>OY282560.1:303693035-303730535 GCA_958295665.1 Tipula vernalis | reverse complement strand
ATGAAATAATGCAATGCTACCAGTGTCAGCGATTTGGGCATGTAGCAGCAAATTGCAATCTTAAATATCGCTGCGTTAAATGCGATGGAGAACATGAACCAAAACAATGCCCAATTAATGAAGAAATTGAAAAAGAACAAATTTATTGTACAAATTGTAAAACCAAGGACATCCAGCATCGTATAAAGGTTGTCCAGTATATCTAACGACGGTAGCAAGAATCAAAGAACGTATACAACAAAAAAGGACACAACAACAACATAAGCCAGCAGAAATACAAATAACAAAAAACACCTATATTAACAAAGAAAGCGGAACTTTCGCAGAGATGTTCGCAGGAAAAAAACCTACACAACAATCTACAACGACAACAAATGTAACAAATAATAACACAATAGACAATAAACGAATGGATAAATTGGAGGCACAATTGGCTGCGCAAGGAGAACAACTCGCCCAATTGGTGGGACTAATCAATCAACTACTAAATGGCCAGCAACAATAAATTGAAAATTATCGCGATAAATGTCAATTCAATTATTGGAACGCAACGAAGAATGAATTTATTAAACTTTATTAACAATAACAATCCAGATATCATGATGCTTAGCGAAACTAAACTTAATCCTAAACACATGATAACATTAAAAGATTATGATATCCTACGACAAGATAGAGCGGAAGGAAAAAGGGCCGGCGGAACAGCCATAATAATAAAAAATAAATTTAATTATAAACAAATTCAAACAAATACAAAGAATAATAAAGCTGGTGTAGAATATACAACAATTAAAATACAATTAAAAAATAATAATAAATTATCGCTATATATAATATCAATATATTGCAGTCACGCAAATCATAATCTTACTGAATCACATTTTCATAAGGAATGGCAGAAGATATTCGATACATATGATTTGGGTAATCCAGATAATTTGTACATAATTGCGGGGATTTTAATGCAACCCACACAAGGTGGGATAACACAACAAATAACATTCGTGGCGTCAAATTAAATGACTGGCTTGAAGCGAGAGACATGGAATATCGCGCAAGAGTATATATACCGGACAGCGCAACATTTGTACGCACAAATAATATATTGGACTTTGCAATTATCGATATGCGACTAAATATTGAAACGAATGAACAAGGAAAAATCCCAGCTCACACCTATGATAGCGACCACAAAGCGATACAAATAATATGTAATAATTTTAATAATAATAATAACAAGTTTCAATTAGATACTATAAATGTAAATAAAAATATAAGATTTAATTTTAATAACGCAAACTGGCCCGTATGGCAGAATAAATTAAATAAAACATATAATAAATATTTAAGAAACAACAATATAACCCAAATAATACCAGATACAATTAATATAACAAACAATGAAATAAATAACAAAATTGAAATAATTACAGAAATAATAAACACAAATATAAAAATGACTATACCAAAAATAATACAAAAAAATAATATGGAGTGCTATATAAATAATACTATTAAAAAATTATATAAAATGAAATCACAACGAATCACACAATTAAAAAGAGGAAGACGGCAAAATAATATATCACAACAACAAATTAATAGCATAAAATCAGAGATAAAACGCATAAATGAACTAATCGGACAACAAATAAAATTGGAAATTAATAAAAAATGGACGGATCATATGCAAAAAATAAAACCAGGACCAAAAATGTTTGCACAAATGAAAAAAATAACCAATAATAATACAACAGATTTTAACATTAATCAACTACAAGTTAATGAATCGGATATAGGAGATATGAATGAACTCGATATAAATTGGACACACATGGAAAAAGAAAATAATAACTATAACATATATGAACAACAACAAAATTTAAATATATTAGGATATTATATACAAAAAACGACAATTCCGAATCCACAACTTGGTAAACCAGAGCACGCAAATATAATACAACAAAATATAGACCCGTTAATACAAAAATTTAAATATAATAATACTAATAATATATCACTAATTCAATTCAATAACAATAACCCGGCAACAAATCCATCATACAATACAAATAATTCATATTTCATAACAACAAACCAATTAAATAATATTCTAAAGTGTTTAAATACAAAAAAATCTTATGGATTGGATAAAATTCCGTGCGTAGTATTAAAACATCTACCAGAAAATTTAATCAAAGAAATTTGCCGTCTGATAAATCAATGTCTAAATAATAGAACATTTCCTAGCATATGGAAAACAGCAAAAATCTATCCGATTAAGAAAAAAGGGAAAAACTTACTGGACCCAAAAAATTACCGACCGATAAGCCTTCTCTCCAACCTTGGAAAAATTTTCGAAATTATTATCCACGAAAAAATCCAAGATCATATTAGCGAAAATACACTTTTACCAGACAATCAGTTTGGTTTCAGACATAAACATTCGACAATTCATGCAATCACAAAATTAACATCAGATGTGTGCAGAAATCTGAACCAAACTGATTGTACTGGTACGATCCTAATTGATATGGAGAAGGCTTTCGAGTCGGTATGGCTGGATGGACTATTATTTAAAATGAAAAAAATGAATTTCAATATAAATATACTACACCTATTATATGAGCTATTATATAATAGAAAATTTCAAACAACAAATGGTACAGATTTATCGACAAAAATATTTAAGATATTCAATGGATTACAACAAGGATCCATAACTGCACCAATATTATTTAGCCTGTATACCAAAGATCTAACAGAAAATGAGAAACTAAATTCAAATGAAATACAAACCATAGCGTACGCAGACGATATAGTAATATATGGAACAGCAAAAAAAATAACAACCATAACAAAGAATGTACAACAGGCAATAAATTTCACCATGGATTATTTGCACACATGGAGGATCAAAATAAATCCGGCAAAATGTGAAACAATCCTATTCCGTAAGCCATACCAGCTATCAACATCTGATACACGAAATAATTGGAAACAATTTAAAATCGATATAGCTGGTACGACCTGTGTCCAAACGCCATCGGTGAAATATCTTGGAATAAATTTAGATAAATTCTTATATCTGGACGAACATGTGAACATACAAATTAAAAAAGCCAAAAAAATATTCCACAAAAACCGTGCACTATTCTGTTCAACATATATATCGGTACCAGTTAAACAAATATGTTATAAATCCTTGGTACGACCAATACTAACATATGGTGCCCCAATATGGTGGAATCTAGGTCCATACACGATGGAAAAAATTCGAATATTTGAAAGAAAATGTCTTCGCCATTGTCATGGAGAATTTAGAACCGCTACATCAGGTTACAAAAAATATATTTCAAATAAAAAACTTTACACAAAATATGGACATGACCGCATAGATCTCCACCTGTTGAAACTGATAAGGGACCATGTAAAGAATTCAACAGATAACCACGAGAATTCATTAGTATTTGCCCCATATTATACTGAGGATCGAATCAACGAAGCGGCATGCAGAACCGGAAACAACCCAGGACCAGAAACTTTCCCATATTTGGACAGAAAGGGATACATAGAGGATGCAGAATCAAGATACCCAATCATATACCATATAGAAAGACGACAGAACATCAAAGGATTCGATGACAACATATTCAGCAATAGAGAGGAGTATCCATTACATAACAGATTTAATTTCTCAATTCCCTTAATAGACTCCGCAACACTACGTAGGCGGAGAGCCAAATATTGGTGATCCAGCCACCACACATAATAGTTCCAACCCCAAAAAAAAAAAAAAATATTTTATTAGCATATGACCACATAGAATATAACCCCCTATTATGAACTATCCCCATAGAACCAACCCTACAATGTTGAATTTAGAGAATTCACAAAAGCCCCCAATATGAGATGATGAGCTGTGAGCGGAGTTGGTGTTGGAAAGCGGACACTGAAGCGAGCGGAACAACACCAACTCACTTGATCACTCACAGATTGATCTCATTAGAAAGTGTTATCAGTGTTTTTTAACTTTTTTACTGAAACATAATTAATTTAAATAATTTTTATTTGTTTTCATAAACTCTGAATTAAAGTAATTGACCTTTTTAAAATTTTTATATAATAATAACATAATTAATTAGAGTCTCTAAGGAGCAATATATTTCACACGATTATTGTAAATGAATTTGGCATTATTAACTGCTTTGGCCAATTGATTAGAATTATAAGATTATAAATTAAAATAAAGTCAGTTTTGAAAAAAAAAAAAAAAAAAATGTTTAGAATACCATTCTGTGATTGAAAGTTGGATGAACAACAGCGAAATTTATTAGTGCGCATAAAAAAAATAAAATAATGAAAAGATAATAAAAAAGTGATTACCGGTGCGAAAAAAAAAATATTTTTTCATCAAATATATTTTTTAAACATGTGGTTTTATAATAAGTTTAAGTGATTTAGTGAATAATAAAGAACAATAAGTCTTTATTATAGTGATTAATGTGAATATTAGTGAATATAAAGAACAATAAGTCTTTATAAATAGTGATTTAAAGTGATTTTATATAGTTTTAAGTGCAAAAAATTTTTTTGATATACAAAAATTTTTCCGAAATTTAGAAATCTAAGGATGGTGATAGGTAGCTTATAAATAGTGTAATTTAGTATAGTAAACGGGACAAATACATCTCGAATAGTTTTCGAGTTATAGATGTTTTAAGTTTACACGTACAAAAAAATTCTTAGAAATTTAAATCTTATAGTGATGGTTATGGAACATGAAATTTAGTAGAATTGCATCATGTGCATTTTTATTAGCATATTGTATATGTTCTGACATATAAACTGTGCGCATAAAAAATAGTGATACACACGAACGTTAAGTGTGTACCAGTGTTTATTATTATTATTTTTATCACAAACTTTCGTGAATAATTAAATTCAAAGTGGCGGATAACAAAGCAAATATAGATACAACGTCAATTGACGCTGTACAATTAGGTACATCTCGTCAACAAAGGTCATTCTTGTTATAATTACTTATAGACTAAGATACAATGTAATTTTACTATAATGAAAAATGTCTCTTACGCATTTTTCATAACATAACTTGTTACGATACAATATGTTATCGTATTAGAATTAGAATAGTAAATAGTAATTTAAGATAAAGGAAATATAAAAAATGTTTATTATACATTTTTTTTTTCCTAACATAAAGTTTGTTCTTATTTTTATGTATTTCATTTGACACCAAAATGTATGATTTTTTCAATATAAATTGTAATGTTAAAATCAGCAATTTTTTCTATATTATTTGTTGTTAGTATAATTAATACATAAAATTTTTGTATATAAATCAGAAATTTTTCTGATTTAAGTCAGTTCAAAAAATAATTGACTCAATAAAAACATCTTTTATCGCCCTGACCAACGGTAAGCGATAAAAGATAAAATAAAAGGAATTCTACTAATAAAAAACAACAATTAGTTTTATTTCATAAAAACAAACTAAATAGACCCCCTGTACTCTGTATAATACGACTAATCCTGTTTTGCGTTTTCTTTTAAATTACGTTCCCTATTTTGACCTCAGTTTTTACCGCTGGGCAGAAACATATAAATACAAAGCAGAAATGGAACGATAATAAGACAGTGATTAATTTATTAACTAAATTAAAAAAAAAAATTAATTAACATGCAAAAAGTTGTTATTGGAAAATGTAAAAATTTAACAATTAAACAAAAATTAAAAGTTAATGAGAAATTACGTATGTATATAAAAGACATAATACGTACATATAAACGACATTGCAGCAGAATTTGAAAAAATTCCATCTAATTAAAAATAAAGAAATATTGTTAGAAAAAATTTATAAAAACTCCGATAAATTGACGTGTAATAGATTCAGGAAATGCGCGCACAAAAATTTGGAGCGTACAGTGGAGTAGTTCATCCAACAATCCCGGGCTCATAATCTTTAAGGCAAAACTATATGCAGAAACCCTGAAAATCAACAATTTTAAAGCAAGTGATGGGATGGCTCGCAAAGTTTGTCACTACACCAAAAGTTATCTTTCAAAAGTGTTTATGGTGAAAGCGGTTGTTTTAATAAATAATTGCGTTTCAAATAATTTGCGTTGTATTATTAAAATGATCAAGTTAGTTCCAGCGCTTTTGGAAAGCTTTGACCATAATATTGTATATTGGCTTAGGTAAGGGGGAGCAGACTCTGTATGCGTATGGACGATTAATCGAAATAGCAAATTGATGCTGGATACAATAAAAATTAAGACCTTAACCTTAGATAAGTGTCCCTAAATATTTAGATATTTGAATTTTTTCCACAATATTACTTGAAATTTGAACTATTGTTTGTTCAGGTGTTGTGAATACTTCTGTGATTCACTGTAATTAAATATGTATAAATAATACCTTGTTAATTATTGTATTGAGCTTGTTTTACATTTTGGTAAAAGTATGTCGTTAGTCATTACACATATACATACAATTGTAATCAAGTTCAGATTATGTAAACAATAATTAATAAAGGCAGTTCATTACAAACCATCGAGCTCTAAACAACAAAATTTAATTATTATTAAAAATAAAAATTGTTAAAAATAAATAAAGTTGTTTAATGGTGTAAGTGTGTGTATTCTTTTAATCCGGCCCATCAATCACAATCATACGCTCGCATTATATACAACATTGGTGACAGCGGTATACAAGTAAAACGTTATTTCGAGCGTGTAATTGCTATTTTTTTTATACCGGCATTGAAAACATTTTTTTTACAACAAGTGATTTTTTGTTGTGCATTAAAGCACATAATCAAAAATTTAATACACACTGTGAGAATATCTAAGTGCAACGTGAATATGTGTACGCTTATACGGTTTATGTTCAACAATTTTAGATCATAAATTAGATCAATTTTTTACCGGTATATCATCAGTGCACATAAACTGATTATTCACATATAATAAGCTAGTATATAAAATACTTTGATTGTACATTTATATTAAAACCGATCAAAATAATATCGGCAGTTCAAAAAAAAAAAAAAAAAAACAACGAAGCCTCATCAATCGAGCAGCACAACGTGGTTTACAGTTCACAGCGTCCTTGAAACATAACTGAACAAACCTGCATCATTCGGTCAATCATCAATCAAATTGGCCAATTTCATCGAATTCAAATTTCTTTTGAGGTTACTACACGAAGCTCAAAATCATTTCAAAGACGCAATCACTATTGTTAATTATTATTAACAAACATTATATTTGTCGAGATCAACATTATACCGAATCAATTTTGGCGTCTACCGCATCGGAAAAATCAACGGCATCGTTTTGGCGTCCACACACATCGGAAAAATCAACGGCATCGTTTTGGCGTCCACACACATCGGAAAAATCAACGGCATAATTTTGGCGACACACACATCGGAAAAATTACCGGCATAGTTTTTACGTCTAATGCATATTGGAACAATAAACGGTTCATTAAAACTTCTCAACAAGAGCATCTATTGGACGGTCATATAAGGCGACAACCACCATATTTATTGATTCATATACAAATCATTCATTTTCGTTTATAAAGATTTAAATTTATATTAAATTACAAGTATTTTATGGTAAGTTGGATCTGATATTTTAATTGAAATTTTTCTTATACATACATTTTTTTTTGCTATTCGTGTATTCAATTCAATTCTTATGAGTGCTACTGATGACGATCACATTCAGGAAAATCAAAAAAATATCCATAAAATAAAAATCGAAAGAAGATCAATAAACGTATCGGAACAAATATCGACCGAGTCAGAAGATATTGAAGATAATAATTCGGGAATTTTAAATCCGGTGAGTAACCAAATTTTGGATAACGGTAGTGATTACTTTAGTAACGTTCTCGCCGGCTCTGAACAACATTCTGTTATTGAAAAAAATAATTTAAATTTCGTATCAAATTCTTCATTTCCGAGTGTTAATTATAATTCCATAAGTCGTTTTTCCATAAATCAAAATCGCAAAATGTCTTTAAATGTGAATTTTGCTTTCAAAATTATACCAGAGTTTGATGGTAACTCCAGAAAGTTGAACAAATTCATTTCAGCCTGTGAGATGGTTTATAAAAAATTAAATGATGAATTTAACGAAAATGAACTTATTGAAATGATCTTGTTCAAATTACAAGACAAAGCACACGAAATTTTCAAACATAAAACTTTTAAAAAATACTCTGATCTAAAATCTGAATTAAATTCCCAATTTTCCGAAAATAGACCGATCGAGTTTTTACAAGTAGAACTAATTCGGGTAAATCAACATCCAAAGGAAGAGGTTAAGTCTTATGCCCACCGAATCGATGAGTTGTTGAATGATTTAAATGCTGCATGCATCGCGCGTGAAGGTGAAAAATCTTCAGAAATTATACAGCGTCTAAATTCCACAACAGCCCTAAAGTCATTCGTAGATGGACTTAACGGATCTTTGCAGCTAATAATAAAAGCGTGTAGATTCACCACCCTAAAAGAAGCAGTTTCTAAAGCAATAGAAGAAGAAGCTACTCTTAATTACAAATCATCTTCGTTTTCTAATGCAACTATTAGCAATTCCACAAAAAAATTTATTGTAAAATGCCAAATTTGTAAACAAAACGGTCACTCTGCAGAAACATGCTATCGTAGAACATCAAATTGGACAAATTCTCAAAATAATAACAAAATCTACCAGAATTCCAATAAGCCGTCTTTTACAAATCCTGGTTCTCAACCAAACCAATCATATTTATCAAATCAGCAAACAGTGGTATGCGGTTATTGTAAACGGATTGGACACCACATAAGAAACTGTCGTCAACGAAGATATGCTGAAACAAATCGAACTCAAAATACAAATTCAGCTGTTCAAACTATTAAGGATTCGGGAAACGGAAGTTCACCTGCACAAGAGAAAGCGAACACATCTGTTCGGGTGAGCGAACTTCAGTAAATATGTGTTCAAATTCACTTATCTTACCCTATACGTCAAACCAACACTTATCATTACCATCTGCTTATTCAATTAATTTAAATAACAATAATAACAAATTTGTTTTTTTAAATATCGATATATTGAAAAACAACAATTCTAGTTTCTTAATTGATACCGGTGCGGATATCAGCATTATCAAAAAAGAATGTATACAAGAAGATGTCAAATGTTATCCTTATTTAAAATGCACAGTTACTGGCATAACGCCGAATGAAATCCAAACGTTAGCATTATGTGAAGGAAATATATTTTTAACTGAAAATCATTCAATTTCTCAAAAATTTCATATAGTGAATAATGAATTTCCTATAAAATCAATGGGTATTTTAGGCAAAAACTTTTTAGAAAATTATGGGTGTAAAATTGATTACACTAATAGAGTTTTGGAAATCCCTTTAACAAGCGATAATTCACAAAAATTTCCACTTTGTTCTAACTTTTTAGTAAATGGCAATATCCCTCCAAGAGTCGAAAAAATTATGAATATTTGTCATTTTGTACCAAATAATTTAGACTATTTTTGTCCATCTATGGAAATTTCACCAGGGGTTTTCACTGGAAATTGCATCATAAAAACCAATAATTCTCAATTTCCAATATCAATGTTAAACACAAATGAATTCGCAGTCGACATAAAAGAAATAAATATAATGCCAACCCTTTTAGAAAATTTCGAAGTATTTCAATTGAATAAATGGGAAAATCCTGTAGAAAATAGACTACAAAAATTAGAGAGTCATGTAGACACTGGTCACCTGAACGAAGAAGAAAAAAGTTCAATTATCAAAATTTGTCGGTCTTTTAATGATATCTTCTATTTAGAAGGTGATGAGCTCACAAAAACCGATGCTATTTCCCATGAGATTACACTCATTCCTAACTCAAGACCAGTGAACATTAAACCTTACAGATTACCCTTTTCTGCTAAGGAAGAAATAAATAAGCAAGTTGACTCTATGTTAAAAAATAATATTATCGAGCATTCTAATAGTCCGTGGAACTCGCCCTTACTTGTTCCGAAAAAATCGGGAGAAGGCCTCAAGCGTTGGAGAGTTGTTGTGGATTATCGGAAGCTTAATGATATCACTATTCCAGACACATTTCCATTACCCAACATAGTAGACATCTTAGATCAGCTTGGAAAATCAAATTATTTCTCTACGCTTGATCTGGTAGATGGATACCATCAAGTTCCGTTAAGTAACAACGATAAGCAAAAGACAGCATTCAGCACAAATACGGGTCATTACCATTTTAATCGTATGCCGTTTGGACTTCGAGGCGCTCCGGCGACTTTCCAACGGATGATGAATTCGGTATTATCTGGTTTAAATAGTGTAAAATGTTTTGTCTACCTCGACGATATCGTGGTTTATGGGTACGATTTGGAAGACCACAATAAAAAATTAATCGACGTTTTCACTTGTCTGCGAAACCACAAACTCAAACTACAGCCAACAAAGTGTAAATTCTTGAGAAAAGAGATCAGCTACTTAGGTCATACCATTTCTGATAAGGGAATTCTACCTGATCCATCAAAAATAGCTACAATTAAAAACTACCCTAAACCTAAATGTACAAAAGACGTAAAATCATTTCTAGGGTTAGCCAGCTACTATAGGCGTTTCATAAATGGATTTTCAGATATAGCGGAACCTCTCACAGCACTTCTAAAGAAGAAAGTTTTGTTTGAATGGTCACCTTTTTGTGAAGAGGCTTTCCAAAAATTGAAAAAAGCATTGATAAATCCGCCTATTTTATGCTATCCTGACTTTACAAAGCCTTTTATAGTTACGACCGATGCAAGTGACGTGGCCATAGGAGCAATCTTGTCGCAAAATTCTTTGATTGATGTCGACCTTCCTATTGCTTATGCAAGTAGGGTGTTGCAGAAAGCTGAAAAGAACTATGCGACTATTGAAAAGGAGCTACTTGCGATCGTCTGGGCTTTGAAACGATTTCGACCTTACATTTTTGGGCAACAATTCATAATTCGAACAGATCACAAACCTCTAATTTGGCTCAAATCTATTTCAAATCCGTCATCTCGTTTGGTTCGTTGGAGAATAGATATGGATGGTTACGACTATAAAATCGAATTTAAATCTGGTAAGACTAACAAAAACGCGGACTGCTTAAGTCGTATAGAATTACCCAGCACCATGGAAGATGGTAATTATATCAATGTAGTAACTAGATCAAAATCCAAACTAGAAGCTTCAAAAATCACAACGGAGAACCAAACTCAATATTCCCATAACGATGTTTCAAATAGTTCAGATTCACCACATCCAGAAACCGTTAGTCGCTCTTCAACAGAGCAATCTAAAAATATTATTCAACTCGACAATCAGCGAGAAATAGAAAAAGTGTTACACAATTTTCATTACAATCCTCTCGGGGGACATCAGGGTGTTTATAGAACATTTAAAAGATTAAAATGTTATTATCAGTTTCCGAAAATGATGACTACAATTAGAAATTTCATCAGCAAATGTGCTCAATGTCAGAAGAACAAAGTAGGGAAATTAATTAAATGTCCAATGAAAATTACTACGACATCCAAGGTTCCATTCGAAAAATTGTTCTTAGACGTAATGGGACCACTTCCACTTACTGAAAATGAAAATAAATATATTTTAACGCTTCAGGACGACCTTACAAAATTTTCGTTTGCTGTTTGTCTTCCAAATCAAGAAACTCCCACTATTGCCAGGGCATTCGTTGACCACTGTATATGCTTGTTCGGGTCTCCACAATCAATCGTGACTGATATGGGATCAAATTTTATGTCGGAATTATTTTCGAGTGTATGTAAAATTTTAAATATCAAAAAGATCAACACGACAGCCTATCACCCTCAGTCGAATGGCGCGTTAGAGCGCTCTCATAGGACGTTGGGGGAATACCTACGCAATTTTACTTCAAATGATGTGAATGACTGGGACAAATGGATTCCAATGGCTTTATTTACTTATAACTCTACTCCACATTCTTCTACGGGTTATATGCCTTTCGAACTTATATTCGGATTTAAACCAACAATTCCTACATCATTAACCAAAAATCCCGAACCATTATATAACTATGATTCATATGTAGCTGAATTGAAAAATAGATTTCAAAATTGCTGGAAAATGGCCAGAGAAAAACTCATTCAAGGAAAATTAAAATCGAAAAATTACTATGACAAAAACGCGAATGTCACAAAATTTCAAGTTGGAGATTTAGTTCTCCTCAAAAATGAAGTAATGAACAAAGGAAAATTGGATCATTTGTGGAACGGCCCTTATCCTATCTTAGATATAAACTCGGATGAAAATTCTACAATTCGCATTAATCGCCAAAATAAAGTCATTCATAATAACAGATTAAAGTTGTTCCGGATTTAAAGATAACGTTGTGAGTCATTATTATTGTATAAAATATGGTTATTCATTGATTTACATTTAATTCATTATTTTTTTTATCTAATTAAAATTAAGTATTCAATTTTATAACTTTTTGAATTTCCTGTTATATTTAGCAGTTCATATATAAATGGATTACCACAAATTTCTAAATTTTAATATTTTATGTTAAGTTATCCTATTAAAAGGATAACTAAATGTATATGAATTTTTCAACATAAATGTTAGATTTAATTTGCAATAAATTTAATAAATATTACTTACAGATAAACCCTTCAGGTTTATCTTTTCCAAGGGGAAAGGTGTTGTGAATACTTCTGTGATTCACTGTAATTAAATATGTATAAATAATACCTTGTTAATTATTGTATTGAGCTTGTTTTACATTTTGGTAAAAGTATGTCGTTAGTCATTACACATATACATACAATTGTAATCAAGTTCAGATTATGTAAACAATAATTAATAAAGGCAGTTCATTACAAACCATCGAGCTCTAAACAACAAAATTTAATTATTATTAAAAATAAAAATTGTTAAAAATAAATAAAGTTGTTTAATGGTGTAAGTGTGTGTATTCTTTTAATCCGGCCCATCAATCACAATCATACGCTCGCATTATATACAACACAGGTACATTATAGTGTATAGACCAGGACTGATAGGACGACCTTAAAAACAGTTACGGCTGACGTTACCGACTTTGTGCAATGCACCGTATTTCCTCTTTATATTATTATTAAAAAAAAAAATTATATACATGACTGATGGTGCAAATCATGTCTGTGAAGTTAGCACGATAATTCATCCCGAAAAGGTTTTTTATTTATTGGTTTGTTTCCTTGCTAAATTCGATATCAGCCCGAAAATCAAAAGATATATGAACGAAAATTGCAATTCATCCAGAACTTATTGATTTTATTTAATGAAACACAAAATATTTTGCATTTTGGTCGAATGTTTGTCCAACCGTACTTATTATATGGTAAAATATCCATTAAGAAACCAAAGGGTTCACATACTATTTACTTAAACAACAAAAATGACTTATAAAGTCTAAAACCCATCCAGGATCACAGCCTTGACGTGGCGGAATGGCTTAAAAGGAGCAATAATGAGAAAGTTGATTATAGCAAATAAACAAATTCTTGGGGGTTTTAACAAATGTGATCATCCAATATTATAGAGTAAATCCTCTAGTAAACAAAATCAAGATCTTTCCAATTTTGTACGCAACAAATTTTATTCAATTCCAATTTTGTTGGAGAAATACGCTCCGAAATACTAAGTGAGCCCCATAATTTCTTAATGAATTTATTTTCAGATAACAAGTAAGTTTGGTGAAAAATCCGGCCATAACCGTTTTAAGGTAGACATCTCTGGGTATGACGCGACGTGATTTCCAAAACGTACAAATTTTATTCATTTGCAATGAATTGGTAAGTTTGACCACGATCTACCGAGGTAAGTTGATACTAACCTCTCCTTCCTATTTTCGTACGTAAGTGTTCCCTAATATGGTCTAGCATGCATACGTTTAACCTCGGAAATCCCCACGCCCCACCTGAGCTCTAGCCGGCCTAGGATGACCATACCGAGGCTCTGAATGCATGGACAATTTTTTTTTGTAACGACTGGCATTCCTTGTTATCGATTCTAATCGGAACCACTCATGCCACACCACAGTCCGTTACAAGGTCAGTTGGTGTTAAGCGTTGACGCTCACGGTCTAGTTGTAGATTTATTTTTTAATTTTGAAGTTTTTTTTTTTTTGCAAATTTGGTCAAAGTTTTTTGATTGGCCTTCAATTTTTATGTTTGGCGAGATATAATTATTTTTTTTTGGTATTGTGCGATTGAAAGTTGGATGAACAACAACTAAAAAAAGTTAGTGCGCAATAAAAGGAATAATAAAATAAAATAATAAAAAGTGAATTTACAGGTTGACAAAAAAAAATATTTTTTCATCAAAAATATTTTTTGCAACCATGTGCCAAAATTTAAGTTAGTGAAATAAAGAACAATAAGTCTTTAGATAGTGTATAAGTGATTATTAGTGATAAATTAGTGAATATAAAGAACAATATGTCTTTATATATAGTGTTTAAGTGATAATACATATAGTTTAGCGTCAAAATTTTTTTTCGATAATAAGATAACGACACACATGATAAGTAATCCAGTCATGATAATATTTTATGTTGTTCCGTATATGTAATCCAGTCATGATAATATTTTGTGTTGTTAGTATAAAATTGTATTATGATCATCTTTACTTTGTTGCATTTCAATTTATTGGAATTCTTTATCTTGTTGCGATTCCATTTCTCGGAATGTAAATTGTGCGCATAAAAAATAGCGATACACACAAACATTAGTGGAAACGAAATAACACATAAACGAAATAAACGAATACCACATAAGTAAATTTTAATATGCGAAAAAAAAAAAAAAAAACAAATCGGTTACAGTGATAAAGTGAAAAATTTTTAGTGCCTTTTTATTTTTTTATTTATAAACACAAACTTTCGTGTGAATTTTTCTGAGTGAATTTTAAAAAAAAAATTATAAAGAACAATAACAATACAAGTGAATTAACACATTCCAACGTGGCAGGGATACACAACCAAAGCACAGTGCCAACGGACACTGAACAAACCAGCTCATCCACGACAGTCAAGCGAGCACATACCGATGAAGACAGCAATACTTTAAATAAAGTATATATAGTGGAGGAAGAAAACAAAAAAATGAGTGCAAACAGCGCAACAAAACAAAATTGGGAAAGGGCTCAATCAATAGAGATGTTGCATGATGTACCAACATTAGGGGAAAGAAGATCACGATCGCGAGTATCCTTAAAGGCGGATACAACAGATCATGAAGCAATAAAAATGGCAATCGAAAACAATCAATTAAAAGAACAAATTAAAAAAATGGAACATCAGGCTAAACTAGTTGAATCACGGTTCGCAGCAATGGCTGAGACAATAATAAAATTACAAAATCAACAAATACAACAACAACAAACCAATAATAATATCTTACCTAGTACAGTCTTAACAGTGGATGCCATCGAGGTATCCAACCGCTTTAGCCCGTTGTCGGTACAGGAGCCAGCCACAGATGATGATGACACCATGACGGCTGAGGAGGATGATGAGGAAGATGACGACGATATTTAGGATTTAGTGTTCAGTCACGTGAACATACCAATTCACCATGCTGCACAAGAATGACCTCAATAGTCAGTAATCATGACGTCATTCTTGTTATAATTACTTATAGACTAAGATACAATGTAATTTTACTATAATGTAAAATGTCTCTTACGCATTTTTCATAACATAACTTGTTACGATACAATATGTTATCGTATTAGAATTAGAATAGTAAATAGTAATTTAAGATAAAGGAAATATAAAAAATGTTTATTATACATTTTTTTTTTCCTAACATAAAGTTTGTTCTTATTTTTATGTATTCCATTTGACACCAAAATGTATGATTTTTTCAATATAAATTGTAATGTTAAAATCAGCAATTTTTTCTATATTATTTGTTGTTAGTATAATTAATACATAAAATTTTTGTATATAAATCAGAAATTTTTCTGATTTAAGTCAGTTCAAAAAATAATTGACTCAATAAAAACATCTTTTATCGCCCTGACCAACGGTAAGCGATAAAAGATAAAATAAAAGGAATTCTACTAATAAAAAACAACAATTAGTTTTATTTCATAAAAACAAACTAAATAGACCCCACCCGAGGTAATCTATTTAAGTTAAGTTGTTATAAATCAAGGCTATTACATATTAAGATAGTCTTGAAGATATACAGAGTTTATTCCTGGTGGAATTTTGCTGACACTAAGGAATTAGAAAAACGGTCACCGATTGGATCCGCACCACGTCTGGTAATCATTGTTAAATCAATCTCGTTTATTCACATTATTAGAATTAAGCATTATTTAAGAATATTTTTTTTTTTATTGGGAAAAGGTTTTTTTTTGTAAATATAAAATAAAAAAAAATGTATAAAAAGTCGAATTTATAAGGCGTGATTTTTAGATTCCATGATCAATTCAATTTAATTATAATTGTTGGTTGGAGATATGTTCGTGATTTCTTCGGCAGCATTGTATCGTGTTAGTGAAATGCTTAAAATTAATGGTAGTTATTTCAAGGTCTTTGGTGGCCCATATTTAGAATTCCCCCCTCCAATACCACGGTCAGCTGGCCGGCTGAAAACAACTACCAATGGAGCACCACTGTTGTATATCCGACCTTGAATTAACATAATTTTTATTCCATATCAAAAACAAAACGTAATAGTAATCATTCTTTACACATTCCATATAAGAATCCCCAACAACAAAAAAAAGACAAATTAGCGTAATAACATTCTTTCAAAAAAAAAACTAAAACAACAACATGAAATTGTACAAAAAATTATGAATAAACAAACCAAAATGTATACATATAAATTAAACTTGAATACAAAACCAAACATTTAGGCGAATATTACAGTTGAGCGATTCCAGTATAAAATGTATAAAGAAAAGAAAATTTAAATATGCAAGTTAGCAAAATAAAATATAGAACATTATAACACACTGAATTACACAAACAAAACCATAATACATTAAATTACACAAACAAAATCACAATACATTAAATTACAATACATTGAATTACACCGACAAAACATAAAAATTGTTGATTTACAGAAACAATTATTCGAACACATCAAAATTATGAAACCCAAAACCGATTTTTTTAACAAATTAGCGAAAATATATTTTTTATCAAAACATGTCAAAAAACCCAAAATACTGAAATAGCAAACTTTTCCAAAAAGTCAATACCATCAAAATTGTTAGTGTAAAGTAATAACAAAATTAGTATATAAACAAACAAAGTTTGATGTAAGACTCTCAGTCTAATTCAATATATAAAACAGTCAAATTCAAAATAAAGTACATCAGTCTAATTCAATATATAAAACAGTCAAATTCAAAATAAAGTACATCAGTCTAATTCAATATATAAAACAGTCAAATTCAAAATAAAGTACATCAGTCTAATTCAATATATAAAACAGTCAAATTCAAAATAAAGTACAATAACAGTCTAATTAATAAACCAGCATAATTCAATATAAAAAGCGAATTACCAATCCGAAATAAAATTCAATCTTGTATCCAGCCAAAAAACTCTTTTAATCAACGGAGAAAACCAGCTGAACATCTATAAAACTTCAGCGTTCATGTAAGTATACATTACCTCAACCTACTAACACTTATCCACAAAGGTTCGAAGGACATTTGAGCTTAATCTACGCACGGCAAAGCGTAGAGGGTGATAAAAAAGTACGTACGCACATACTCACCCATGACTTACTTGTCTCTTCGGATATCCGAATAGTTATAACTAATATCTTGCAGAAATCTGCATTCTCCCATTACTAAGTCGAACAAACAATAGTTTCGGTAATAGCCCCCACCCGAGGTAAGCTCGTAACTATTGCATACTTCGATAAAAGACAGATAACGCACTAAATTACCATACACACAATAAATTGACTAAATAAAGTACCAAAGAGTCTGTTAACGGACTATGACATGGTTCGCTTGTAGCCATGTCATAGTTCTGTTACATTCATTCTACTAGAACAAAGAATTAAAATACCTCCAGTAAAAATAACATCTGTGTTTAACAGCACCTTGTTAAATAATGAAGAAGTTACATTACCTTTAATGGAACTCGAAAATGATGAGCCTTTAACATTCCTCATATTCAAATTTCACACATACTTTGATGGATTAATCGGAATCGATATAATAAATCAAATAAAATCAGATCTTTGTTTATATAAATCCCTATTAATTACAAAACATGCTCAACTTCCAATTAAATACAAATTCAACTTTGTATCCAAACAACATAGCTGTCCACCTAGAAGTAAAACCACTATTCAAATACCGGTAAAATAACAAAAAAATGGTGACGTGTATATACAACCCACGCAATTACCAAATGGATTACTCATACCAGAAGGTATTTACCACAGTAAAACCAATTACATCAATACAGAAGTAATAAATTATTCCCCACAAACCAAACAATTTCTTTTAGAAGAACCACTCTGGCGGGTGACGATGCTCGAAGATTGAATAATTTTATCACCGCCAATTACTTATTTCTTTATTTTATTAAAAACTCAATATTTCTATGTTTCAAATTAATTTATGTAATTTTGTTTTTATATTTTTATCAAGTTTTATTTATGTAATATATTTTTATATGGTTTTATCAATTTTTATTGTTGTTTGGTTTTGTCAATGCAAAAAATCCAATTTTTTATTTAGGCAAAATGACTGACCAATTGTTTAAAATGTTCGAAGTACAACAATATAAAGAGAGAAAAACAAATTCTTTTATAAGCAAAATTTTCGTAATTAGTACTAAACTTAACCTAAAACGATTGACACGACGTCCAACGCAAGAAGAATGAACTTCTTCGAACTCATGAATGCAACCAAGAACTTTCGAATTCGAAGACGTCCATTTTTCATAATGGCGTTGTGTTTACATTTTGAAACGTCAAACTAAAAATTAACAATAATAATAACAACGTAATAATAATAATGTAATCCTAATATAATACGAATATAATAATAATATAATATAATACCGAATAATATTTGTAAATGTTTATGTATTTAGGTAATCTTAAAATTGGCGTTAACACACTCCAAAGCAGAAAATTAGACGAATATGTAGAACGCATACACGAAATAAATTTTTGCCATTCTACTAAATCATCCATAGAAAGTATAGATGAACTATTTAGGACCCAACATCTCAACTATGAGGAAGAAAAAGCAATAAGGAAATTATGCCGATTATAAGAGCATATATTTCAGAGGGAAGATCAAGATCTCTCTTTCACAAATAAAATTAAACATAACATCGAATTATCAGATAACAAACCAATGTTTACTAAAACGTATCGCTACCCCTTCATACACAAGAAAGAGGTAGAGGAACAAGTATCTAAAATGCTCATTCAAGGAATAATAAAAAAAAATCATATTCACCTTGGAGTAGCCCCGTTTGGATAGTACCTAAAAAGGCAGACGCCTCAGGGAAAATGAAATGGAGGATGATTATAGATTATCGTAAACTTAATGAGAAAACGATAGATGACAAGTACCCCATCCCAAACATAACGGATATTCTCAATAAATTAAGCAAATGTCAATATTTTACGATATTAGATCTCGCATCAGGATTTCACTAAATTGAAGTGAATCCGAAAGACCAAGAAAAAAAGCATTTTCATTTGAATTCGGTCATTACGAATTTATACGAATGCCTTTTGGTCTTAAAAACGCTCCTAGCACCATTCAACGGGTTATGTTATAGACAACGTTTTAGGTGAACTACAAGGGAAAACATGTTTATGTTATATGGATGACATAATCAAGTTTTCTACAAGCCTTCAAGAACATATCGAAAGCCTCGATAAAGTTTTCAAAAAACTAGAAAGAGCTAACCTAAAAATTCAGTTAGACAAATCAGAATTTTTACGTAGGGAAGTAGCCTTTTTAGGACATGTCATTACACCAGAATGAGTTAAATCCAACCCAGATAAAATTGAAGCAATAAATAAATTTTCATTACCACAAACAGAAAAACAAATTAAAAGTGTTTTAGGACTTTTAGGTTATTATAGAAAATTGTTACGACTGGCATACGTCTCCACTTGGACCAGTGACGATTTCCTTTTTTTTTTCCGAAAATTCCAAACGCTCAATAATTTGAAATTTTTCTTTAATTATAAAATACCATGACCACCATGGTGTTGTATATACATATGCTCTAATTCATGCTTCACCAAAATTCAAATTTAATACTCTCACCGATTGCTATGTAAAGATATTTTATTTTCCCCTGCATTTACTCGTTTTCTATATGGTCATGTACAAGCATACATTTTTTTTTGCGAGTTGGTATGTGTACATGTATTGGGTAGTGTGAGATGGAGTATTTATGATGCTGAAATGTTCAATCTCGAATATTCCATTTTTTCTTTCATTGGCTTGGATTAACGCGTGATATTTGCTCTGTGTGGGAAAACAAAAAAACCAATCGGTGGCTTAGACATGAGTCAGAGGCGACCGTACAACTAAGTATGTACGTGTGTTCGTCGTCGTTGTTTGTCTTACTCGTTGTGTTTGTGTACATAACAAGGAAAAAAAAAAAACATAAACATGAATAAAGATTTTACAACAATAATAAAAAATAAAAAAATAAAAAATTTTGATGTATATGTGCACAAATACGGCGAGCGGGACAGACAACGATGCGAAAGAAAGAAAAATAGGAGGGGGAAAAATTTTTCTGATTTTTTGTTTTTGATGTAAAATTTTTTTTTGATTTTTAGTCTAGTTTGAGTTTTGGTTGACAATAAGTCAATTTTTTTCTATATAAAAAAAAAAATAAAAAAAAGTCTAAGTTTGTATTTGAAAGAGGCTAGTTTTTGAGCTCGGTCGAGTGAGACCAGTTTTTATAAGTTTTGATTTATTTAGCCAATATGGCAATTTAATTAGTTTTTTTGGATTTTTTTTGTCTTGAATGAAGACGGTGTATAATCATTTTTTTTTAGTAGTGCTAAGTTTTCTTAATAAAAGTATGTGACTTAGTCTGTATGGCCAAAAACATACATAAAACATTACAAGGCCAAGTTTTGGAAAAAAAAAACTTTATAGAATTGATAATTGTAATAAAAAAAAAAAAAATAAAAAAAAAGGGGAATTGAATAAATAAAATTTTAGAATTGTTCTGTTTAATAGAATTGAAATAAATTTAAGATATGATTAAATTTTCTGGTGTTGAATATAAGAGAAAATCTGTTGTTTTTGGTGGTACAACCGTGTAGGCCAACGAATTTTTATGTAATTTTTTTTGTTGGTTGGCTACGGTTAAAGTATGTTAAATTAAAAAATAAAAAAATAAAAAATAAAAAATTATTAATAATAATATTAAATTCTTAATCACTGATTAAGTCGAACAAACTTTATTATGTATATTGTATATATTTTGTTTTTTTTTGAGTTGAATAATTAAAAGTTATAAACAAAACAATCTAAGTTATATATCTTTGATGTACTCATATTTTTTTTTTGGTGTAAAATTTATTCTATCACATTTTTCTTTTGTGGCTGGTGATAACGGGTAGACATCATTTCTCTTCGCTCTCATTTAGCCACACAGTGAACAAACAAACAAACAGACAATATATACATATATAAGTATATAAATATATATACATTCTTTTGACGGTGAGGGCCACTGTTTTGGCTAGCGCGTGTCCAGTGTGCGGAAAGAAATTAAATAAAATAAAATAAACACTCAAATCAAAAGTTTCATAAAGCCATTTTTGTGAGGGGGATCCTGCGCCGGCGCTGTTTGCGGTGTGGTCGGACGGGCCATAAACAAGGTACCAAAATTGAGGAGGAAAACCAACTGTAATTTTTACAAATTTTGTTGTAACAGTTAGTTTTCCCCCAAGTATTTTTCTTATATATTATTTACTTATTTTGTGCGGTCATACTCACGATTCGTGGTGATGCACCGGTTTGGTGAAGGCCCCACACAGAGCAAAGATTCGTGATTATTTTTCTTTTGGTTAAAATTTTGAGTGTTTGCGTTTGAAGTTTCCGTTGTTCTTTTCATTTCGCTTAGGCTCGGTTGTCCGGTTTAGGTGTGGTTCGACCACAAAGCGGTTCGTTTTCATTTCAGGTACTTTTGTGTTATTTTTTTTGATTTTGATTTTTTTTGTACAGTGAATAGTGAAAGTGAAATTTTAACATAACGTAGAATCAGTTTTAACGTAATTTAACTTGCCTAATTTTCAATTTTTTTCACTTTTACCGTAACAAATTTTTTTTTTCTTGGAATTTTTTTAACTGTCGTGTGCTAAGCCGCACCATGTGCGCGTAAATAAATAATTGATCGGGTGATGTGAGGTGGGGTCATGCGAAGGGTCGGCCTTTTTCCACCCTTTTCCGTGCGTGCCGTTCGTTCCTCCAGGACAGGCTGTGCTGGAGGGCGGCACGCCACATGAGTTGATCGCGTCGGGGTGACGGTCTCGTTCCGGGGGATTGTCGCTGGGATTGTCATGCGGGCGTCCCTCCTTCATAAATGGCATCGGTGGCCGTCGCGACTGGGAAACAGCATCCCAGTAGGCGGGCCGATGAGGGGAGGCCCGTGTGGCAGTCACGGCGGTAGTCGCCTGGGATTGAGACTGTCACTCCGGATCGATCACTCCCGGTTTATCATTTTTTTTGCCGCTGAGGCCGTGGCAACTTAATTTTTAATTTCCATTTGTCCCTCCAATTTTATTTTCATGCGGTTATTCAAGCATGAGTGTATGTCTGAGAATCCCCACGCCGCACCGTGAGCTCTAGCCAGCTACTATACCGCATCAGACCACTACTCTCATGTCTGTTAACGTAATCCCTTGGGGATTGCGTTACAAAATTGATACCAAAATTTACAACATTAACTAATTTGAAGACAAAAAAGAATAACGATGTACATATCAAAAATCGGCGCATCATCTAAACTCAAACTTTGTATACAAAATCTAATAGGACTAAAAAGAAACCTAGTGTGTGTATATACATCAGATGAAGGTTTCGAAATAGTTAAAACAACTTTTGATAAAATAATAAACACGAAAGGTAGAGTAATAGAACCCAAAGTAAATTTAGTTAGATCAAAAATATTCTTAACAGACTTAAAAACCAAGGAAGTACAAGAAAGAAAATAAAAGAAATATATTTAGGGAATGAACACCGAGGAGTACTCGAAAACTATGAACAGATAAAAAGAACCTTCTATTTTCCATATAAGGAAGCAATATGAATACAGTAAAACTCCCTTTAGACGGAAACCATTATCTCGGAAATTTCTCTAAATCGGAAAGAAACGCACCGTCAATCTATTTGGTATCAAAAATGTATCTCACTAAACAGAACTCCTAGGAACGGAACGGAATTTACAGTTGAAGGATAACTGCATACAAAATTTAGTCATTAACTCGGAATTTTTTTTTTTTTAATTCTTTACGAATAAAATTTCATTGTGTTTTTACATTTCAAATACATTCATACAAAGGCACTGTGTTTATGTGATGATTAACGAGGCTATACTTCACCGTGTATACGAGTAGGCTATGAAAAAATTTTTGGAATCATAGTAAAATATTTTGTTTTTTGTTTTCTATCTAAAATATGAAAGTGACAGTTATGTAAAAAATAATTTTTTCATTTTCAATGATGTAATGGTTTGATGTAAAGAAAATCCCGTTGGTTTTTATGTAAACATTTTGGTTTGTCAGAGAGTAACGTGAGTGATATTATAAAGATTAATTAATTAATTTAGTAAAAAATAATTTGTGTAGTGTGTAGTTAATAACGTATGTTTTTAAAAAATGCCAGCCAGACAAAATATTAATTTGTCATTGGGACAAAAAAAAAGTTAATCGAAATGCGTTTAAATGGAAAAAAACGGTAAAGGAGTTATGCCCACATTTTAAATATGGCAAAACTACCGTATATGATTGTCTGTCAAAACAAGCCGAAATACTGGAAAAATCAAAGACTCGTTACGGTTCAAAAGCAAAAAGATTTAGAAAATCAAATTTTGAAAATTTAAACGAAGTTTTATTTCAATGGTTCTGTGTTGCGCGAAGTAAAAATTTTCCGATCTCTGGGCCGATACTTCAGGCAGAGGCAATGAAAATAGCTAGTAAATTGAACATTAATAATTTTAAGGCATCGAACGGATGGTTACGTAGCTTAAAGAAGCGATATCATATTAGCTTTAACACGATATGTGGGGAAAGTAAAGATGTAGATGAAACAGTAATGGCGAAATGGATAGCAGAATTATTTGAAATTTACGATGGATATGATCCAAAAAATATAGGAAATTGCGATGAAACTGCGCTATTTTTTCGCATGCTTCCAGCGAAAACTTTAAATATACGAGGGGACACCTGTTCTGGGGGGAAGGTCCTTTCTAAAGAAAGGATTACGGTGTTGCTAACCGTATTTGCAGATGGAACTATAGAAAGACCTCTTGTAATTGGTAAAGCTGCACGGCCTCGTTGCTTTAAAAAACTAAATTTGGATAATTTAGGAGTTGATTACTATTCCAACAGAAAGGCGTGGATGACAGGGCTGATTTTTAAACAGTACCTCATTAAATTTAATAACAAAATGAAAGAAGAACACCGAAAAATTTTGTTATTTCTAGATAACGCCGCGTCTCATGCAAATCTAAAGCTCTCAAATATTCAACTGGATATTTACCACCCAATATGACAGCCAAACTTCAACCACTTGATTTTTGGATAATCGCTAATATGAAGGTACAGGGTTTTCCAATACGATTTTTCATTTTGAAAAGCCTGCTATTTGGGCAGCTGTCAATTTTGAAGCTGTCACCTTTTGACATTTGACAAGTAAAAACTACGCCATTACTAAAAATGGTACGATACCTTGGGTATATTGGGTCCTTCAAATGTATCAAAATGATCCGGATTTTCATCGAAAAATCATCTTATCTTCAGTGATTAGGCCCATTTTCACCTCGGAGGCTACGTTATTAAGCAGAATTGCCGCATTTGGGGCTCAGAAAATCCAAGAATGATTGTTGAAAAGCCTCTCCATCCTCAACGTGTCACTGTTTGGAGCGGTTTTTGGGCTGGCGGTGTGATTGAACCTTACTTTTTCGAAAATGAGGCTGGTGCAAATGTTACGGTGAATGGATTGCGCTACCGAGCTATGATTAACGATTTTATGGCTGGAATTGGAAGATATTGATGTGGACGACGTTTATTTTCAGCAAGACGGCGCTACGTGCCACACAAGCAACGAAACAATCGCAATTTTGCAAAATGAATATCAAAATGAAACTTCTTATTGGAAAACTCTTTATGACAAATTAAAAGAGTTTTTCTTTAAAATATTACAAGCATATTTACATATTTTTTATGGATTGTTTCAGGTAAATTATAGAAAGCTTATGCTACAAAACTTGCTTGTACAAATGGAAAGCTGCAGCAGTGTTTCTACGCTCGCTAAGCTCACAATTCTTTATGCAATTCAGTTTTTAAAAATTGCGTGCCAACAAAGCTCGGTCAACACTATTACGAAATGTTTTCTCAACGTTGGTTTCGTCTTTGCAGGGGAGGAACAATCAAACTCTGAGTCTGCTGATGAAGAAATCGCTACAGATGGAATAGTAGAGATTCAAAATTTAATACAGTCTACATTTGGGTCTGCGATTTGCAGTGCCTCAGATTTTATAACTATCGATGATAGTATCATAACCGAGT
The DNA here is from genome assembly GCA_958295665.1 of Tipula vernalis. Classification (NCBI taxonomy): domain Eukaryota; kingdom Metazoa; phylum Arthropoda; class Insecta; order Diptera; family Tipulidae; genus Tipula; species Tipula vernalis. The sequence goes on along the minus strand of OY282560.1, from coordinate 303,704,656 downwards.
ATAATTCTATCGACCTAGGTGAAATTATTGCGGATAATATTGCATCAGGACCTGAAGAAGTCGTAACCGTGAGCGATGATGACATTCCTGAGGTTAGAAATGGAGAGGTCATACAAGCGTTTAAAACTCTTAAAATTTATGGGCGACGATCCGGAGAAAATTATTTTGTGATACAGTTTCAAAATTAAAAGCTTCATATGTGCAAGGCAAGGAAATGGCGCGAAAGCAAAAGCAGACATCGATATTGCAATATTTTTATTAATCCAAATATATGTACTATACTTATATACATAGTTAATTTATGTTAGACTTTATTATTTAATTACACGAATGACTGGATTTCATACATAATATGTGATTTTTTATTTAGGTATAACCAAATAACATACGCATGCGGATGTACTGAAATAAAACTTATTATATTGTTGAAGTAAATTAATTGTGTTGCAGTACTTTGGTTTTAGTTTCATTTAGAAAAAATCCTATAAATCGGAAAAACTGTTTAATTCGGAAATTTTTTGGGACCCGTGCGATTCCGAGTTAGAGGAGTTTCCCTGTACATAAGAAAATGTGACACCAGTCAAACAATAAAATACGACAGGAATCCACCCAATATTCAATTTCAAGAAACCGAAACACCAAAATCCCCACTTCAAATAATACACACAGATGTATATCACCTAAAAGGTAAAGGCGTTTTTAACAATAATAGATAAATTTTCCAAATTTGGCGCAGCATATAGACTTGGGCGAAAAAATGAAAGAAGCACTTAAAAGATTCTTTGCCTCACATGGTATACCTGGAAAATTGGTAACCGACAACGAATTATCAAGTAGTCAAGAAATCCAAGATATACTAAAAAAATACAATACAACGTAGAGTTTCATGCCGCTACACCGTATAATTCAACCGGAAATTCCCCAGTTGAGCGATTTCATTCCAACACCATACATGAACTATGTGGAATAATAGCACTAAATAATCCTGATGAAACTGTAAAAAGTGTCATGTCTTCTGCAATTACTGCATATAATAATACAATACACAGTGTGGGGGTTGCGTAAAGCCCCACAAATAAATACTTATTAAATAACGCTATACTTATTTTAATTCTAATAACTCAATAAGTTTATTATGTTTATTTAATTTAAAAAAAAACAAAGCTCGTTAATAATCACAATTCTGAATATTAACCTGTCTACGGTTTAGTTATTTTTCTTGCTAACAGATCGCAATGCATGTTGTATAAATGTGTCGTATATTGTGTGCAAGCGGCGATAAGCAAATCTTTTTGAGCCGATTTAGACGTGTTTTCTTTCATCAGTTTCTTTCCTCGTTTCTTTACCCCTCTCTCTATAAATTGATTTCGAAGGTCATATTTTTGTGATTCTTTTTTCAACAAAAATTTTGTTTGATTCTTCTGTTTCTTTGCACTAACACAAACAAAATAGTTATATAAAATTTCCGAAGGTCATGTTTTTTTTTTTTTTTAGGTAGTTTAACACTGAATTATATTTTGTAATTGAACACTGAATTATATTTTGTGATATTTACTCCATCTCGCTTTCAACATTCTTCTTCGAATATTTCGAATTTGCATTTTTTCACTGTTTCCATCTCGCGTTCAATAGAACGACGAAAACTTGACATTACGATTCTTCTCGTATGTCAACACTAAAATACAAATTAAAAATATAAAAGATTCACACATACAACAAAAAACCAAAAAAACAAAAACTTCGCGAGAATAAAATATTCATCGGCTCGGTTTTTAAAATAATTTTTTTGTTCTTGTTCTGGTTGGCGTCATACACGCCATTGTAGTTTTTTCACTGACTCGAAAAAGTGGTGTTTAGCAGTGGTGAATAATAATAATAATAATAAATCGTTAAAACTTCCTTGTGTAAATTAACGGAGATAATACACAACATAATTAAATTATTAAATAAAATTATTTTTCTGTATAAATCAAATAATTACGTGAGTTTCATTGACGAGAAAACAAACATTTATGTGCGTCGTCTATTTGCGACATACGCGCATTTATAAATTCAATTTGGACATCAGTAACATGAATAGGGTAAATAATCGATTAACAATTTTTGAAATGCTATGGGACAAATGGTTCGTCGATCCATTGGAACTTTCACGAGCAGGATTCTATTATACTAAATTTTGTGATCGAGTAAAATATTTCAGTTGTGGAGGAGTTCTAGAAGATTGGTAACTTCTAAACTGTGAATTGTATTTTTCTTTATAGCTGTCAAAAAATTATAGGTTATGCTGAATGTTTTTAAGATTTCCTTAATAAACCAGTTTGTATTAAAGAAAAACTAGAATATAAGAGAAAAATGAATTCGGTTGAACTATTTTTCGATGAGGTTGACGACAAAGTTGCTAAAATTGAGCTGTTACGAAAAAGGAAATTATTAAGGGACTTATCTAACCCATTAGAATTAGATGAAAACAAGTAAACTTTATACTTGTATAATTCTTAGAATCTGTATGACATAAGACAAATTACTTTAGTTTTAGAAACTATTTCAGACTCTTCAAACAAGCATTCAAAGATTTCTTGGACGATAGATCTCCAAAATTAAGGCAAATGAAACGATTGTCGGTCCCAAATCTTTTCAAACTCGCTTCAGCTCTGAGATTTTTCGCAGAAGGCGTAGGTAAAGATTTCAATTTAGGCATAGCACAGCCTACTTTTTCATTAATTTTAAAGGAAATGATTGATATATTGCAGCTTATAGGCGTTGTAAACGCCAGATTAGCACTCCATAATATTTGCACACGGTATAAAATACAGTTTCCTGATGAGCTTCATTTAATACCTACAGTTTCGGACATATTTGAACTTGCTGATGAGGAATATGCTTAATCTGTGTCACAAAGGCAAACAGTTATATTACGAAACGAAATAGCCAATTTTTTATAAAACAAAAAATATTTTATTTAATTTTAATTCACTACATATATAAATTATTAGTCTTTTGTATTACATGAAATATATTACAAGAAAATTAAAAAAAATCATTTAAGGAACTGTTAAACAATTAACGTTCGGATTATTTAATTTTCATTGCGTTGAATCTCTAATTGAAGTTTCTGTAACTCCAAAAGTTCCAGTTTTAATTTTAGTTTATCGTTTCTATGTTTTCTCAAACAATAGTTTTAGAAATTTCTTCCGACTTTCTAAAAGCGCATTTAAACATTTATTGGATGATCTAAATCATAAGTTGAAAGAAATGAAACGATCATCGGCAGTTCCGAACATTTTAAAACTTGTCGCAGCAACAAGATTTTTTTCAGAAGCACCTTATCAGAAAGGTGTGTGAAATGACTTCAACTTAGGAACCTACATTTTCTTTAATTTTTAAAGAAATTGTTAGTTTATTGGAGACACACGTACATATGTCCAAAATGGATATAGTTTCAATATTCATCATTCAAAATGGCTACTCAGTAAGTTGGCATTACAAAGATTTAAAAAAAGTATCAAAAGAAATGTTTAATTCTGTATACCTACCCCTTATTAGGTGATTCGGGATATATGTTAGATACAATTTTATTGACCCCATTTCGTGAAGCTGTTGGAAGAAACAAACGAATTTCAACAAAAAACATTCCATCGGAAGGAACATAATAGAGCGAGGCATACTCGTTTTGAAATCCAGATTCAGGGGGGCTATTTGGAAATTCGATTCGAACGTGATCGAGTCTTCGATGTATTAGATTCCTATTTGAATTAAATCAGATTCATACGTTTCTTATTTAAATCAAATATGAATCCTATACATCGAAGACTCGATCACGTTCGAATCGAATTCCCAAATAGCCCTGCAGGTGTTTATTGGGATCGAGACAATTACACTACTCTCCGGAAAAGTTACAAAAATAACAAGTATATATATATATAGTCTTGCACAATATTTGCATTAGTTACCAAATAGAATTAGGCGATGAACATTTAATAGATCGTGGAGGCAGGGTTATTGAATTTGCTGAGGAAGATAGTGAATTAGATTCACATAGGCAAGCCGTTAATTTGCGAAATAAAATTGCCGATTCTTTATACAAATAAAACTTGTTTGCACTTTTAATTTTGATTTGTCACTGGCGTTCCGCTGTTTGTGAGTTAAATCTTCTTTATAAAGGCTAAGCTTTTCGGTCTTCATTTCCACATTCTTCCTTAATAATTTAACTTTTTCTTTCTTTAATCATCTTTTTTCTTGAAAGTTTTGAAACTTTCCGCAAATGGTTGCTGACGTCCAAGGAAGGCGGGAGATAATATTGCTGCAAGACAACGCTCGCCCACATATAGCAAAATCAGCCCAGGAACTTATCTTCTCCTTAGGCTGGGACGTTGTACAGTATGCGGTGTATTCTCCAGACTTGGCTGCCGCGTACCACTTATTCAGATCGATCTCATCATATTTGAAAGATCAGCGGTTTACGAAAATTGAAGATGTGTGAAAATGACTCGATGACTATTTTGCTTCGAAACCATAAAGTTTCTTTTCTATCGCGAAGGCAATCATCATCTACCAGATAAATGACAAAAGACCATGGATAGTAATGGCGAACAATTCGATTATTAATCTTTGTAACAAGTATTTTTTCAATAAAGTTGAATTTGACCAAAAAAAATGTCGAGTTTCTACTTGCACACCTAATACTTTCAATGTCGATCATATGAATGAAGTGTCAATGAATGAAAAACTGATGTTGATTGGTAAAGATTGGTAGACCTTGATATTAGCGATACAAAGAAAACTTTAAAGTATAGTAATAAGATAGAGGATCTATTAAAATAGGGATCTGAGAAATATTATTGAAATAACTATAGTACTAGCAATGTAGGAAGAGAAATACGATACGAAGCGGAAATAAGGTTAAAAGAAAATAAGGTCATAAGAGCTAATCCTAAAAGGTTTAGTTATTATGAAAAGGTAGAATTGAAAAAAATTACTGATGAATTACTTCTGACGAGAATAATTAGGGCAAGTGAGTCGGCATTTACCAGCAGAGTAGTGTTTGTAAAGAAAACGACAGTGCATATAGAATATGTGTAAACTACAGACAGTTGAACAAGATAGTGGAGCGGATAAACTGTCCAATTTCCAATTAGATTTGAGGAACGGGTTTTATTATGTTTAATATAAACTATGTATTTACTTCACGTGAAATATAAAATGTATGTAGCGACTCACTCATAATTCTTATACAATCAATCAAAGAAATACTCATTACTCGTTCATCGCTACAATATACCAATCACGTATTGGTTCCACTCATTCAGTCATTGCTTTACATTCACTCACCGCTACAATCATACATAAACAAAATACCATTTTGTTCGCATGCGAACTCATTCAAAACGAAAAGAACGCAACTAATAAACATCGGTCGCATTGGTGAAATTATTGTGCGGCCACCATTCAAATAAAATTTGTGCATCATTATTCTGTGGGTTACACAACCAATATTTCATGTCGGCATTACATATTATCCGATATGTACATATGTAGGGTTCTATAAACAATTTAGGAAATGGAAGAACTCTAGCTTGTGGACATTATTATTATTGCGAGTTTAATAAAATATAAATAAATAAAATATAAGTGTTCTAATAAACAAGATAACCGAAGGTACGACTACAATTAATTACAATAATTTATAACAATGTTGATCTTAAGGAATCATCTAAGCAATACACCGCATTTGTGACAGAAGAAGGACAATATGAGTTCAATAAGTTACCCTTCGGATATACAAATTCGCACGCACATTTTGTCAAGTATATTCAACTAGTTTTGGAAAAAACTTACGGAAGACAAAGGAATTTCAATTTTTATAGACAATATCCTTGTTTCGATAGAAGGTATAGGTGAGCATTTGGATTTTCTTAAGGGATTATTTATTACACTAGCAGAGAACAATATCAAGTTGCAGATAAAAAAATGTAAATTTCTAAAAACAGAAATAGAATATTTAGGCTATAACATATTGAAACCACAAACAGCGTCATTACAGCGTTTCATAGGTTTGATAATCTTGTGGCGACCCCTATAACATCTCATTTCTATAATTACACAATATGGCTCAACGGACAAATCGATAACAGCTCTCGATCGCTACACGATTAAATGTGTACGCGATCAAATCCTCGCACCTCCCAAGGTTAACAAGTCCGAAACCTTGATGAAAATAAGTATCGAACGTTTACGCGAATCAGCGAAAATCAAACTTGATCGTCTACTGTCCAGAGTACAACTGGGCGACAAAAAACCATCACCGCTCTTAAGAGAGATGGAAGCGTTGGTTGCCAACCAAGTAACCGAAGCAGTATTACGAAATTTATAGCTACAACGACTCCCAACATACGGACAGGAAATCTTATCTTGCATGGACGACTCAAACATCCAAAAAATAGCGAACGCTGCCGTCAATTGGATAATAATCGATTTGCAGAAATCAGCCTGGGTATACAACTTTATAGCTTCGACAAACGATGTAGAAGGAACTCAATCAAACAATTTGGCAGCTCAAATCAGAATACTTTCACAAAGGGTAGAGGAGCTATTCGCTCGGTACGGTAAATCTGGAGACAAATTAACTCGTGGACGATCTCAAAGCCCTAATTTCTCTAGCTTCCCTCGTCAACGCAGTAGTTCGCGTTCAAAGGAACAGGTCGCGAAACACGCAAATTGTTGGTACCATCACCTAAACACGAAAATTCATAAAGTCATGCCATTGAAATAAAACCATCCCAGGATCAATCAATCTGGAAAACAAGGCACCTCACATGCGGCCATTGTCATGCGGCAAGTGATAGTAGTCAGAATTCAAAATGCCGCCTAATCATTAACGATAAATAAATTATAATTTTTAATCGACACAAGCGCCGAGGTTTCCGTCATCCTACCAGGAAACTTCGAAAAATCCAACCCATCTGGGGTGGCATTTTGTAACATTACTTTGGATACTATCGAAAATTATAATCGAATCGAAAATGATAATAGTCGGTATTTTGTACCATTTTCGACGGCTAAGTTATATTTCCTTCGTACAACCCTTTTTCGAAAATGAAATGACAGTTAAAAATATTTTTTTTTTTTACTTCAATTTTTTTTATGTTTTTTTGCAATTTCCCATAAAATTACATTTTAATTGAGTATTTTCGATTAATAGCTAGTTAAAAATTTTAAATAAAATGACTAATATTGGTGCAATCGCTGTTTTATTAAATTTAAATGATAATTCAAATGTTCAAAGTGGCTCACGAATCAATTTTTACATAGAGCGTCGTTTGTTGCATGATCGCTATAATGTGTTGGATTTGTCAATTCAAAAGTTAGTTACACTTCAATATATAGTAAAATATAAATCTCATGAGTGTCAAAAGACATTTTCATTTATTTAGTTGACCAAATAAGACCTCGAATAGGTTTTGGAAAACGTAGGACTAAAATTCCACTGGAAATAAAGCTAGCCGCGATTTTGAATTTCTACGCCACAGGGTAGGCGACATAATGTTCCATTCCATGAATCAATCGGTAATGTCTACATCGATACCTCAAATAACACGTCTATTAGAATGTACAATATGCCATCGGTACGTAAAATTTCCGGATGAGCAAACCAAATCCTCAAATAAGGAAATATTTTATCAAAAAACAAGCCATCCCGGCGTAATTGGGTGTATTGACTGCACCCCCATTAATATAATTTTAGCTCAGGAAAATGAACATATTTTTGTAGATGGCGTGAAAATCTCTCGATGAATGTTCAGTTGGTTACATATGTATGTAAATTGTAAATGTAATATGTAAATTGTTTGTATTAATAACATAACACATAAACATTTTTCAGGTTTGCAACTATGTTCTTTTAATCCACTCAGTATGTGCCAGATTTTCTGGATCGACCCATGATGCTGCAATCTGGAAAATATCTAGACAGGAGAAAATTGAAAGCATCATTCATGGCTGCTTGGCGATTCGGGGTACCCTTTAGAACCTTTTATTAGGACACCGTACCGTAACCCGAAAAAAGTGCAAAGTAGGTACAATTATTTACACGCCAAAGCTCGAAATCCGATTGAGCGCTGCATCGGTGTTCTTAAAATCACTTTCCTTTTCACCAGTTCATTGGAGGTGGAATAGTGTAGCGACCCCTACAACATCTCATTTTTGTAATTACACAATATGGCTCAACGGGCAAATCGATAACGAACCGACAGTTACTCAGTAAATTGTGAAAAAAGATGAAGTTAAAATAACCATCTTATTAAATATTATAGCCGATGAAGCGATGGATAAGTAAGAAACGTTTATGCAACAAGATGGTGAATTCATCATATCATTAAAAAGTTAAGTTTAAATTGTGAATCTGGAGAACTAAAAAATAGCTTAATTAAAGATAAGATAATAAGCGGCATACATAATAACAACTTAAAGGGTAGACTTTTAAGAGAAGAACATAGACACAATAGAACAACAAATAAAAGCGTTGAAAGAGACAAATACAGTAAAGAGAAACCATCCAAGTAATAATTATGCAAAATCAAATAAACCAGTGGCCCAGAAAAAGCAATATTATAATCAACATCAAAAGTTTAATCTAATTATAACCAAAATCAATCAAGACAAATTAACAACAACAGAGATCAACATCAAAACCAATGTAGAAAATGCGGTTATCAACATTAATGTAGGCGATGTCCAGCATTCAACAAAACTTGTAAAAAGTGTAGCAAGGTAGAACATTTTTATAATATGTCTATAACGTGGGAAAATAATAGATCAAACAAAGTAAATTATTTATAGTAATTATAATAAAGATAGTAAATTCTTAGGATGTACAGAAAATAAAACTGAGAATAATACAGGGTGGTATGAAAAAAATGATTTAATTGATTCAAATGTAAAAATTAATTTTAAAATTGATGAAGGAGCTGAGTGTAACGTAATAGATTATAATTCGATAAAAAATTTGGAAGGTATTGGTTAAATTCCAAATTGTATATACAATTTTACGAGGAATACCATTCAAAATACAGGAACAACTCAAAGTCAGGGTATTATCAGGAAAGTAGAAGAATCAACAGAATTTGTAAGTCAGGTTATTACATAGAAAAATTACAAAGAGAACAGAAACTGAACTAAAATAGTGAAGCAATTTAAAAACCAAGATGGCCGACAAAATCATCGTTGTCGACAAAACCATGATGGCCGACAAATTATTTTGTTTTCTTTTTTCCAGTGGCGTTCATATTTTTTTTAATGTTTCCTATTTATATTATAAAATATCTATCTCAATACAAATAAAAATGTTTTAACAGTTATACATATATGATGTAGGGTAATACATTTAAAGGAGTATAATTAATATAAAAAAAATATTGTTATAAGTGTACATAAATATGATAATGATTCTTATGTGTGTTGTGTAAAGTATGCCACACATAAGTATTTTTATCATAATAGTTTACAGTTACTGCAATGAACATAAAAATAACAATTTACAACGTAGCTAAAGTAATGAAACTTTTAAAACTTGTAATAACATTTTCTCATATGATTTTCTCGTTTATTAAACTTCCATAATATTGAATATAATGAGACGCCTATGGTCTTTTTTTTTGCTTTCGTCATGTTGCAATGGCGATTCATATGAGTTGTCAAAATAAGATTTTTGTTCGAATGAGACTTGAAATTTGGACTTTAATTACAATTTTATGAAATACATTTTTTTTTGTGTCTGTTTAGAATATTATAAAACATAGCGAATTTACTGATGTGTATAAAATAAGTGTACAAAATTCGAAAATATTTAAAATCATTGTGTACAAGTGATGTAAATATTTATAAACAAATAAAAAAGGAATTAACCGGTGAAATGTAATCCCTTTTTTCTCAATTTTTGCTTTATATCGGGTATTTTTGGACTTATACACACAACACTTATACATGTTTTTAACAAATAAATTTATTTTTAGAAAGAACACTTTTCGTTTTTATTCAAGATTTGCCTTGCAAAGTTTAAGAAACTAAAACATCAAATTTAACAATTTTTCTAACCAATATGGCGTTGGTAAAAAAGAAAGACAAAAAACAAACGAAAGCGGCTTCAGTTGTTTTTATGATTTTATATGGGATTTTGGTTTTAACTTCTATCCTTTTGTTCATTATCTGTGGGTTATTATAATAAACCAAAAAGATTTTCATTAAGAATCTGTTTAGATCCTCAGAATTTAAATTCTAATTTGTTAAAAGAATATTACTCGAAACCAACATTTGAGGAAATAGCATGTAGAACGCAAAAAGCAAGTGTTCAGTACTTAGCAAGGCATTTTACCAAACAAAATTATCAGAGGGAAGCTCATTATGTACAACTTTTTTAACACCTTAAGGAAGATACTGTTTTAAGAGAAGGCTGTATGGTATAAAAAACGATACAGAGATTTGTCAGAAAAAATTTAAAGAAATTTTTGCAAATATAAAAGACATAGAGATTTATGGTACGTAGATGAGATTATAGTATGGTCTGAAAACAATGAAGAACACAAACGAAGATTAACAAAAGTTTTAGTTTTGGCAAGGGCTAATAATGTTAAATTTAATAAGGATAAATGTAAATTTAGACAAAAATCAATAAAATGTTTAGGACAACATATGTATGTATCCAAATTTATACTTAATATATCTAACCTAACTGAATCATTACGAAAATTAATCAAAAAGAATGAAACATACATATATGTATTTGGGGTAAACAACGGATTAGGTTAGGTTAGGTTAGGTTAGAGCGGCTGCCAAAACGCACACTTAGACCGATGACGGTCCGTTGTGATACCGAGGGATCCTACTCCTACGGAAACAACGGATTAAGGATTTTGCAAAGTTAACAGATATCATAACTAAAGATCGTGTTTTAGCCACATTATGACTGTAAAAAATAGTGTAAACTTAGTCTAGATGTTAGTAGCACAGGTGTAGGAGTAGTTTTATTACAAGAAAATATACCCATAGAATACAGCTCAAAAGGTTTTACAGAAAGTTAACGTAATTGGGCACAAATTGAGAAAGAACTAGATGCTGTAGTATTCGGCTGTTAGAAATCAACAATTAATCGCAGGTAGAAAGATAGAAGTAGAAACAGATCACAAACCACTGATACCAATATTCAACACATTTTAAATTAAAAAATGCAGTAGGTTCATCTTCCGTAAAACCATTGTGTTTATATATATAGTGAAATTATCCGAAAGTACAATATTACCTCCATAGATACCGCTCCATGTACGATTTAAATTTCTTTACATTTTTCTACATTATTATTTGCATTGCATATGTATCGGTGTATCTACATGCTAGCATTGTGTTTATATATACATAGTTGTTTATATATATAAACACAATGATGCTAGTAAATTCAGTAGAATATTTTTTTCTTTATTTTGCATCGCAAGTCTATACGTATACAAACATACATAATATTATTATGAATTTCGATTATGAATTTTTGATCTTGCATACTATCATTGTGTTTATATATGTATGTATATAATATATATATATATATATATATATATATATATATATATATATAT
>OY282560.1:303359919-303689919 GCA_958295665.1 Tipula vernalis | reverse complement strand
CTGGCACAATTCAAAAGTGCCAGGTACAAAGGTACGTAACCTAATTACTGTTAAAAATTTGAAAAATTTATCGGGTTATAAATACCCAAAATCAATTAGAAAAAAAATTTAATAAAGTTTTCTCTTCAATTTTATTTTTGCTCCGACCGTATATATATACACGCCGAGTCACGTACATACGGAAATTTATGTACACATCGATGGCTTAATTAACAAAGGCCCTAATCCACAATTTTTTCAAAAATGACATTTTGATACCAAAATGACCATCACAAAAAACCACATCATTCTATGTTATAATTTTCAATCGAAATTTACTTCATTTCGTTCTATATTCTGTTTTGTTCGGCCCTAAGATCGTGCGATGTATCTGTCAAAATTAAAAAGCCCTAAACCACTTGCAACTAGTATGTAGTATTGTAAAGAAGAAAGTGTGTAAATTTTTATATAATTATTCATATTAAAACGGTAAGTGCTATTATTTAACAGTAAATATTGCTTAATTAAAATATGTTTTTTAATATTATAACAAATTATTAAACAACAGTAGTAATTTTCGACAGTTTATTACATTTTAATATTAAACATCTGATTCCATGTTGTTAGGGCATTACCAATAACTTGTTGCTTTTGATGATAGGGCATTTTATAAAATTTTTTATTTGAGAACTATCTTTCGTTTTAGGTTTAAAAATGAGTTCGAGCGCAAAACTGATGGTAGAATTGGCCCTCAAGAACACTGACAACATAAAATTGAATAATTCCGTGCTCGATGTGACTACTGTTGAAGAATATTTTGTTCACGAAATAGAAATTGATAAAAATGGTGAAAATTTCGAAGTAATTGCGGAGTGCAATATAATAGAAGAATTTCCGGATAGTTCTGTAAAATTAACTCAAAATGACTTGGACACAGATCCAAAACTTGAGATCAAACAAAAATCAAATAGCGTAAAGGCTATAGCTATTGACACTCAGGATATTTGATGGAGTAATTGACACCATCATATTATTAAGCATTTTCTCTTTCTTTTTAATATAGCTATAGCTAATGCCTAACTGTTTGAAATGAAATTTAAACTTGTCTCTTTCTATTTTACTTTACCTTTTTGGTTTGATACTTTAGTTTCACGCCAAACGTTCACAAGACAACGGCTTCTGCGATTTTTTTTTTTGTGATATTATAGTGATTTTTCACAAGGATTGCGATAGAGGTAAGTGATTTTACTACAACAGTTAAAATATAAAATGCTTTGTTTTATATTTTATTTATTATCTTAAAGGTTTTTACGCATAAAAAACTATAAAAACTAATTACAAAAGTCCTAAATAATTAAATGTGGTTGGTGTCAATAACTAAAACGAAATTTAACTTAGTTTCAGTTATTGACATCAGGCTGTCAATAAATGTAACTTCATGCTACGATTATTGACATTCGGGTGACGATAATTGTGTACACATGCTTATAGTTATTGTCTCATTTCAGTTATGCCTAAAAAAAGAGGCACTTATAATGAAGCAACTCTTCAGCAAGCTTTGAAGGAAATAAAAGAAAAGCAAATATCCAGAAAACAAGCCTCCCAAAAATTCAATATACCTCGTTCTACGTTAATTTTTCGCTTGAGCGAGAAATTTGTTAAAGTAGCACCTGGCCCATCAACCATATTAACATCAGATGAAGAGCGTGCTATCGCTGACTGGTTGATCGCTTGTCAAAAAAAAAGGGTTTCCTAAACGGAAGGAAGACGTTCTAGACGTGGTAAAAGATTTTATCGAAGCCTAAAATAATAAATAAAAGTGAATTTAACATACTCAAACGTAATTCTAATCTAGTCCTGTCGGCTGCCAATGGCACTAACATCCACACATACGGCACAAAGTTGTTTCAGTTGGATTTGGGACTAAAACGAACCCTCACGCATGCTTTCATTTTAGCTGCTGTGAATCGTCCCATCATTGGCGCCGACTTCTTGTATAAATTTGGACTTTTGGTTGATTTGAAGAATAAACGGCTGGTTGATTCAGCGACAAAGCTGTCAATCAATGCCAACATGGTTCACGTCGACACACCGACCCCGATACATTATTCAATCATCAACGGCTACGGCACTTTTCTCAAAAAGTTTCCACAACTTACAGCAGAGCCAAACTATAAATTGCCAGTCCGACACAATGTGGTCCATCACATTGTTACAGCAGGACATCTGCCTGTATCAAGACCAAGACGACTAGATCAAACCCGTCATAAAGCCGCATTTACGGAATTCCAACATATGGTGGAATTAGGGATTTGCAGGCCCTCTGCATCTCCCGTTTCATGTCCATTGCACATGGTAAAGAAAAAAGATCTCGATTGGCGACCATGTGGGGATTATAGACGGTTGAACACCGTGACTATACCGGATCGTTATCCGATTCCTCACATTCAAAATTTCTCTATGCACTTGCATGGATGCAATTTTTTTTTTCAAAAATCGATCTCGTCAGAGCTTATCATTTGATTCCCGTTTCCCCTGAGGACGTTTCCAAAACGGCAATAACAACTCCTTTTGGCCTGTTCGAATTCACTCGAATGCCATTCGATCTACGCAATGCCGCTCAAACGTTTCAGCGTTTTATGAACGAAGTCGTTCGAAACTTAGACTTTGTTTTCGTCTACATTCACGATATTCTTGTGGCATCGCAAACTGAGGAACAGCACAAACTCCACCTGGAACAACTCTTCCAAAGGTTAACTGAGTTTGATGTTCACATCAATAGTTCCAAATGCGTCTTTGGCGCATCAACTCTTGATTTCCTCAGCCACAAAATAACCCCTAATGGTATTCTGCCGTCCGAAGAACGAATTAATGCTATTAGGGAATTTCCAGCTCCAAGCTCAATAAAGCACATTCTGCGGTTCATCGGTCTGGTAAACTACTACCACCGTTTTATACCAAAGCTCGCTGAAATACTCGGACCAGTTCACAGCCATTTGGTCGCACTTCTACGTAAACCCAAAACACCCAAGAATTTCTCTTGGACTGACGAATGTAAACAAGTATTCACGTCACTCAAGGCTGAACTAGCGAAAATAACACTGCTTGCACATCCATTGAGCAATTCAAAACTAAGTTTAACTACTGACGCATCTAACACTGCCGTTGGAGCAGTATTGCAACAGCTTAATAACGAGTCTTGGGAACCATTGGGATTTTTCTCAAGGAAACTTTCAGATGCTGAAAAGAAATATTCCGCATTTGATCGGGAATTACTCGCAATATATCTGGCAGTGAAACACTTCAGATATTTTGTCAAAGGTCGGGATTTCACAATTTATACCGACCACAAACCTCTGACCAGAGCAATTCAGTCTAAAACTGAACGTAATCCGAGGCAAGCTCGCCATTTGGATTATATTAGTCAATTTACCACAGACATTCAGCATGTGCACGGTTATGACAACGTTGTTGCAGATACACTCTCTCGCACAACGGACAATTTAATGGCCACAGTCGAAACACAATTCGACTTAAATAAAATCTCAATTACACAACAGGTTGACCTAGAACTTCAGAAATTACTTTCTGGCTCCGAATATCACACTAGTTCATCACTGAAACTAGCGCTTGTCAAATTACCTGGCCTTAAAATCTTCTGCGAAACATCCACGGGTTACATTCGCCCGTACATCGCAGAACCACTTCGTCGAACCATCTTCGATGCATTACATAACATTTCACATCCTGGTGTCCGTGCAACTCGAAGTTGATTACTGCAACTCAAAGTTGCGTTAATGGCCAGAGGAAACATAATCAATTGGAGTTCGGAAATACACATCGTACTACTGGGAATCCGAGCAACCGTGAAAGAAGATCTGAAGTGCTCACCAGCTGAAATGGTTTATGGACAAACCATCAAGCTACCAGGTGAGTTCTTCGTCGAAAATCCTCTTTTACCCTTACCAACTAGCGACACAGTCATCGACCAACTCCGAAACACCATGCAAAACCTTATCCCAAAATCAACTCGGCAAGCTAAACCAGATGACGTTTTTGTTCCCAAGCCACTTGCCAACTGTGATTTTGTCTTCGTAAGAACGGACAAGGTTCGCACAGGCTTATCTCCTCCTTATGAAGGGCCGTTTAAAGTCATTCGACGCAATGCTACATTAAATTGGAACAGTATGTCACGAGATGCTCAACCTACGAGGATGCCCAGGTAGTTGAAGGAGGGTTCTCCACTAGAGTAATCGATATATCTGATAGTGAATGCCGAAGAATACATGAATTGAGGACATTTCGATATAACGATGAGATAGTAATAAATAATTTGAAAAGAAACGCATCTACGTCATTTCCAGCAACTTTAGCAGGGTCAATTAACTTAAAAGGGGATTGTGCTGGTGTAACCTATCGATCAAACGGATATACATGGGACTGGGTGGTTGTTCAAGGCAAGTTTGAAATCATTTTAACCGATTACATTGCAACTGTATCTTTGGAGGAAAACGAGATTCATCTTAGAGCTGGTATCCGGTGCAAATTCACTGCACGTGTCAATTAATGGGAAAAACCAAACCATTTCAATTGACCGGCTCAAACCGGCTTACGGCATACTATGTTCCACTGATGCGAAATCAGTGTCTCGACAACATAAATCAGTTCGTTTCCAGCCTAATACTAAACTTCCTTAAGGAGGGGAACTCACTTGCGGAGGAGTCCTGTAGCGGCTCATTCATTCATTTATATATATCAAACATTCATTTATATATATCAAACATTGATTTATGTAAATTAACATTCACTTACTACTATAATACAGGGTTAACGCATTAAATATCTTTTGCGTCACATACTGACATCTAGCGAATATATCTGGTCAACAGAAAATACAATTCGATATCGAATTTATATTTTCCTCTGTTGCTCCATCTTGCTGTCAGTATCTCTTTCAATTCAATTTCGAGTTAATATTTTTTCTCTGTGTGGGTGCAAAAAGCACATCGAAAATTTGACATGTGATTCTCCTCATATGACCACACTAAATTTCGATACACACCAATACGACGAAACAAAAATACTTTTTGGTGTTCGGATTATATAAATTTTTTTGATGAGAAAAAACAATTACTTGTGTGACTTTTCACGAATTCCATTCGGAAAATTAAAATTCATTTCTAAATTTTTGATAAACCAAAAAACGCGTTTTGATATTGAAATAGTGCGGTGGTAAAATATATTTAAAATATAATATTGTATAATTTGAATATTTTCAAAATAAAAAGGATTTCAAAGAATATTGTTTGGCATACATTGCCGTGTATTTATTCACAACGAAATTCTACATACTAAAATCAAATCTATTTGGGAAAAAACATGGTCAGCGTTCACAGTTTTTGGGCAAATTTCAGCAGGTTTATTTGGGATAATGTTGTATTGGAAAATAATAAAGTTTATCTTTGACACCGTCATTCATGGCATGGAGCTTAAGAAAAACTATGATTCTAATTGGGTTTTGTTAGCCAGTTTCTGGGATAGTCTTACTAATTATTTGCTTTTTAAGAAAATGAAAACTCACGCAACACAATGCCGTTGTGACCACACCGAACTTGAACAGGTTATGATTGAACCTTCTTGTCCACCCAGACAAGAATCCAATAAGCTATATCCGGTTCTGTCGAAAATTAATTTCTAAATTTTCGTAAAACAAAAACGCGTTTATATTGGAAAATTACGGTGGTAAATTATATTAAGAAAAAATTATAATTTTGTGTATATTGTATATTTTCGAAATAAATTAATAATAAAAGGAATTCAAGGAATATTGTTTGGCATACATTGCCGTGTTTTTCACAACTAATTCTAGAAGGCCTTGGCTTCAAAGCTGACGGATGAAGGCAAGGTATCGTGTACATACGAGGATAAAAATGAACGCCCGATCAATGTGATGGCTAGAGGTCTTCACCCAATCTGTACAAGACAGGATATAATGGAAGACCTTAAACGGGAGGGCTTCAAAATAAGGGGTGCGACAAATATGCTCATAAAAGAAAAAAACCGTTACTGATCAAGTGATCAAAAGTGAAAGGGGGCTTCCATTGATTATGCTTACTTTTAAAAGCAAAGAAAAAGTGGAAACAAATTTCAATATTAAGGAAGTCCTTAATATGAGAGTTAGAATAGAAGTGTTAGGAAAATCCACTGGCTTATTATTACCCATACGTGTGAAATGTTCGGGGAATCATCTCGCCCAAGCTTGTAGTTTGACATAAAATAAGCCTCCAAAATGCGTAAATTGTAACGGACAGCATCCAGCTAACTAACAGAGTATGTGAAGTAGCCAGCGAACTGCAAAATCTGAGAAACAAAAAACGACAAGTAAGATGCCCAGTAATAGAACAATGTCCAAAAACCCAGTGATAGAACTACCAAAAAGAAGTGCGATAAACATTGTGATGGTTAATCAAGTTCAGTTTTGATTGAAATTCCCGAAGCTAAAAGTCATTGTTAAACGAAAAAATTAGTGACAGGGCCGGCTCTTCTTGGGTCAAATTGGTTCACTGTAACCGGGCGCAAAAAATTCAAAATGCAAAAGGCGCAGATTTAGGAATTTCCCTTTTATAAACAATAACTTATTGTATTAATATCTCTCTCTATTTCTGTTCATTCAAAGTCACATAATAGCGTCTAGTTTGAAAAATCAAGTCATATCAAAGCAAGTAACTTAACATCATAGAAAAAAACACATCTGATTGGAACAAAATAATAAATTGGCACCATATCCCATTATTTTTGTTTTGTTTTAATTGTATTTTTGTTGTTGTACCAAAATAAATTTGGTTCATTTTTCGAATTATGCGCGTCAAGAGAGTTTATTTAAAACGAATTCTCTTAAAGCGGAGCGGTGGCACACAGTTTGAATAATGCACCAAATTTATTGTTACACAACAACAAAAATAAAACAAAAGGAAAACAAAAACTATGAGGTAAGGTGCACATTTACATTATGTTCCAATTGGAGAGTTATGAGAGAGTAAATTTCCATCTTGTAGAAAAATTGATTATGTATGAGTTATTATTCAAAAATTGAAAACATTTGTTTTCTTGTAGAAAAATTGATTATGTATGAGTTATTATTCAAAAATTGAAAACATTTGTTTTCTGTGTAAAATAATTTTCGAATGTTTGCTGCGCTTGCGCTCGTCGAGCGAAAATATTAGATTCAATGTTTCATCTCTTTTTGTCGTACACAAATGCATACTCTTGGCACACAAATTTGAAATGCACCTCCATTTATTTATATACCTATATATGTATATCTCACTGATCGCAAATACGTGGCACGCGTGCCAAGATTGGCACGCGTAAAAATTCTGCCGGCACGGCAAAAATTCCAACAAATGGAAAATAATTTTCAAATAACAAAAAACCACTTTCAAAAATTAATTTCTTGATTGAATTATTTTTGCTTTTTATACATACATACACATAAAAAAAAACAAAAGAAAAACATTTGTTTCATGATTTTTCATACAAAACATTTTTTATGATACAAAAGTGTATTTGCGCATGTCATCTTGTACGGTCAATCAGGCTACGATCAGATTTTTTTTTGTTTGTGCGTAAGGAAAACAAAACCAAAATATTGTATGCGTGAATTTATCTTTTTCTGCGTCCCAAAGTTAAACTGTACTGATCTCCCCGGTGTGTACCAAAGGATTAAAGAGCATGCGCAAATTTGTGTTTTTATC
This sequence comes from Tipula vernalis, assembly GCA_958295665.1. NCBI lineage: Eukaryota > Metazoa > Arthropoda > Insecta > Diptera > Tipulidae > Tipula > Tipula vernalis. The sequence goes on along the minus strand of OY282560.1, from coordinate 303,682,186 downwards.
CAAATTTGTGTGCATGTGTATGTGCTGGTATAATATGCATGTTTTGTATACGCGTTTATTCATTGCATTTGCATCTTTTGAGCGGCAATTTCGAAATAAAGAAAAACTGTCCCTTCGGTGTAAAAAATTAATTGAAACAACAAGTTTTAACAATAATACTGGAATTAATATTGAAACGTAAGCTATTTTTATTAAAATTATACATAGTTAATTTCTGTTTACATATATTGAGTTTTATAGCTTTAAAAATATTTGACCAATAATGGTAATAAAACTTGTCTTTTATGTTCTCGAAAATGAGAATGTCCACCGTTTGTTTCTCCTATAAAACACAACGTATGTGTTTCTATGCTAAATTAAATTTGCGAAATATTCTTTCTCGTGTTTGTTATGAAAATGGTTTTTTATACAGTGAAATAAAGTTAAAACAATCCTCTGTTCTTGATGTCCAATTGGCTACAATTTGTGTGCAACAATTTTGTGTATTCTATCAGTGAAAAAGAAAATTATGTATCTATGTATGTAACGTACACTGCCAAATAATGTTTTACTAGTACATTATTGGAAAAGTTATTAATGTTGTCAATTAGTAGAAAAGTTATCAGCATCGAATTTAAAAGAAGAGGAGCTGTGCGATTACATAATGTAGGAATCAAATATTAGTTTTTAATTTTTTCGTGCTTTCGAGCTTAACGTCAAATTTTCGTGGCGTTTCCAATATTAATTTTTTTTCCAAATGCCTTAAAAGTTACTTGTTTTATTACTATTATTTGGTATAAAAGTTTGTTGCTTTCGTTACTAAACTATAAAAATATTGCTAGGCCACACTTTTAAATTAATCTTAGGCGTAAATTTACTTTTTTTCACTACCCAAGCGGAAAATCGATATTACATTCGTATAAAGTAGGCATTACTGGAAAGTAAAATACTTGAAAGGCCCAGCAAATTTTTTGTCTTTAGTAACATGTCTTGCCTTTGTCTGAGAAAAAGAAAAATATACGACTTATCGAAATTGGAAAAGGGACAAAAGACATTGGTAACATGAAGGCAACATGTCTTTAAGTTGTCTTTGGTAACATTCTACCAACATGTCTCAGCATGACATACAGCGTTCGTATCGGTGCTATTTTAAAATAAATTTAACTTGTCTTGTGGTGGTCTTCTATATGTTACTAATAACACGTACAAGACATAATATAAATTTACTATCGGTTTAACAATTGTCAGATCAAAACGTCAAATAGAATTTCTGTATCGCTGTGACTGAGAAATCCAGGTTCTTAGTAAACGACAAATTTCTTTAGGCCGTGAGTGAAATAGTTTAAAATATTGTTAAAAATTAAATTTTTGACGGAAAACTCAAATTTTTCTTTTGAACAAACAAAAATTAAATTAGTTTTTCCGTCTTTTAATTCTTAATAAATTTTTTAACTGTTTCACTCACGGCCAAAATTAATCATTTAAAATTTTGGCAATATCGAGTGGTAATTTACTGAATAATTACATAAAGGAAAATTAATTGAAAAATTCAAATTCAAAATGATTATTGTTTGCGATTTGAGCGCTTCAGGCGGTATTACCTTCAAATGCAACAATGTAGTTCGTGCATGGCCCACTTTACATAAAGGGCGCTTTAATCTAAAAATCGCCATTTTGTACGTCATTTTTATAATCGTCATATTTTTTTTTTTTTGCCATTATCAAATCAACTAGTGTTATGATAGTAGTGTTAAAAGTGAATAAATATTTTAAAAAAATCAATTATTAATAAGACACTATAACCAATAAGACAATTATATATTTATAAATTGGAAACCGTAAGTGTTTAGTACTGTATTTTGTATTTTGTATTGCTATTAAATAGATCTGTTTCATTTTATGATATTTCCCCATACTACGAGATTTTCTTTTTAACGTTTAAATTCAATTTAATTTTATTTTATTTTGTAAAAGTGATGGATAACATATCTAGGGCTAAACGTTATAGAATTGTTTCCGAAATGGCAGAAAATAGTTTCAATTTAGAATTAAATTTAAATAAATCGGTACACACGGCTCAACGACAACCAATTGAAATTGATCGCGAACATTTTGAATCTGTTGGTGATCCATTATATGATGATTTTTTGTTTGAAGATGCATTAATTTCTGATTCATCCGATGATGAGTCATTACACAGTTCTGAGTATTTAGATCCTTCCAATAATATTAATATTTTAAAAACAAAATTAATTAAATGGATTATTTTACATAATATATCCGTAAATCCTATTAGACAATTGTTAAAAATCTTAAGAGAATTTGGTATTAATCTTCCAAAAACGAAAGGCGCATTATTTCGATGCACTAACCATTCCTCCGATAGTTTTGTGCCACGTGAGGTCCCACCTGGAGAATATGTCCATTTTGGAATCGAGAAATCTATTAACAGGTATGACTTAAGTTTTTTATGTAACTTACAAGAAATTGTATGTGATTTCAACTTCGATGGATTACCCCTATATAAAAGTTCTCGAAAAACGTTGTGGCCCATTCTTGGTTCGTTCGTTAATTTTCGTAATCGTTCACCTTTTATTGTAGGAGCTTGGGTTGGCGAAGGGCACCCTATATCTGTAGATATCATGTTTAAAGATTTTGTTGAAGAATTGTTGAAATTAAAGACTGAAGGTATTTTTATTGCAAACAAATTTAATAAGCCTTTTATTTTAAGGGCATTTACTTGTGATGCTCCTGCAAAATCTTTTTGTAAATCAGTTTTAAACCACAATGCGATAAAAGGATGTCACGAATGTGATCAAACCGGGTTTCGTGTCTCTAATACTCCCGTTTATAATATCATATCCGGAAATTTACGAACTGATTTTTCTTTCAGAAATCGATTAGATGCTAAACATCATCATAAAGTCGAGCCAAATATATTAGAAAAAGCTGGGATTGACATGGTTGCCCAATTTCCGCTAGACCCAATGCATTTAGTCGATTTAGGAATTGCAAAAAAAATTTTAACTCTTTTGTTAGATAAAATAAAACCGGATACTCAAATATTAATTTCCAATTTGTACGCGTCTTATTCTAGATATGCACCTTTAGAATTTTCTCGGAAACCAAGGGATTTTAAAGAAATTCCGAGGTGGAAAGCAACGGAATTTAGATTTTTTATATTATATGGGGTAATTCCGCTTTTAAAAGATTTTGTCGATTCCAACATTTATTATCATATTTTGCTTTTAGTCTCCAGTCTCCGTCTTTTATCAGATAAAGAATCTTTTAAAGAAAATATCGATAATGCTCAAATACTCTTGAATGAATTTGTAATACTGTATCCGCAAATTTATGGATTAAAACACGTAAATTACAATGTACATAGTATCTTACATTTGCCAGGTTACGTTAAATTATATGGCCCATTAGATTCGTTTTCTGGATATATTTACGAAAATTATTTGCAAGAAATAAAAAGATCTATTAAAAAACCTCAAAACATTTTGAAACAATTAGCTAATAGAATTTCCGAACGGGAAAGTTTAAATAATTTTATCTTAGAAAATAAGCTAGAATACGTTGAAACATTCGAAGACTGTAATAGGTATAAATCTTATAAATTTGATTTGTATACGTTTAAAATTAACTTTAAAGATTGTTTTTGTTCTATTTTTGATCAGGTGGAAGAAATACCATTTTTTATTGAATTCTTCGAGACAGAAAATAATAACCAAGTAGTAAAAGGTCGAAGGCTTCAAAATTATTCTTCATATTTTGAAAAACCATTAGATTCTAAAACAGGTCTTGGCATACTGGTAGTTGCAGATATCGCAGAATTCAATGAAGTTTTCCCTGTTTCACGAATTAAATTTAAGTACTGTCGTTTACCATTAAACATTCCACAAAATAAATATCTCTTAATACCAATGCTCCATGAAAATAGTTCTTGTCGGTTAGATTAAATGTTATCGATCATTTTAAATCTTTTATTTGTATCCAAAGAAATTAATAGCAATAAATCAAATAATAAAACTACATTCTAAACACATAGGTAATCAAACCGATTTAAATTACGATGACGACTTGCGATGAAAATGGTAAGAATTAAATATTAATTGATCAATAAATATGATTTTGATTACAAATCGTCATACTTATTATAGACGCATCTATTATCAATATCAACCTAAATAAAAATAGGAAGAGAGTGGATTTTATCAAAACCAACCATATTAAAAAAATGAAATTAGTAAAAGTTCATCGCAGTCTATCTTCTAATGAAGACGGTATAAATAAATTGATCTAGTTCTAAAAATGTATATTTGTTTGATTAATATGTATACGATTTATTCAGATACTGAAATAGTGATGTTTACGCAACCACCATCTCCACCTATAACTGTTAATGACGATACTCTTAACACAGCTGAAATGTTATCACAGCTTGGACATAGTCCTGGCACATCGGAAAATATATTTTCAAAAAACCAGAAGAAAGCCATTCCAGGGCATGTAGAGCGTATTTGGCGTAAGCTATTTTACTTATTTATAATGTATTTATAAGAAACTACAATTTTTTTTTATTGCATGTTACCCACCCGCCAGAACCATCATATCAAAACATATCAAATGACCAATCCTTTATAGACACGTACCGGCTTTTGAGGAGAGCCGGTGCCCTTTGTTTTTTCGGTGTTCGATCTTTCCATCTGATTCCCACGAGTATCGGAGAAATAGAGGTCCACCTGCGCAGAGATCCGAATACGCAGGTAAGGCTAAATACAACTGGAGGTCGCCAGATATCCAGAGGGATCCGTTAGCGACTGGGCTTTGTTAAATGGGCCGAGCTACCCGAAATGGAACAACAGCAACAAAACAAAAACTCAAAATTAATATGTAAGATATATAAATAATAACTTAATTTTAATTTTATTAATTTAAAATATTTTATATTTTGACATAAATTTGGAGTACAGGTTATAAACAAATTATAACCATAATCATAGATGCTCAAAATACAAAATGTTACTTGATCAGAAAATCTAGGACAAACTTGTTTTGCTATTTGTTTTTTAACGCAAAGTGTCTGACACGTACTCGTAGTAGAATATATTATAAAGACTATAGAGTCATAAGAGGAAAAACAGTAATTCCGGTAATTTATTTCGTCGGTAGTTTCCTAATTTCATTTTCAGTTTAATTGAAGTAACGATTTCCTTCTGATCTTCAGAAATTTTGGTTTAGTTTTCAAATTAGATCATTTTCAAGACGATACTTATGTATTATAATTATTAATTTTAGTTCGAATCTGTAAAATTGTTCTTGTTTTAAAATTTAAACAAACAGTATATACGTGTATAAACTCTTTATATGTACATACGAGTAGTAAACTCGTCGTATAAAGTAAACTAAAACAATTTATCTTTTAGTAACCCCAGAGCTAAAATACATTAGTCGACAGCTAGCATCCATAAAACTGGACCTTACGCAAATCATGAAGCATATAAAACCGGCCAACAAATTTACTATAAATCTACCAATACAATCAGAACAACAACTTAATGAAATTGTATCCCAGTTAGAAGACGAAGAGTTTTCTGCAAATTTAGTAAGTATTTGCAATAACTATTTACACATATAATTAGAAATTATATAATGGTTTTACGATTTATTTACAGACAAAATATTTAACACCGTTTATACCAGTAGAGGGAAAGCACCACTCAACCGGGCTAAGCAAAATAATCACCGACGGGTTGCTTAAGAAATATAATTGGGACGGAATGAGTTCAAAGGAACCGCTAAAAGGCATGACACTTTTCAACAAAATTCTCTTTGGTAATTCGGAATTTAATTACGTATTATAATTTAATTAAGTAAATGTCATATTTAATTATAGATGCCTGGAGAATTAATTTCAATACTTTTGCCGAATACGAAAAAAACATAAAAAAACAAATATTTGATTCCCACAACAGGGAAAATAGACGTAAAAGCAGAGTACGAGAATTAGTTTAGTTTTTTAAAAATATTTTTTAAATATTGAATTTTTTTATTTTTGATTTATTTTTTATTTTTTAATAATGAATTTTATTAATTGTGATAGTTTTTTTTTTAAATATTGAATTTTTTTATTTTTGATTTATTTTTTATTTTTTAATAATGAATTTTATTAATTGTGATAGTTTTTTTTTTAAATATTGAATTTTTTTTATTTTTGATTTATTGGAGTATATGTATTTCTTAAAGTCTGCAATGTCCTAAATAAATGGATTAAATTAAAACAGATTGGATTGATTTTTTTTAACCATCTTACATTTGATTAACACCATCATCATATAATTTACCAAAGAAGACCAACATATTTGTTATCAAAGACGATTTCCTTAGTGTTACCAAAGACGACTCAGATTATTATTACCAAAGACGATTGCCATATTTGTTACCAAAGACAAACACTACAGTTGTTACCAAAAACGACTCCCATTATTGTTACCAAAGACGACTCCCATTATTGTTACCAAAGACGATTGCCATATTTGTTATCAAAGACGAACACCATATATGTTACCAGTGACAACCTCAAGACGCATTACTAACAAAAACCATAAGACATGTTGCTAATATCGACTAATATAAATGTTACTAAGGACCACCACCAAACACTTTACTAGAGACAACCATAAGACAATTTACCAAAGACCACCACATAACAAGTCTTCAAAGACGAGTTGTCTCACAATACACGTAGTTGTCTTTTAACTGTCTTATGCTAGTTACTATTACGTGTTACTTGGTGGTCTGATCAGTGTCTTGCAAGACACGTTTGCTGGGGGCATTTCGTAATTTTGTTTACTAATATAAATGCTTTGAATGTCTTGTATCTAAGCTTTTTCAGTTGGCAGTGAAAAAAACTTTATGCGCAACGCGCAGGTAAACTTTTTTCTTTTCTCGATGGAATTGTAAGTCTCGGCTTCGCCTCGGACTACAAACTTCCACCTTGAAAAGGAAAAAACACTTACCGCCACTTGGCGGCAATAACTATTAATTCTGTTTTGCAGTTTTTTTGGTATTACAAGTAAAATACGTAAACAAATTAAAACAAATTAAAAGTCAATGACTCCTTAGCTATTCAAATTATTTCAACAAAATGTTCAATCTTAAAATTTTATTTGCGTAATTTGTTCTTATTGTACTTGTATAATTAGTTTCAATAAACTTTTCTCCGTTGGAGAAAAATAGAATGTGTTATTCGGATTAATAGAAACTTTGTTTGACTCGCTCTTGCTCGGCTACCTGCGCTTCACTTGCATGCAAATATAATTGCTCGTCCAACAAAGTATCATCTTTAATCCTTCTGACACAATGTACTATTTTTAATCTTAACGGATCATTAAATTTTTATTATTTAAAGAAAGTTTTAAAAATATATTACATTTTTAAATTAATATGTTTTTGTTGTAAGGATAATACAATGAATAAAGCAAAAGATGAACGCTCTTTCCAAGATTCCTGGACAAATCTTTATGGGATGATTGAAAATAAAGGCAAAGCTCTTTGCACCTTATGCGGTGGAATTATAGTTTGTCGCACGTCATCTACAAAACGACATTTCGAATCAAATCATTCGTCAATTTTAAAAATGTCATTGGAGGACCGAAAAGAATATATTTCTAAAAAAATTAAAGAAAAAGAATCGCAATCTAGTATAATCACCAAATACACAAAATCAACCAACAACATTACCGCCGCTAGTTTCCAGGTAGCCAGAGAAATTGCTAAAAGTGGAAAGGCATTTAGTTATGGGGAATTTTTTAAAACTGCTCTTGTAAACTGTGCAGAATCGCTTTTCGAGGATTTTGACAATAAAGATAAAATACTCACACGCATTAACAGCATTCAGTTAAGTGCAAATACAGTAAAGGACCGAATTTTAAAAATGCGTGAAAATATTAGTGATCAATTAATATCTGATCTCCGTGCAGCTCAGGTTTTTGCTTTGGCAGTTGATGAGAGTACTGACATAAACTCTGATGCCAGACTGGCAATTACGGTGCGTTATGCAGTAGGTGGGATAATGCGAGAGGAATTGTTGAAACTGGCAACATTACCGGAAAGAACAAGGGGCGTTGATATTCTGCAAGTTGTCAAAAAAGTTTTAGCCGATACGAACGTTTGTATTAAAAAAATTTGTTCAATTTCCACTGATGGTTGCCCAAGCATGATTGGAAAAGACTCGGGGTTTAAAGCTCTATTGCAAAATGAAATCGGTCACCCAGTAATGGGGTTCCATTGTATGATCCATCTGGATGTTTTATGTGCAAAATATGGATTATTTGAATTCAATCATATAATGGAAACGGTTACTAAAGTAATTAATAATGTTGTTGCTAGTGATTTGTCGAAAAGGCAATTTAAAAAATTATTGAAAGATATCAATGCACCATATGAAACCCTTCTGATGTATAACCACGTTCGTTGGCTTAGTCGGGCTTTATCATTAGAAAGGTTTGTTCAATGTTTGGATGAAATACGTTTATTTCTCGTAGACAAGAAAAAGGTATTTCCGGAGTTAACTGATACTAATTGGTTATTGCAGTTAATGTTCCTGACTGACTTCAGTATTCATTTAAATGAATTAAATGTAAAAATGCAGGGAAACGGAAAATCTATAGACATTTTATTCGGTCATATTATGGCCTTTGAAATGAAGCTGCAGTTGTTTAAGAACGACATGGAAAGCACGGATGGAAATTACCCAATTCTGAAATATTTCCCCAATTTAAAGAAATTTACAATAGATATTGACATATTCAAAAAAGGAGAAACACACGAAGTATTTGCGCAGTTTAGCGAGGTTTTATTACGAACCCAGGAATCTTTCGCAAATCGGTTCCACGATGTCAAAAAAATTAAAAACCTTATTAAATTTGTACGCTACCCTGATAAATTTATTTCTGATGGCAATTTTCACGATTTTGCCTGGTTGAATTTTGATGATTTCGATAATGAATTACTTGAATTTCAGTGTAGCTTTATTTGGCGTGAAAAATTTGAAAGTTTAAGAACAACTATTGAAAATGGTCTAAGGAACGATAATAACTCATTGAACATTGATGATGAAGTATTGAAAGTGTGGCAAAGCCTTCCTAATCAATTCACATCTTTAAGAAAGTTGGCAATAGCTGTATTAACAGTATTTCCATCCACATATTACTGTGAATTTCTTTTTTCCCAAATGAATGTTGTTTTAACAAAAACAAGGAATAGGATGACCAGGGACAATTCTGAGGCATGTGTTGCATTAAAAGTTACTAAATATACTCCAAATGTCGACCACTTAGCGTCCAAATACATACAAAAGATATCCACTGCTGGACCACATACATAATAATCAGTACGTTGAACGATGAATGTTCCTTATTTAATTTTGAATTTAATGATCGTGATGTTCCTATTAATTTAGTTTTATTTTAAGATTATTTTGGTGCTTAATTCTAAAAGTTTTAAATATTTTAAACATTGTTTTACGCTTTTTTGTCATGAAATAAAATTAGTAATACTATATTGTTTGCTTATGTACAAAAAATGTTTTTTGTTTTTTTTTTTTAAATATGTGTTTAGGTATATTACGAAATTTGTTTGGCACGCGAAGGAAGTGATTTTGAAAAAAGTTTTTTTTTTGGCACACTAACATTCGAGTACTTGCGAACCCTGGTATATCTACTTAGCTATAGCTACTAATACTACAGTGGCGCTCCACAGTAAATTTACAAATTATTTTTTTCAATTACGCTTTACTGATGGAATATTTACGGATTTTTCCTTTTCTCTTCAAAATTCTTTTTACAATTTATATTTCGTCGAAATAACCGTACTTTACGAATATATATATGTAGTAAGATAACGGTACCTGTTTTTTTATTTAAAAAAAAACTACAAAATGCGAGCTAAAAAGTTAGAAATTTTAAGTTTGTAAATTTTCTTTTGAGCGCTACTGACTACTGTATATGTGAAAAAAGAGAAATCTGTAATATATCCAAAAAACAAAACAGTGTCAGTTTACTTAAAGAAAAAAGAAAACTTTTTAGTTTGTGTTGAACATTTATGTTTTAGTTTTGGTGTTAAATAATTCTTATTCAGTGTGTAAATTATATTTTGAAAAATGTTCCCAAATAAAGTAAAGCTTTCCGGTAGCCAGTGTCGTAAACGAAGAAAGAAGCAAGAGCAAGAGGATATTTTACAAGGCGAACAACTTGGCAAATATTTAAAACCAAACACAGATTTTGAAATTGGAATTTCCAATCAGGTTAGTGGTCACAAAGAAATTACTCCTGTTGTTTTAGCCCCTACAAATACTTCACCAGGTAAAGATTTACAAATAAGTTCTGGTAATTCTGTTTGTGACAATTTAGCTTTTAATGTATTATAGAAAGTTTCGAATTGCCATATAATAGTGTATATATACCTTTAGTTTGCTCCTCGCATTATGAGTCACAATTACAAAACAATACGATTGAAATTAATGATTCGCTTGATAAAGATTCAACGTTATATCACCATAATGACCAAATTTTTAACGCTGGTATTTCGAGTAACATAGAAAATGTCAGCACATCCGACATGAATGATCCAGCTTTATGGCCTCTTCTCACTGATAATTTTCGCCAAATGATAATTCGGAAGGGCCCATATCAATTATTAAACTTTGATTTCCCAACAACAAACAAGCGAAAATTTAATCCTAAACACTACTATAGGAACATGTCGAATGGTGGAAAAATTTTAAGAAACTGGTTAATTTATTCCGTATCGAAAAATTCCGTTTTCTGCTTTTGCTGTAAGTTGTTTGGTAAAACTAGCAATCATAGTCTATGCAATTTTGGATTTTCTGATTGGAATCACATTGTAAGACTATTAAAAGAACATGAAACAAGTGCGATGCACAATAAATCGTTTACTGATTGGAAATTATTAGAGATAGGCTTGAGACAAAATAACACAATTGATTCCCATATGCAAAAACAACTTAATCAGGAAATAAATCACTGGAAAGAAGTACTAAAACGATTATTTATTTTTGTGCAATTTTTGGGTTGTCAATCTCTTGCTTTTCGTGGTTCTTCCGATGTACTCTTTACTGAAAATAATGGAAACTTTTTGCAATTAGTTGAAGCAATAAGCAAAATAGATCCAGTACTTGCTGAACATATTCGACGCATACAAAATAAAGAAACTCGGTATCATTATTTGAGTAAAAATATACAAAATGAGATAATTCAAATAATATCTAAAGCAGTGCAAAATAAATTGATTGCAATGATTAAAAAAGCCACATACTATGCAATTATTGTAGATTCTACTCCAGATGCAGGTCGAACTGAACAAATTTCATTAATAATACGTTTTGTTCATCATAATGAAGACTCGAATGAATTTGTAATTAAAGAACACTTTCTGGGGTTTATAGAAGGAAAAGAAAAAACTGGTGAAGGATTCTCTGAAACCATTTTAAATATTTTGAAAAAATTAGACCTTTCCATAAAAAACTGCAGAGGATAAGGTTATGATAATGCTGCAAATATGAAAGGCAAGCATTCAGGGATGCAATCACGAATAAAAAATATTGAACCAAGGGCGTTTTTTGTGCCATGTTCGGCTCATTCACTCAATTTGGTCGTTAATGATTCCGCTGATGCAAAATGTTCTCTGGAAGCAAGTAAATTTTTTGATGACGTTCAAAGTTTATATGTATTTTTCTGCAAATCTACAAAACGATGGGACATCCTGAAGGCTAATATAACATATTTAACCTTGAAACCACTTAGTGATACCAGGTGGTCTAGCAGAATTGATGCTTTACGGCCTTTAAAAGATAATTTAGGGGATATTTATGAAGCATTAATTCAAGCTTCAGAAGAAGGTGATTCAAATACCAAGGTCATGGCTACCGCATTAGGTAATAAAAATTTTAATTTTTAATTTATTTTCATCCTTTTAATTTGGTATGACATACTAGAAAATATATATATTGCGAGCAAAACTTTACAGAGTATTGATATAAACATTTCTATAGCTGTAAAGGTAATTAAAACTACGTTGGAATCTCTAAAATCAATGAGAAATGATGAAAAGTTTGAACATTATATTGATCGTGCTGAAAAAATGGCTAGTAATTTAGAAATTTCAACAGATTTCTGCAATGAAACCGCGCTACGTTCTAGACGAAAAAAATCGCAGTTCGATTACGAAGCATCGGATACTATTTTGTCACCGAAAGAACAGCTTAAAATTAAATTTTACTATATGGTGTTAGATCAGGCTATATCTTCAATCACGGAGCGATTTCATCAATTAGAAAATCATAGTAATTTATTCAGTTTTTTATATGATATATCAGAATTGTGGAAGCTGCAACCAAACGAACTGAATACAAACTGCATGAATTTAGCAAAAGCCCTTACTAATGATGATGAGTGTGATTTAAACGGAAATGAAATGGTCATTGAAATGGGAATGTTATCGAAGCTAGTCAAGCCTAAAATGTCTCCAAAACAAGTGTTAGATTTCTTAACACAACAAAATTTAAATACTTTGTATCCAAATACAGTAGTGGCTCTTCAAATTTTATTAACTTTACCAGTTACCGTAGCGTCAGGAGAGCGTAGCTTTTCTAAATTGAAAATAATTAAAAATTATTTAAGAACTTCCATGACACAGGAAAGATTAGTAGGCCTAGCGACAATTTCTATAGAGAAAGAAATAGTTAACGAGCTGAACTATGATGATTTGATTGACCAATTTGCCAATATCAAATCCCGGAAAATTGAATTTTAAATTGCTTAGATCGAGTTTAAAAATATTAGTACGTCGTGTTGAGGAGTATGCCTATCGGGGAAACCTCTTTAAAAAAAACGCATTGTAAGTCTACCTCAAGAGTGATGTGGAAACGGCTTAAACTTAAGTTACAATTTTCAATTGCACCGGGCGCCAAAATGTCTGGGACCGGCCCTGATTAGTGAAACAAAAACTGTTCGTGAAACAAATAAACTCGTGAACACGTAAAATGACCGATTCAATTTCTATTTAAAAAAAAAAAAATGGAAGTTTGGGAGGCAGTATATACAGCATATAACTCGCGACGTATTGCTGCAGAAAAAAATACACAGCAAACTAAAAGTTGCCTTCAAAATTTTAAAGGGAAAGGTAAGCAAAGATGTGGCAGCCAAACGTTTCGAGAGGTTTAAAACGGGAGACGGTCTTTGCTCAAAAACGGTTGAGGCAGACTCAATTTTGAGCATTGTGGGGAACAGTATCACCCCAAACCGTAATCCATATGACTCCAGCGCTGATCTTTCTGGCGATACGTACTGGCGGTACGTATTATATACGTACTTATAAATTCAATTTTAAAATTTAACTATCCATATCATATGTTTATAGGAAGAATTCATCAACTACGAATTTCTAAGCAGTGAAGAAGAGTTGAATGGAAGTAGTGAAGCATCTGCACAAAAAGATTTGATGGCGACTCAGCCAACTGCTTCAAAATTTGTTCATTTTTATTTAACTCTAAAAGTTTTATAGATAACATAAGTTTGTTACTTACATTATGTATTTTTAAATGTTTAAATGTAATTTATAAAAATAAATCGGAGATTCCATGCAATTTTATAATCGTTGTTAAATATCACAGTCCAGTTAAGAAACAAAATTTAATCGGCAAATGGTTTTAGAAAGATTTCTAGCATATAATCCGTGCAAATGTGTTAGGCAATCCTATTGTTTGTCACTCTCTCAACAATTAGTGCTTAAATAACGGTTTTATTGTTTTATTAATGCATCGGCTGTTTTTTTGAGAGAAATAAAATAAAAACAGGTTTTTATGGCACGCAGGTGTTCTTTATTCGAATTTGATGTTTAACGTTTAGAATTTTATTGTGTTATCAGTGCCTTCGTTGAATACACACGTAAAATATTTAATTATACCCTGTAAATTCGTATAGTGAAAATACGTATAAGTGAACTAATAAGTGGATTTATCAGAATATTCTATTAACTATGCCGAAAAAGAATGAGCTAAGTGCTGAACAGCGCATTAAAATAAAGATTTACAATGAGCAAAGCATGTCTCAAAATCGCATAGCCCGGGAAGTGAAGTGCTCACGTTGTGCTGCCCAATATATCTTTAAACGTTTTCAGGAAACCGGTGCCCATTTTAACATACCGAAAACAGGCAGAAGGAAGGTAAAACGGTTCGTGGAGACCGACTGCTAATAAGGCAGTCTCTACAAGACCGCAGAAAGACTGCTGTATACCTGCAGCTTTGTCTGAAACTAAAGGCAGCTCAGTAAGCGTGTGGACTTGTAAGGTGGTCACAGAATGTGTGGTGCCCACAGTTAAGCACGGTGGGGGATCAATAATGATATGGGGATGCATGGCTGCAAATGGAGTTAGCGAAATCGTGTTGTGCGAGGAGCGCATGAATAGCGTTAAGTACACAGAAGTACTTGAAACAGTACTAGCGCCCTCCAAAAGAAAAATTTTCGGCGATACAATAACTGACAGTGTCAAGTTCCAGCAGGATAACGCCCCTTGCCACAAATCGAAGCACAGTATGACGTGGATGGCTAATAACAAAATTAGTCTTTTGGACTGGCCGCCACAATCACCGGACCTAAATCCGATTGAGCATATTTGGGCAATTTTAAAAAAAAATATAAGAAAACGCCCAACAACAAATAAACAATCGCTACTGGCCGTTTTAAAGCATGAATGGAGTAACATTTCGAAGGAAGAAGGTTTTAAGCTAGTGGCTCAATGCCAAAAAGGCTGGCTGTTTGATTCATTCCGAATATTTCGAACGTACCGAAAGAGACATAGAACGGTTTTTTTTTATTAATTCTATATATTCTATTCCTTCTTTCCTATGTCTTTTTATTTATTTAGAATTTTCGAACGCATTCTGTTTCTACCATATCAAAGTCGCGTAAAAAGAATATTATCTAAATTGTCAGTCTTCAATTCTTCATACATACCGCATTTACACATTTATATTCAATCAGTGCGAAATAAATTTTTGTTAGATATAAAACAATGGATATCATTGATAATTATAATGAAGGTAAGTGTTTATTTGTTAAAACAAATTTAAATGGAGTCCGGGGGATATTAGATGTATGTGGCGGTTCACGCAAATTCACAAATGTTTCTTACGCCTGAATCTATGCATTCGCCACCACAATTAAAAACGCAAAACAAGACATCGATTTAAATTCAAGCATACCAACTGAGCGACAAACAAACAAAATTCACAAAACAAAATAAAATCAAAATTAAAAACAGTCTCGTCTCGTTTTCTGCTTTGAGCGCACACGTGCTCAAATTAAAATATAAAATTTAACACACATAAAATGGTGGTGGAATAAATAAATAATTTCAATAAACGATGTACAAAATAATAATAAATTTGTAATAAATAAAGTGAATTTTATATTACACATAATAAAGAAATAATCACAAAATAAATGATTATTTAATAAAATTGTAAATTCAAAAGTTAACATAAAAAATAAAATAAAAGCCACAATTTTTACATTAAACCTAGCTTTTATATGTCAAAAAAAACTTATTCATCGAAAACTCCACATCGTTTGATAAATATTATAAAAAAAAGGGTGGATCGATATTGCCAGTAATTTTCTTGCAATGTTATTAATATTATTTTTAGATCACCTATCGAGTACAAGAAATAAAACGGTCACTGCCGAACAATGCGATGGCAAATGGAAAGGATTAAAGTCCGTGTACAAACATGTAAAGGACCACAATAATATAAGCGGCGATTCACACAAAAAATGGCAATATTTTGAATTGATGGACAAAGTGCTAAATAAACGGCCAGAAGTGAACCCTCCTGCAACCTGCTGCAGCAGTGACGCCGATGTGACAGTAAACCGAAGCAATGCCTCTGGAGATTTCGATTTTATCGATTTGATAGAAGGAAGGTCAATAGTAACTCTTCTCATTTAACTGTTTAATATTTTCGATCCAGTATTTAATAAATTAACACTTTTTATAAACACAATTAATATGGCTTGCCAAACACACAGCTTAAATGTATATGTCAAACTGGAAAAAAATACGAAGCTGTCAAAAACGTATTCCATTTATTATATTGTTTTTTATTACATTTCGTTCAGAATATTTAATGATTTTTCTTCAATAAAACCACGTTAATTCATGATTTGCCTTAAATGAGTGAGGACGGTATTTTGTTAAATCAAATTAATAATAAATAAAAGAAGTTCAGTTTCAAAAAATTTACTATGTGAAGTGAAAAAAAGTGAAAATCGAAAATCAATACTAAACAGTGCAAAATATAACTAACCGTTATAATATTATTATAAATATTATTTTTATCTTGCAAATTTTCGTTTTGTTTTTTTTTTTATTTTGATTCTGAATTGGATTTTTAGATTTTTAAAGAGTGAGAAAACAAAACTGTAAATTATACACCAAAGGTGTAAAAAAATAGTTTTAGGTTAATTTTCCATGCTCCATTATTATACATGCTTTAATCGTTTGGCTTGTAAACGCGTTTACCTTTTCGCTTCAGTGCTTTTCGATATATTGTAATTACATATCGATGTATATTAAAACTTTTTTAATAATTATTTATATAGTATATAAATATATACTATATTATATATATAGTATGTAAGTATATATGACTTCCAATCATAAGGACTAAATAATTTAGTATAAATAATTTATTCCACATTAATTATAGGTATTGTAGTTATATTAATTGCTGTAGTAGTTATACTTTTAGCCTCTATTTTATCAAAAAAATTTATTAAAACCTTTAATTTATGATTGTTTTAAATCGTATACTTTATTAATTTAATATATTTTTATTTAAGTATTTAATACAGTGTTATTTTAACTAAATTCCTTTTTGCAAAAAAAATATTTTCTTTATATTAAGAGAAGTCGCCTACACGAACGGGTGCGAATTAGAAGAAGATGAATTTACATCTATTGTACGACAATATTTTCAATTCCCAACATTTCAAATTGAAATTCGGGCAAAAGGTAAATATAAAATGATCTATGTATATATCTAAATGTATATATCAGACAGCCTTCAAAACGAATCCTTTATACCAACACCATTAAAACCTATTTCTGCATCACACAGCGTTTCATCAGATGAATTTTTAAATATATCGCATTCAACTCAAAGCAGTTCTTCATTTGGAGAAGGCGACCTTATAGTTTGACATATTTGTTCCCTTGACTGATACATAAACCATCGAGCAGATAGAACTGTTACTTCTCATTTAGAATAACTTGTTGCAGTTTTTCCAACCGAAAAAGAGGAAAATCACTTTGTTCCATCTGTCAACAACATCTTAGCCAAAGGTAAACTGTGGAATTCGTACCACAAGCTGCGAAAAAAGTCAAGGATTAACATCAAATTCCAAGACGCCAAAGAGTGTCAAACCAACTTTGCATTCAGGTAATAATTGCATATATCGGTATAATTATATTTAGGAATATCTCTTTTATCAAGAGTAAAATCTACACTATTTCAAAATAGCGAATTTTCTTAAATTGAATTTTATTACAAAGAATATCGTGGGCGCCACGAGATTACAGTAGATTACATTATCTAGAAGAATTTGTAACTATTTTAAAGTTTCTCCTTTGTTTTAGTTCCAGAACAAGATGAACAATTTGAACATTTTGTTGTATATCCGACCTTGAATTAACACAATTTTTATTCCACATTAAAAACAAAACGTAATAGTAATCATTCTTTACACATTCCATATAAGAATCCCCAACAACAAAAAAAAGACAAATTAGCGTAATAACATTCTTTCAATAAAACTAAAACAACAACACGAAATTGTACAGAAAAATTATGAATAAACAAACCAAAATGTATACATATAAATTAAACTTGAATACAAAACCAAACATTTAGGCGAATATTACAGTTGAGCGATTCCAATATAAAATGTATAAATAAAATAAAATTTAAATATGCAAGTTAGCAAAATAAAATATAGAACATTATAATACATTAAATTACACAAACAAAATCATAACACACTGAATTACACAAACAAAACCATAATACATTAAATTACAAGCCATTGAATTACACCGACAAAATATAAAAATTGCTGAAACAATTATTCTAACACATCAAAATTATGAAAACCAAAACCGAATTTTTTAACAAATTAGCGAAAATATATTTTCTATCAAAGTACTGAAATAGCAAACCTTTCCTCTATCATCAAAATTGTTAGTGTAAAGTAATAACAAAATTAGTATATAAACAAACAAAATTTGATGTAAGTCTCTCAGTCAGTCTAATTAAATATATAAAACAGTTAAATTATAAATAAAGTCACTTAGTCAATCTCAATATAACACGCAGTCTAATTTAATATAAATCTAAATAAAGTACCTCAATATAATTCAACATAAAAGAAAACTACCATAAATTGCGAAATAAAATCTTGTATCTAGTTAAATAAAACAACTCTTTCAATTAAACGGAGATAAACCAGCCGATTATCTACACAATTTCATCATCTATGTAAGTATACAATATCTCAACCAACCTACTAACACTTATCCAAAAAAGGTTCGAAAGACATTTAAGCTTAATCTACGCACGGCAAAGCGTAGAGGGTGATAAAAAAGTGCGTACGCACATACTCACCCATGACTTACTTGTCTCTTCGAATATCCGAATAGTTTTAACTAATATCGTGCAGAAATCTGCATTCTCCCATTACCAAGTCGAACACACAATAGTTTCGGTAATAGCCCCCACCAGAGGTAAGCTCGAAACTATTGCATAATTCGACAAAAGCGACATTAAACAGAAAACCATACATACCAATAAATAGACACAATAAACATACAATAAATTGGTAGAGTACAATAAATTGACACTGTAGACTAAAGTAGCTAAATATAATAAACATACAAAGATTTACAATAAATAGTTCTACAATAAATTCTGGCGTTACATTTAAAGCGCCTATATTCCTGAAAGATACAGGTAATTCATATATAGTTTTTTGTGACTTGATTAACTCACAATTTGACAACATCGAGTTTGAAGTGAATAATAAGGAAAGTTTAATCAACAACTTTTCTCTAATCGTTAATATAGACAATAAGTTTAAACATATTTTAGATTTAATAATACTACATTATAATAATTTTATAGATCAGAACACGATTCTGAGTAATTTTAAGTTACATTGTAATAGACTATTAATTAACAATTATTATGACTAACCCAAAATACATATTCAATTTGGAGGCACTTGATGTGGGTAAGAGCATTACTGTCAGACAGACTATAGAATTAAAAGCAATAACTATAGAAAATGTTAAAAAGGATTATGCACAGACTGTTATGAGTTTGGATGAATGGAGAGATGAATTTAACAATGTTTGTCCAGACTACAAGGATGCAGTTTTAAAAGAAGTGCCTAGTTTTGCACTCGATTTCGCAACTAACGTTATTTACAAGATAGGGCCACAGAGCCGCGACAAATCAATTATCGGAAATACCAGATGGAATTTTACAATTCCAGCTGCTGTAGGTCCTCCAGCAAGAGCAGCTACAACATTCTCAGTGTGCTCTCTAAAATCAACTGAGAAATTAGATACACAAGATAACTTATTAAATGTAAAGAAGGCTACATTGTTAGCAACACGAAAATTTAATGAAGCAGCAGTAATTATTGCTGATGATGATAAGATTTTAATGACACCCTTAGCTGGTGCAATATATAATTCTGACATCATAAAAAAATATGCAACAGCATCAAAAGAAAATTTAGGACAGTCAGTAGCTATTTTCAATTCATCTTGTTGCCCTTTTGGGCATCTGCTTCCTGAATCAGATGGGAACATAGCAGCAGCAGCTGCTATAATAGCAACAGATAAGTTAAGTAATACGAAAATACGAGATAATATAATTTCAAAAGTTATAAAACAGTATGCACAGGCAGATAAAGAACCGGCACAAGAGGAAGTTACATTGCTATGTGCAATGGCTGGTACAAACGGTACCAATTTTAATATAGATAAATTATTAAACGATTATAAGGCATTAAAAATAAGTCCACAAGATAAATTCAAAGCAGATGTGGACACATATCGTGATTCTACTTTCTTAAAAATGGTGAAAAGTACCAAACATTATCTAGGAAAAGAGTTAAACTAGATTTGCAACTATTGGATCCCGCAATAGTTGTTGGTGGCAATGATAGGGATGTATTTAAGGAGGAGTTTTTTGATTTATTTAATGGTGAAGATACAAGAGTATTGAATATTAATATTCCAGATGATATAAATGATTTATCTGATGACAATGATGAGGACAAAAATGATGATACGCACGGCAAAGCGTAGAGGGTGATAAAAAAGTGCGTACGCACATACTCACCCATGACTTACTTGTCTCTTCGAATATCCGAATAGTTTTAACTAATATCGTGCAGAAATCTGCATTCTCCCATTACCAAGTCGAACACACAATAGTTTCGGTAATAGCCCTTCACCAGAGGTAAGCTCGAAACTATTGCATAATTCGACAAAAGCGACATTAAACAGAAAACCATACATACAAATAAATAGACACAATAAACATACAATAAATTGGTAGAGTACAATAAATTGACACTGTAGACTAAAGTAGCTAAATATAATAAACATACAAAGATTTACAATAAATAGTTCTACAATAATTTAAAGTTTTTTGAAACCAACACAACAGATTGGGAACAAATCGAGCTTAGGTCCGTATATCATGATCATTCAAAAATAAGAAATAGGAGATATCTCAATGGCAGTAACGCTAAACTCTGTAAATTTTGGTAACATACTGGAAATTAAACAATACCAGAAAATAAATTAAAATTTAGAGCCAGGGATATGGATACGGCGAACAAAATAATAAAAAGTGTTGATTTGGAAAAAATTCGTAAGTGATTCTGTTTTGTACCCAATTTCTTTTTGGAATCCATAGGATACATCAATAAAATCACAACCAGTTTAGACGAGGATAAAATAAAGACAAAATAATTAAAATAGAATGAGTTTATCGTTGGATGCAAACGAAATTAAGAAGAAAAAGCCAATGCAATTAAAATAAACTTGAAAACCAACAAAGTTGTTTCTCATAATAAATAGTTAGGCCCCACTCGAGGTAACCTCACTAATTTATCCTATATTAATCCCATTAATGAAGGACTAGCATAATTTTACTTCTAACTAGTCCGGCCCCATAAATGGTAACCTGACTAGGTAGTTAGTTATAAAAACATAATATAATTATATTCTAACTACTTCACATCAACTGAAACCTACGGCCTTCCTACGATAAAGCAGAGCTCTGTCATAGGTGGCCGTTTTTTCTCGTGCTACTCATGGGGTTAGAAATGAACAAAAACAAACAAGTAATTAGCGGAAATGAGAACGATGCTTCTCGAATAGCATCACAAGAAGCAGCAGGCTCCATGAATTTACATGGCGAAATGGTGGATTTGACCAGTACGGATGAAACCGTCTTTGGAAAGAGCGGATTAGTACAGAGGACCCCTCCACCTAATAAAACGGAAGTAGACTCAGTGAACACAGAGAAGGAGAATGATGCTCTACCGAGCAGTGATGAGATGCCAGTGACGGAACAGCCTTGCACTCCGGTGAACTGGACCGAGCAGGAAGAGCTGATACAGAGGGGCAGGAGCATCATCAGCAAGATGAAGGCTGCAACCAGACGGGAAACAAATGTCTCCAATGACATTAAATTGGGACTGGTGGAACTTGAAGAGCTGTTTAGCGCCATGGCACATGGTATCTATAACCAGAGGAGGTCCGAATTTGAACCAGCTAAAGTTAGCGAGCTGCACCAAAATGTTGGAACTCCAGAGAGAAGCCAGAAGAGACCCGCCAAAAGCCCAGCAGACCTGCATAAACAGCAGGAGAAGAGGGTGAGGGACGAAGCATCACATAGTGCAGTGGAAGGGGCCTGGGAAAAACAAATGTCAAAGAGGAAGAAAAGACGAGAAAATCTGGAGGCGAAGGCAGCGGAGAACGTGAGGACGGGGAGTAGCAAGTCCACGACTAATCTCCTGTGTCCACCTCGACACGGCCTACCGTTACCACCCAAACAAGATCAAGGAAGGCAAAGCGTAGAAGGCCGCGCAAGGGCCGACCCGACGCACTCCTTATAAGACCGGCGGAAGGCAAATCGTACGCAGAAATATTGAGGGAGATCCGCAGTAAAGTTAAGCCAGAGGAGACCAACACAACAGATTGAGAACAAATCGAGCTTAGGTCCGTATATCATGATCATTCAAAAATAAGAATTAGGAGATATCTCAATGGCAGTAACGCTAAACTCTGTAAATTTTGGTAAAATACTGGAAATTAAACAATACCAGAAAATAAATTAAAAATTAGAGCCAGGGATATGGATACGGCGAACAAAATAATAAAAAGTGTTGATTTGGAAAAAATTCGTAAGTGCTTCTGTTTTGTACCCAATTTCTTTGTGGAATCCATAGGATACATCAATAAAATACCAACCAGTTTAGACGAGGATAAAATAAAGAAAAAATAATTAAAATAGAATGAGTTTATCGTTGGAACGCAAACGAAATTAAGAAGAAAAAACCAATGCAATTAAAATACACTTGAAAACCAACAAAATTGTTTCTCATAATAAATAGTTAGGCCCCACTCGAGGTAACCTCACTAATTTATCCAAATTATATTAATCCCATTAATAAAGGATTAGCATAGTTTTACTTCTAGCTAGTCTGGCCCCATCAATGGTAACCTGACTAGGTAGTTAGTTATAAAAACATAATATAATTATATTCTAACTACTTCACATCAACTGAAGTAGTTAGTCTATTGTATAAATCTCACTCGTTCGAATTTACGACTCGAACGTTAGGGTGAGATTTGTCAAATCCTAAACAACCATTATCACCTCACCAGATACCCAATTTACCTTTTTTGAAGGTTGCTATATACTACTACTAGCTAACATTCGAAATTTATTGAAATAGCTAGAATGACGTCGGGATATAAAGCTTCACAGGTTACAGTACAATTAAAATTTATTTTTGCCAGGTATGGCATTCCACCAGAATATATTTCGGATAATTATCCTACATGTAATTCAAAAGAGTTGTTACGATGCGTGGCATCATATCGGTTTTTGTTAATCGAAAAAAGGAAAAAAGCACAAACAACGACACTTTATTTTCACCTAAATTTTTTTATTTTATTTTTTTTAGTTGGTAACAACACAATTTTATTTGGTTGCATGCATGTTAGGTAGTATGAGATGGTCATGTATAGAGGCGTTAAAATCAACAAAAGGAAAAAAAGGCTAAATAAACGATGGCCAGTTGTCATTTGTGATGGAAAAAAAAGAAAAAGGAGGAAACTAAAAAGATTACGTGTCGTAAATTATTGAAATATAATATATTAAATTAAACAGTGGTCACAAAACAGAGAAAAAAAAAATTACAAAAATTACACATTACAAAAAAAACGGGTTTTAGAAGAAAAAAAAAGAAAACTCCAACCAAAAACAGTTTTGTTGGAGAAGGAGGGTTGTGTTTTTTCCCCTTAAGTACCACTAAAATAAAGAAAATCAAATTACCAAAAACAGAAAAAAAAACTGTGGTAGCAAAATTGGGAGCCATCATTTTATCGGTATATTAGGTACCGTTCATCCACCACAGATAATCAACAGGAAAACGGTCAGTTTCAACAAAGACGGCACCAATTAAACCTTCATTTCAGTGCGCCCGGTAGTAGAGCTCTTCGCCCGCAGATCAACAATATGAGACCACGCGTACCACTGTAGACTTTTTACAGTTAGTGAGTGCTTCGAGCAAGTGGGAATAATTACTTTTTTTCTACGCCTGTTCACCTCGTCTAACCGTTCAAACCAACCAATTAAATTGTAACAAAAGTTAAATAAAGAATTGTTTATAATGTTATAATAAAAAATTATGTGTTATTAATTAATTATATTACAGGGAGTGATCTAATGTACTAGTGAAAAGTGTGTGTATGTCAGTGTGGATATGAGTGTCGTTATCAAGTGGACAAGGTAAAAAGGAAACAGCGGCTTATTTTAAGTCTCAAGTTGACATTACATATCACCACCCCCAGAGACTGCCCTAGTCAATTACAAAGCCGCAGTAATGTCGAAAGAGATAATCTATTTACGGTAGTAGGCTCAGCGAAAGATCGGTTCACCACCACATACACACAGTGTTTGCGCATAAGATATTTCTTTGCGTAACATATTTTTACTTGTCATCAAGCGAGATAGTCGGACACGAAATATAATTGAATACTGAATTATATTTCCAATATTCCTTTTAGCATATACATATTTCGAATTTGTCACTTTTCTCTCTGTGACTCCATCTCGTTATTAATAGAACAACGAAGACTGGCATGCAATTCTTCTCGTTGAAATTTAATTTTGTTTTAAGTTTAAGTTTATTAAATTAATTTATATTAAATTAGTGTTAATAGAAAAGTGTGCAAATTAATTTAAAAGTGTTAAATGAAGATTAGGTAGTACATATTTTGGAAATGATTTGGGGTTGAGTGGGGAATTCAAGTTTAAATTCAAAATGTTGCAATATACAATGTGAATTTCGATTTTCGATTACAATTACGGTCATTTCCATAATATTCACTAGTGTTCAAAAATTTTGTTTAGTGTAGTGAATTAATTTACAGTGAGAAACTTGAGAAAACGTGGTCGAAAAATAAGCAACGGTACCTAGTGGTATCGTTTATTAAGGTATTTCCACTACAGTGGTTTGTATGTCAGTTACACGCCAACGAACTACCGTTTCGACACCTTTTCCATCATCGCGATGGATCAACTACAGGACCTAAAAGCTTTTCGGGGCCTATTGGGAAACGGGCCCTATTGGAAAGTCCAGCCAATCAATAGCATAGATTCCGATCGGTTTCCGTGCCACACTCAAGCGGTAGAGAGATGTGTAAAATCGGTGAAGAAGGCTGCTGCCGCTGTTTGCGGCATTAATTCGCGAGACGGTTTCATTCGTGCCAGACTTGAATCTCGAAATTTGATGTCAAGTTTTTCCACAAAATCGGAATATAAAACTTTTAATCCAACAATTCTTGGATTTTGTGTATAAAATTGAATTTATAGGGAAACTGCCAATAAAAAAATTCCAAAAGGATATTCTTGGGTGTTTACCAATTTTCAACCACTGGGCGGCACCTCAAGAAATATTTTTAAAAATTTGCTATTTTACTGGAGTTATAATACGGTTATTATACAACTATCCCGCACTATTACAAATTAAATAAAAAAGAAAAAGAAAATTTATGTACGACAAACATATGACATCTTGTTTTCTGATTGAATTATCGGCCGTAAGTAGTTTTAGAGGGTGTAGTGATTCACGTATGCAATGAATTATTACATTCGTTTATCCCTACAATTATTCGAAATGCAACTGATTTCGATTATAAAATATAATTGTAATTGAACAGCCTTTTCAATAGTAGTGACGACTATAGAGTGGATTTTGAACTTACTCTATGGTTAAAATCCGTACTTAATATCCCACATATATATATTAGTACCGATAAATCACTATTTTGTATTAAATATCTTGGATACTTTAGTACAACACCTGAACGGTTGCATTACCATCTATTGTCGTTTTGTGCAACCATTCAGCAAATCATATTTTTAGCTGAGTTTCATTTATTTCAGTACGCATACATTTTGATTTGATTTGTTTCGCTTCCATACTGTCTCAACCAAAGACACATACAATTTGTAAAGCACAATCACTTCTATTCTACGACTCGCAAGTGACACATCGTTCATAAAATTAAATTTAATAAAATTAATTAAAAGAAAATAAAATAGTTTCCGTGGCGCATGTTTCTTTCCGCGAATTTTAAATACGCAATATTTTCGTGGCGTTATAGTGAATTAACGTAATAAACGCACAGCGACAGCGCGCGCCTAGAGGTAGAGGAAGAGGACGTTCATCGCAGAGGGATCAGCGTCGGATGAACAACTTCCTACAATCAAAAACCGATGACTGGTATGAGGCGACCGTCATTGAGAATACTTACAAAGCCCTTCAAAATAAACCACGCGGTGGAAAGTCAAGAGGACCACCACCAGCTGCAAAACCGGAAGTAGCACAGAAGCTCGACGATGATTTCGACGTCGACTTCTTCTCGGGAATGGAGCCACAAGATCACTTGTATGGAGCCAATTTTGAGCACTCCACTTACCCACTACTTATCAATTCCTTATACGATACAATGTGTATGATCGATCCCGGATTTAACCGGAGTATCGCAAGATGCATGTATCAAAAATACAATGAGACTCTACTTAATGTCAAATTACTAGAAGTAGAACAAGTTCAAAACAATAGAAGAACACTAATCGATGAAGGAAGTCCTCTCGATCTAGTTAAAGATGTTCTTATCGATGCACCCATCGCCGCATATTTGGAAAATATCGGCAAAGGAACAACGTTACAGGGTGACACCGTGTTGAATTTGCCACCAATTGCTATTCCCCAACTCGCTATCCCAGGAGTATACGAGTTAGATGATGATGGTGAACAAGTTTTGGTACGCCACCCAATCGGTCCTGGTAGTTTCGGACCTGCAACAGAGGAGACGCACAATGTTTACGAGTGCTACATGTCCCCGCTCATCACATCATCGTTAATTGAACGGACGATCGATGCCAATGATAACAACAACTTCGCACCTTGGCAGCCTCTAACCCAAGGCAACTATCCCATTCGTGGAATTCCAAATGGGAATTTGCTGGGTTATGCTATCCCTGATCGATTACACAGGGATACGGTCAATAATCTTAGAAATGTCCGATTCGAATTGATTTCGCCGATCCATCAGCGCCTGTATTATAGCAGTTACGTTATGGCGCACGTAGCTAGCAGGCTGCGATTGTCAACTGAAAAACGTAAAATAGTTGAAGGCTTTCCAGCGATCAAGCCATCAGAGACGATATTTGGATACCTGACAACTAAGTATCAGATGCCAGTATCTAGTGTACTTGCTAATGGACCAGCAAGTATACGATCGCACCAACAAACAAGCCTCCCGACTACACGTAAGATCGGCTTATTGGGAGTACGACGCCGCAGAGAGGAAGACGCCACTGGTCCATGCTACACCGTAATCGTAGATGGTGCACACGCCTCCCCTAATAATTGGGATGAATCTGCAAACGATAACTTCGAAAACGAAGACGAATTTGGGTTAACCAAATTTGCTGATAACCCAGAGATGAGGATCAGTAAATATGTAGATTACGGACCCGATTCGGATAGAGCTCAGCTAACTTACATGTGGGTTAGCTCGAAGTTTCGTAAACGTTAAGAAGATAGCGGGGTGGTGAAATTTATCTTGAAAAATCATTGTTCACGGCATTTATGTACTATCCAAATATATATGGTGGCCGCATATAAAAACTGTGAATTACGCGGCCACAATACAATTGAATTCTGTGCGTTTCAATTTTAATCAAAGTTTTTGAGTATAAAGCGACCTAACAACAACATGTATACAACGGAGTAACTATAAGGGTTTGCATTAATACTTTCGTTTCTATTTTGATTATTTCGCCTCAATAAAATATTAAACCATCGTTTGTTGTTCAATGGCATTGAGCGCCATCGATTTGTTATTGTTTTTCAATTTATTACTTGTGCGATGCAAGTAGATGTGGCATAGATTGAAAACCATTTTTATTAGATGAAATGCGTTGATAAAATTTATATTTTTTTTTTTTTTGATCGTCCAAAATTCGGGAGTTTGTAGAAGTTGAAATCGTCTAGTTGGTGATGGGGTGGTGTGTGGGAGAAGTCGTTGTTTTGCAATAATTCAGATTTGAAGTTTTTTTTAAAGTAACTTTTTAATATAAACTCTTTTGTGATAGAAAATTAAATTATCTATCAACTGAAGGGTTTTATTTTGCATAGTTTTTTGAAAAGACATTTAAATGCGAATTGTCTCAAAGCCGTGGTTTTTCGTATACGCACTTCATTTCTAGAGGGACGAAATAAACTAGTAATAGTATGTTCAAACGATTTCTTTTCCATTTGGTTTTTCCATTGGTTATCTAAATACGCGTTGCCACAGCAGTTACAGGTCTCTAGACCTGTCATTTAAGGTATTAAGAACAGTAATCAGAGCACAATTGCAGATTTTGGATTTTTATGGCCCTGAATCGGCTGCTCTATAATAAGGTGATTTTCAATAGAATCAAGGAACCTAAACACTCGTTGGCATAAAATTTACAGGTCCTGAGGCCTATCATTAGAGGTATCAAGAACAGCAATCGGAGCAAAATAGAAGGTTTTGGATTTTTATACCTCTGAATCGTCTGATCATAGTAAGGTGATTTTCATCAAATCGAATTTTCTATGTACGAAATGTATGAAATAATTATGGAATCTAAATACGCGTTGGCACAGTAGTTACAGGACCCGAGACCTGTCATTAGAGGTTTCAAGAACAGAAATCGGAGCACAATTGCAGACTTTGGATTTTTATGGCTCTTAATCGGCTGATGTATAGTAAAGTGATTTTCAATGGAATCAAGGATTCCAAAGTTCTTTTGCAACCAATATAAGTCTCACTACTAGATGTAGGTTTACCTGTTTTAATTTCAGTATATATACCTTAATCATCGAACGTCAAATTTCATCATAATAGGTCAAGGAAACAGCAAAGTTCCATCTTAAATTGCCACATTCCAAAACTTTATCCAAAAATCATTTTAGAATCCCATTTCCACATCTCATGTCAAATTTTATCATAATCGATCAAGAAACAGCCAAGTTAGGAAGGTTGGTAAAGTTATGAATTTCTAAATCAAATTGATTTAGAAATCTATAACTATTATATTAGAAGATTTTAAATGCGAATTTTAGAATTTGTTTAAAAATTAAGTAAATGTATTAAATTTTTTGTCAATTTCTTATCTATTATTGTTCATTGTTTTAATTATTTATTATGGGATTTTCAGAGTGGAGAAACCGGGCGCGGCTTTTATTTATTTATTTTTATTTTAATAACTAAACCACCATGAGTCATGATTTCAGAGTTTTAATAATATTTAGTTTATTTTTCAAAACTAGTATATGGTATAGTACTTAGTGATAATTGATTAATTTCGAGGTTAATTTTCAGAAATAGTCGGTGAAATTCAACGCAGATTTCCAGAAACTTTAAACTCCAACTGATCGGTACTTTTAGAAATTGTTTGGTTTTGATTTGTATCCTTTTAATTTATAGGAACTTCAGTTCGCAATTCATACTTCAGAAACTAATTAGTGTCGTATCATTTCAATTCTGGTTACTGGTATAACTGTAATTCATTACAGGAAAGAGTTCATCACAGATCAAACTGCTATAATCTTAGTGAAAGGTTCGCGGAAATGCTCCATTTTTATAGTAGTTGAGCTTGTTGTTATTTATTGTTATATTTCTACTTGTTATTTATTTAGTGTAACTATTAAATTATTTAACTGATCAATATTGACTTTAGGATGCCAAGGATTGAAAGCACAAAATTCTTTTTGTAATTTTAATAAATGAAACAATAAAAATTCAACATATAAAGGGTGTTTTCTTAATCCCGATAGAACTTAAAATTGTAAAAAATAACACAAAAAATTAAATTGTAATCAAAAATTTTTTTTTATTCGAAAGATCAATACATGGCATTAATATTTGAAAATGATTTCGGGCATATGGGCACCGCGACTCAAAGCACTGCTGGCCATATGTCACGAATAACACGAACAATGCTGGCCTCCAAGGCGTCAATTGTTGCTTAATCTTTGGGCAAAATTTTCCAGATAGTGAACGGACAGAGCCCCAATTCCTGCGAACGACGACGAATCGATAAATTCGGATCTTTTCCACACTTTCGTTTACAGCGGCGATATTCTCTTCAGTATGCACATTCCTTCGACGTGTGTTTGTTATTGCATCCTATAGAAGTATAGAGAGTATGTGGTACGAAATCTATCCACAGTTCGACGGATGGCTTGCTCAGATGGACGATTATGTGCGCCATAAAAATCACGAAGTCGTCTATAAGTTGCGCGAATCGACGACTGATTTTCAAAGTAAATTTTAATAATTTCGTAGCGTTGTTTTACAATTTCAAGTTTTATCAGGCTTAAAAAAACACATTTTATAATAATTAATTTTAAATGTTTTAAATCACAATATTTCAATTTACAATATTTCGATTTTTATTTAATTTATGAATTTTATAATAATTATATCAAACAATTTTTTTTTTAATACATATAAAAAAATACCCCATGCGCATTGAAATTGTACTCATTTTATATTAGGTATAGTTGTTTTCATTATTTTTGACATATCGTCATCCCAGTGTTTAAGTGATACATACGCATTTTAGTAATCTTGGAGTTAGATCTAAGACCTTACGTAAAACTGTAGACTGACTGGATCACGAAATTAGATTTCAGAATTAATATTATAACAGGTTGTCATTCCAGTTTGTAAATGAAACAAACGGATTTTAATAAAAATAGGGTTAGGACCGCCACAATACAAAATGGCAGACCTAACTCCAAAAATATTAAAATGCGTTTGTAACACTTAAATACTGAAGTGACGATATGTGCGCACAAGAAAACAAATAATGAAAACAAAACAAGTTCCAGCCAAAAAACAACATCGGTGCGCTGCAAAATTTGGCGATTATTTAACAATAATAAATAAATCTCGCAGCTAATTTCAGAACTCAAGAATCAAAAATCAAGAACCAGAAGATCGGTAACAGGAATCGGTAGCACATGCCTACCGACTGTGATCAGATAGTAAAAAGCAAAAACCATATAATCGACAATAATTACCAATAATACAAGAACTTTACGATTTATTCCATAAATTGAAATACTTTCTGGAAGATTAGTTGTCCTAAAGGTAACTTTTATAGCAGTAGTTGGTTCTGATTTTTTTTTCAGTTGAATTCCACCTAAAAATTCTTTCAACTTTGACTGCTTTTGCATTTGCATGAATATTATTTTTAATTATATTTACATCCGCATATTCTGGAATTTTGTTGATGTAACATTTTGTTCTTAAAAATGTGGATTTAGTAAAATTGCATATCATTATAAAGTTTTCGTTACTAATTTTATGTTAGAAACTATTGGTTAACATTATATTTTGTTATTAATTTTGAATTATGTCAAAAATATGACATTTACTTGTATTTCATGTTTACATGTACCTATATTATAATAAGGGTTACATGTACCTATAATTTAGCAGTGCATTCCGGTAATAATATCCGGATTAGACGTTAGATGTCGCGTTTGTATTATTATAGTACATTTTTCTGTTGACGTGTCATTTTTGTAATTGAGTAAAATCAGTACGAAAAAATCCACCATTGAATAAACAACAATTTGTTAACCTTAAAATTAATTATAAGAAGTTTTAATTTCCATTGTTGCTTCCAATTTTCCAACCATTTTGAATTTAAATTCAAATTGGAAATTTTTCTCAACAAGAGTGAATAACGTTTTGTTAATTGGATTCACTACTTGTTTATTTTGTAGCGATTGTGCAAACCTATACCAGTTAATTGATCCAGTTTTATTTTATTTTTTTTTTTGTACAACTGAGGTAACACATTTCGCAAAACAAATATATAAGGAAACTTAATTTTTTGTTTGTTTATTAGATTACCGCCTTATCACCCAGAACTAAACCCAATTGAAAATATATGGAGTATACTTAAAAATCGTATTGCGCTAGCAAACGTTGAATTCACATCAACGAAAATTGAACAAATTATCAAAATGAGAATCAACGAAACAACCACCACAGACACTTCAAGCAATTAAGAATTTTAATTTAGAATTAGTATTTTTTTATATAATGTGATTGTATTTTTTGTAATATTAGAAAATTAATTGATTCTTTTAAATTAGAACTAATTTTGAACTAATTACTATCGAATATCATGTAGAATAAGTATTTTTTTTATATATTATGTGATTTTATTTACACTTTTTGATATTTATGTAATTAAATTAGATTATTTAGACCATAATTATTATGAAATATGTGTATAATACAAACTTGATTTTCGGTACAAATAAAAAAATATTTTAATTAAACACAATTTAATTTATAAAGCCTAAGCTTTGTGTTTTAATTGTATCCCAAAATTCCTATTCCATTTAAATACAAATACAACATAAACATATAAACAATAAACATGAATTATTATACTTAATACATCACGATGTATCCGCCATATTTTTTCTGCGCGAGAACTGTCAGAATTCCAGCGAGATTTGAATACACTATTATGGATCTTAATTTTTGGAAAAGATTTGTAGCGACTCACTCATTATTCGTTTTCAAGTATTCACTGAAATACTCACTCGTTTCGCCCATACGTCGCAGGCTCACTACGTCGCACCGTATTCAACACACTACACAACATTTCACATCCTGGAGTACGTGCAACTCGTAAATTGATTACAGCTCGCTACTTTTGGACAAAGACGTAGGCAATTGGGTTCAGTCTTGTTTATCCTGCCAACGTGCTAAAGTTCAACGGCACACAAAGTCACCCCATGGACAATTTGAAATTCCGCCTGGTCGATTTGAGCATATCCATATAGAAATCGTAGAACCACTTCCGCCATCTAATGGATACTCATATTTACTCACTTGTGTCGATCGCTTCACTCGCTGGCCCGAAGCATATTGCATGACCAATACAATATGTGAGCTGCAACCATAGCCACCACCTTTGTCAATTACGTATCACGATTCAGCGTACCCCTTAAAATCACAACCGATCAAGGAACGCAATTTGAGTCCAAGCTTTTCAGTGAGTTAACAAAACTCCTGGGCTCACATCGGATACGGACAACGGCTTACCATCCACAAGCATGGTCGAACGCTTCCATCGGCAACTCAAAGCCGCATTAATAGCCAGAGGAAACACAATTAATTGGAGCTCGGAAATACCAATCGTACTTCTTGGAATCCGAGCAACAGTGAAGGAAGATCTTAAGTGCTCACCAGCTGAACTGGTTTACGGTCAAACAATCAAGTTACCCGGTGAGTTCTTTATCGAAAATCCTCCTTCACCACTCCCAACTACCGACACAATCATCGACCAACTGCGACAAACCATGCGCCACCTAATACCTAAAACACCACGTCAATCCAAACAAGATGACGTATTTGTTCCGAAATCGCTCAGCAACTGCGATTTTGTTTTCATAAGAACAGACAAGGTTCGCACGGGATTAACTCGTCCCTATGAAGGTCCGTATAAAGTTATACGCAGACTTAGGAAACATTTCATCGTATCGATTAATGGAAAAAAATTCCAACGTTTCAATCGATCGACTTAAACCAGCTTACGGAATACTTAGTTCGGCTGATCAAACATCAAGCCATCGAGTACACAAGACCGTCCGTATTGCTTCCACTCATACATTCATTCCCTAGGGAGGGGGAAATCACTCGCGGGGGAGTCCTGTAGCGACTCACTCATCATTCATTTTTAAGTATTCACTGAAATACTCACTCGTTTATTGCACAGCTTGCACGCGAACTCAACAAAAGAACGCACCTCTTTAACCAGCAAGCAACACTACACACAAAAATTCATTTGCAATCAATTACACTACAGTGCATGAATAAACCAAACAAAATAATTCATTTTTCTTCTCCATGTTCGCATTGTTCATCCGCTTAAAAAATATTCGCTCGGTATACCCAATATTTACTTTTACATAAATATAAATCGTTTTCTGCTTTAGTGTGAGCAACATCAAAAACAATTTCTCAATTTTTTCCGCGACATATTTTCTCTTCTCGTATTTTTGATATAATTTACCAAAATCATATCGTGGTGATAAGTGTAAAATAAATAATTAATTAAATTAATTATCAAACGTGTAATAATAACAATAATACTATTTTATAATAAACAAAAACATATAATTGTACGTGTAAAAATCGGTGTTGTTATTTTCTTCGTTGTAAATTAGCTCCAACAACAACAATGTCATTTTTGAACAAGACGTACATTAAAGATTAAACATTTCTCAATTTAACCAAATGTTATATTAAAATTTTAATATTTTTTCCCCACTTTCAGCTGTTTTACAAAATTTCTTGATTAAGCAATTTTCTCAATTGAATACTAGATTCGAGAAAATAGAAAATATGATTGAAGCAAAAACACATATAGATTTACAGATACCGTTGCAAGTATCCTAAATTGAAGCAATGGACGATTTGGAAATTAAATTAACGGATGAAAATTTTAAACATAAATTAGTAAGTAATAAAATAACATAGTACATAGTCCATAGTCCTGTCCTATAATTCTTACAATTTATACTAAAATTTTTTGTATAGAGTAACTACGTCACAAAAATTCACGGCAAGGATCAGGAATATGCGCGTATTATTAAACATTTATTTTCTGATGAATTACTGTACGAATACAATTGGAATGGTGAGAAAGGCAAACGAGGGTTGAAATGGCTGTCAATTTT
The DNA here is from genome assembly GCA_958295665.1 of Tipula vernalis. Lineage (NCBI taxonomy): Eukaryota > Metazoa > Arthropoda > Insecta > Diptera > Tipulidae > Tipula > Tipula vernalis. Next base: position 303,647,495 of record OY282560.1, on the reverse strand, counting down.
TTCCGAAGTTAATTGAATCGATTTTTTTATTACTAAGCAAAGAACAGTAATAAAAATCAAATAATTGTCGACAGGTTTTTTAAACGAAACAACTATCAATAGGGTTTTTCTACATTCATTTAGAGTTCAGTGGAAATATGGTATAACAATTGGCGTAGTAAAATAATTTTTTTTTTGTATGCTTGAGCAATACATATTCTAAAAGTTTATAAAGTTCTTATTGTCTATAGAATATTTTTCAAGAATTTTGATCTTCATATAATGGATCCATCCAAACCATATTTAGTTTGGAAACACTTCGTGAAAACAACAGCTGGAGGTCAATGTAAAATATGTTTCAAAAACGTGTGAAAACTTTAGGAAACACAACTAACCTCAAAAATCATTTGAAACGGTTTCATAAAGAGGTAGTAACAGTCGAACCTGAAACATCAGGATCAGAAAAGACAATCGAAAGAAGTTTGTCAGATGTTGAAGTATTGGAGATATCTAATAAAAGTAGCTCACAGGCAGAATCATCGCCCTCATTACTAGGAGTGCTCCTCTTGTGTTTCTAGGTTTTTCCTACTGTGATGTAGGTTCGCGTTTTTTTCTCGTAATTGATTGAGTCAAATTTTTTCCTTTCTGTTTCGGTCCATTATGTGACCACCTTCCCCATCCCAACTATGCGGCTAAAGCAAGGTTGTATCGATTCCATCAAAACCCCACGCCATTTCCCTGCTGAGCTAGCAGGAGTAAAAAGCCGCGGTGGGTAAATCGATGACAAAATCTATGAAACATGAAGTGTGAGGCTTTGCCTTTTAACTTCACAGATTCATATTGTTGTGAATGATAATTTTTTTTGGAAGAGGATTAAAAATCGAGACGTTAAACGAAAAAAAACTTTAATCAAAATTAAATACAAAATTAACCAAAATAAATAAGTATGTATATTGAAAAACCAAACAAACAAAACAATAAATATATCACATAAACATAAAAAGTGTGAACTATAGTCCCCGTTAAGTACTATTAACGGTAATAACATTAGCGGTACTAATAGAGGTCATCTGTTGTTTTGTGTGGTGGATCAATAAAATGAACAACTTATGTCACAATCTTGGTGTGGTGGTCTGTTGTTTTAAACAACCTATAATTTTAATACTCGAATTGGCGTAATTCTACAACATAGACCACGATAACACGGGAAAATAAATTAAAACCAAAGATTTTCAGGCCTATTTAATTGATTTGAGAGCGTTACGTACGAGGAGACATTGGACTGGGACCGTTCAAGTGTGTTACCGTTTTCGTGTGTGAGAACATTCAGCAGTGGCGTCTTATTGTCGAGCGTATACATTACTGTAGAGCCCAAGAAACGGACAGACAACAGCAACAATATTTTCAGCGCAGCCTTTTGTAAAAATGTCGGTATAACCGAGTTTTTTTTTTTTTTCATTATACACTTACACATATATATGTACATATTTTTTTTTAGTCTAGATAAATTCTGTTCGGTTGAAAAATTCAATTGTAGAACTTATTTTTTTTTTCAATCAATGTGCGCGAGATTTTTTTTTTTTTTGGTTTCTTCCACAGTTCAGGTATCCTCGGGATCGGAGAGCTCGAAGAGTCCACAGAACGTCGCCGTTCGTTCGAGAGGGATTGTTATCTGCATTTGAGTGATTTCAATACAGTTTTTATGACGTTTGAATTATATCGAATCATAATTTTTGTTTTGTTAATAAATTGTGAAAATTTTGGTTATTCGACATAAACTTAAATAATGAAGAGTTGAAAATTTATTGTAGTAGGTAGTGTGTTTGACTGGGTGAAATAATGAAATGAAGTGACCTTAATGCAGCTTTCAAGGCCCTGAATGGACACCACCACCACCCACGACAGACTGCACGATAGCCGGAGCAAATGCTACAGGTGGTGACGTCGGGGCATTCTGTTTAACGAAGACAACCACAAGTTGTCCCCGTTACAAGTGTTTTTCTCAAGTTCATGAAAGAGACATTGTGAAAGTAAAACATAATTTCTAATTTTTGTTTTTAAAAACCCAAAAACTAAATAAATACTTAAGGAAATATCCAAAAATCTAATAAATATAGACTAATAGTGTAATAAAATAAAACACCCAACTGTAAACATTTTTGGTTTTTTGAAATAGCCAAAACTGTGAAGTGCAAAACTGTTTTAAATGACTATAAGTACATGAAATCTGCATAAAAACTTTCCAATTATTATGTTTCTGTACAAAGCGCAAATAATAGCAAATAAGTGAAAAATCGAATTATTTATCGTATATGATAAAAGTATGGCAAAGAAAAAAAAAGAAAATTTAAAAAGTTGAATTTTATTAATATTTCGAGCATGCCTTGTAAAATTCAACGTTCATTTTTTTCTATTAAGCAAAAACATGAAATTTTAGTTGGTTTAGAAAAAGGCATTTCGACTCAAGCACAATATTCAGTGCATCGATCTACGATAACTCGCATCAAACAAAACAAAGTGAATATAGCCGATTTTATTTGTAAAACTGAAGTGGGCCCTGGTAACCGCAAAACTTTGAAAGCTCCAGAATTCCCAAAAATGGAGGAAGCTCTATATAAATGGTTTTACAACCAACGAGCCAATCACAATCCTAGTTCATCTTCCGTTTTATGTGAAAAAGCAAAAATAATTCATAATAAAATAAAAGAAAGTAATTCCGAGTTTTGTGCTAGTAGTGGATGGTTTAAAAATTTAAAGAATCGCTACGGAGTGCGGTTTTTAAAAATTACAGGTGAAAAGTTATCTAACAACAGTCCGCGGTTGACCCTTTCTTGTCAAATTGCACGATAAAATAAAAGAACTAGATGTCACCGATAATCAAGTTTATAACGCCGATGAAAGCGGCTTATTTTGGAAACTGTTACCGGACACCACATTAGTTAAAATCACTGAAAAATCTGCTCCTGGGCAAAAAGTTAGTAAAGAAAAAATTACTGTCCTAACCTGCACCAATAGTTTGGGTACACACAAAATAAAATTGTTTGGTCATTGGGAAGGCCCAAAAACCAAGTGCTTTTAGAAATTTTTTTCAATCACCAATTGTTTATAGAAGAAATAAGAACGCTTGGATGACATCAATTTTGTTCCAATCTTGGTTGGAAAGCACTTTTATTCCTGAGGTATTATACGTATCATCACATGGTATCATTTAAAATGTATAATTAACTAAACATAGATCTTGAATAAGGTTCAATGAATAAAGGTATGCGCGCTGGCATCAAGGAAGAGGTTTGTTCTGCGTAATTCCTCTTATATTCTAATTTTCTCTATACAACTAATCAGTAAATTATGTTTTTGCTGAATTTAACTTTTTCTTCAGTAGGCTGCTTTACCCATAGAATAGGTTCATGTTATATTTTTGTTCATCGTCTTAAAAATTGGCACACCCTCTCGTTCAATTGCTTATACGCAACAGATTAACAGAATTTGGCTTATCAACAATTAAGCTGAAAATATTCTTTGTCAGTGAATTGTTTAAAAAACGCCAAACTCAATTTAATTATGTGAATTTTCATAAATTAAGTTTGAGAGATTGACGGAAATCTTTGCTAACGCAAATGCTTTAGCAAAAAACTTTGATTTCTGTAAAATAATGTGTACAATTGATATGTTTTTCAATCGATTGAAAGATCATGAATACTCAGCAGCTAGAATTTCTGATATGGTTTCTCAGAACAAAGGTTGCGTTATTTTAACAGGTTTCGCCCATGCAATTTATGTAACAGGAATGACAGGAGTTCAATTAGCAAAATACATTGTATTAGATCATGTTGAGAATGAGTTACCTAGAGTGATCAAAGAGTGAGAGGAGCTTGGGGACGGGAATTCTGATGCACGATGCATTCAGCTTCCGTTTATCCGGCTACACATCTATGGATACATTGCATAGGATGCATGAATAGCAAGTAATAATGCATGAATAGCAAGTTGTATTTATTTTCATAAATTAAATTTGAGAGATTGACGGAAATCTTTGCTAACGCAAATGCTTTAGCAAAAAACTTTGATTTCTGTAAGATAATGTGTGCAATTGATATGTTTTTCAATCGATTTAAATATTATGAATATTCATCACGTCGTATTCTAACTTATTAAGTCTAAATAATTGTATTATCAAACGTCGTCACATAATTACTATATTTCTAAAAACTCGTTCACGTTAAGTCGACACCTAATTGTATTTTTAAATTGAATTCAACGTAAATCTATCTCAAAAACATCAAACAAGAATCACTATATAATTTAAACTTTGAGCATCATCCAGTCGGGAACCCCAACAATATCCAGAAATTTCGGTAAGTAGTTCAACAATCTACTAACTCATAACCACACAGGCTCTGAACCAACACTAGCTAAAGAAAATATAAGTGCTACGCACACGTTTCTTTCGTTTTTCGTTGCTCGGAGTATCCGATTAGCTCGACTAACCCAGTGTGCCTAAGCGGCATTCTCCTTATCAACTAAGAAATCAACAATTCCGGTAATAGCCCACACCAGTGGCAAGCTCGGAATTGTTGAATCGATTAGTACTTATTCAATCCGGTTTTAACAATAGATTAGGGTAATATTAGGTTAAGGGATATAAATTACAGCATTCGCGTGTTCATAATTTATAACATTGGTGCTGTAGATAAAGTATTCCGTTCAGGGTAATCCATAAACTGAGATAATTTAATTTATCATTTCAATATTAGCAATATTCTAGTTGCCTTGCATAAGGTTCATGCAAGACGAGTTAAATCCGTTGGTAAAGATTAGATTAAGTAGCGAATCTAGCAGTTCAGTCGCGTTCTCCCCCGTAGTAACCAGAAAACGAACAAATAGCGACCCAAGTGTTAAACTAGAACCACCCCTCACAGTTTTTCGAAAAAGTACAGTTCGTCCAATTTATCGCAAACTCAAATCCAAGATGGTAGCATTAACCGATATTGAAATCCAAAACTTAGTAGAAAGAAGAGTACCAATATTCTACGGTCAACATGATGTTGACAGTAGTGAGGTAAACTACTTTATTGTCGCATGCAAACACGTCAACCAAAAATTTGATCCGATTATGAGGGATGCAAAAATCAATAGTTTGAAAGATTTATTCAAACTCATAACTAACAAATTTCTACCATCACACTCAATCGAATCTCTCAGTAACAGATTGTATTCAGCCAGTCAGGGCGTGTCGGAAGACTGTTCTGAATTTGGCGCAAGAGTACAAGGTTACGCCTTAGATTATGAGGCAGGAGTTCGAACAAAGTTAGGCGAGAATAATTCATTACCGAAGTTGTTTCTAGAATCATTAGAAAGAGACGCCTTTATCAGAGGGTTGAGCAATTGTATGATTAAAGCCCATCTAACGATGACCTCAGAAATACCAATCAGAGAGTTGATACTAGTGGCCGATAAGTTGGAAAAACAATTAGGATATGTAGGGCATGTAGCGAAAAATTGCTTTCAACACACTACTAATCCAAAACAAGAAATTCAACAGGTATCGAGCGAAGTTTGTCAAATCTGTGGAAAAATAGGCCATGTAAAATTTGTCCAGAAAATGTGTCGAACCAAACACAGTCGATTCAGCATCCGCCTACGGCGTCTTGCAGGTACTGCAAGAGACGGGGCATTCTCTAGAAGAATGCAGAGCAAAGAAAATGAACGATGCTCGACGTGAAGAAGTCTTCTTTCAACAAAGAACGACTCAACCAAGTGGGTTCAGGCAGAGCTACAGACCAGAACAGCAGAACTTCCGGGAAAACAATAACTCGAACCACAACTACGATCCATCCAATCACGCAAATGATCGGCAAAATCAAAAGAACAACTACATGATTAGGGGTTCTCAACTGAAATATCCGCCACGAACGCAACCAAGAGGAACCAACGGTATGGACCAATTAAACAATAACAAGGAGAAACTGAGAATAAATTATATAGAAGACGGTACAATCATCAGCGATACAATCATCCAACAGGGAAACGAGCATGAACTCGTCGAGCGACAACCGCATCAACTGTAACTCAGGTGAGTCCTACTGCAAATCTCCACTACCGAGAACCAATTCAACGACCAAGGAACGCACAACGGACATCCATAACACGAGATTTTCAATAAATTCAAACAAGAAAATTTTTATTAAAATTGAAAAATTTATGATACGAAAAGGTACGTGGTAATTATTTAATTTATATTTTATATGTTTGTGTGTATATGTACAAATGCACAAAGTACAATCTTTTCTTCTTAATCTTATACATAAGTGTATGTGTATATAATGAAATATATATGTACATACATAATATATACAGTCAAACTGATAGACGCAAAACAATTATAAATACAACCAATAACATTTTTTTCGCAAAATTTATTTCTGCGCCATTTCTATTGCAATTTCAAAGTGTTTTTTCTTGTTCAAGTATTTTTATTATTTTTGATTATTATATTAATTTCCTTATTACTAAATTTATTTTTATCTGGCATTATTATATTATACAGCGTTATTTTATTGTATATTATGTACATATTACGAAAAATATTGTATATAGGACTGGCTATAGTGTAATATGTAATAAAGTGTAGTGTTAAAATTAAATTAAAAAATATTTAGTTTTATATGTAAATTACACCTTGACTGGTTTTTTTGTTACACAAAGTCATGCTGCGGGGTACTCCTGACCAAATACACTGGTGGGCATGATTGTGTGTACAAAAATAGAGCCGACGGACGGGTTATTGCCGCGTTTTACGATATTTATCTGTGTCTCATTTTTGAGACAAACAGGTATCGTGATGGCGATAAAACGGTGTCGGCAGTTTGGGACATTTACCTTATTAAATTAAATAAATAAATATATAAATTAATTTGATTTATGAGGGGAGTGCAAACATTCAAAGAGGATAGACGTGTTTTTTTCTATCCTCTTCAAAAATTTAATTTACTTTTATTTTTGTTTTATTTAAGTAGTGTTATGTATATACTCTATATACATTCGTATAGTATATACATTTTAATAATTATTAATTAATAAAATTAATTAATTGACATTAATTCAGTTTTTAGTGAAAGAATAATTAAAGTGGTGGTGAAGTGGTTTAAAGTGTAATTTTGGAAAATGCAATCCACCAGGATGCATTTGTCAGGCAATGTTTTATATTTATAGATAAAGAAATCAAAATTAATTGATTTCTTGATTAAGTGCATGATTTAACAACAGTTAAACAACAACAAAAACAGAGACATTTTTGTTGGTTTTGGTATAGTTGTCACAAATATTTTGGTATTGATCCATAGATCAGGAATGTTTGTATGTAGCTATAAGGGTATTATCTGTATATAATATAATGAAAACATGATAAGTGGAGACTACTATGCACATGGAGGATTGTAAAAGTGTTTGCTTTCAATGTGTGTTGGGGGTTTGGTATATAAGAATCTGTTATTTATTTTGGTAGTGATGTGCAAGATCGATCTTTTTCGTTCTGTTTTGTTTATTTTCTCATATGTTTTTCAACAAAAAAGATCGATTTAGCCCATCATTATATTTTGGTGTTGTTTTCTTTCCTTGTGTTTTTTGTATCCATCAAACAACTAGTGTTCTTAATAAAACATGATCTATACAAACACAACGAAAATTTTAGTGTTGGCAAAAAAAAAGGTAAAAATAAAAAATATTTCATTGGGCATGCGGTGTTCATCGTGCTGTTTTATTAATTTTTTCTATTTCATTTCCATCTCCATCTTTAGAGAACTGAAAGCAGCTTTATAGCGCTGCAGCGTCGCTGCCCGGACCATCAACATCAAAGCCCGGGCAATCAATTCCAGTGGAATCACCGTCAAAGCTCGGCCAATCAACATCGCGACCCGGACGATCATTTCCAGTCGTTACTATGGTCGAACAACCGCCTAGAGAAATCTATTGTGGAAATGAGCGAAGATGTGTGATTAAAGATAGAATACAAAACGAATTTGAATACCATTGCGATAAAGGAATTCTAAAATTTACACTTGGCAAAGCTATTGATAGACTGCCAAATAATTCGGCCATAAACGAAGATAAGTGCATATTAGACGTTGTCAACGAATATGCAGGATTGATTTTCGAAATTCAATCAAATGAATGTGGCGAAGATGAGATGATATCAAATGTAGTAATTAAAAAGAAATCATGCATCAATATTGTTGAGAGGATAGTCGAAACCACCAATAAAAATTTAACAAATAGAAATGTGTTTTTTACCATTATTGTATTAATAACAGCATTGATTGCCTTGGAAACATCTGGTGGTAGGGTTTCATTGTTGGTTATACTTTTCTCACTCATGATACAAGTTCAGTCTATTTGTACTTCTGATATGTCTGTATACAAAACTTCAAAATTACAAGTAAATGGCCAATTTGGAGATAACTTTTTGATAAGAGGAAACTTTAGACAGGGTTCATGCTGGCACACTCAATATCATAACTATACAGTAAAAAGTGTTCAGATTAAACAATTTTACAATTTCAAGGGTTACATACCTTACTCTTACACATTAAGCAGAAGTAGCGAGTATGGGTGTCCGGGAGGACTATCTGATGGAGTTTGTGACAAAATTGTGAAAGTGCCTGATACAGAAACAAAAAACGGAAAAGTTATTCACGATTCCAGTCATTGCACTTCTTGCCACAACCAGATGTACTCTGGTACTTCATGTGGCTGGAATGGCAATGTTAGAATAAATACCAGAGTTTTGGTTCAGTCAAAAAATATTGCAGAAATATACGGTATAGTTGAAGTAGAACCTAAAGTTATATTAACAATTGTTAAACAATCTGGGGATGAAGTCAAGATTTTAAAGGTTAAAGGATTTTACAGACAAGAAGAAGAAGACATGACATTCATAATGTATAGTAGAAGTCAAAAAATTTTACCAAAACTGATTATTTACAACGGAGTAGAAGTGATTCAAACTCAAGAAGAATTGTCCACGATTGGGTCTTGTTGGTGTAAAAATAAGAAATGCAGTGAATTAAGAGATCCTACGTGTTTGGGCATAACAGCGACTCAAGATGGAGTTAAAGTTAAGATTCAATATAAACAAAACATATTTGAAGCTTGGCTTAGTAGTGCAGCCTATTCTCAGACGAAAGGATCATTCGCCGATAACTCGACATTTAATACAGAAATAGACTCTGTCACTGGTGATATAGAGCTGAATCAAAAAGTAAATTACACAGCATCCGGATGGTGTTCTGTTAATTCTATTAGATTAAAAAACACACAAGCTGGTATGGCAGGTGGATATATGAGCACAATTTATCAGATTGAATCAACAGAAAACAGCTGTAAAATCAGTGTTGAGTGCGACTCTTGCTACACATTGTCACAGAAAACACAAATTGTGGGTGATAAGTCTAGAATTGAAATTAGATGTGGTATTGTTAGAGATGTGAGCTGTAAAATCTATAACAACAAAGAACAGATACAAGTCAAGTTGAGCAACATTGTAAGAAATTACGACTTAGATGTGGGGGTTGCAATAGAAAGCTTAACTGAAAGTATAAATGGAGTTTTAAATTCTTCTATGTTTGAAGTTTTGTTTAATGGATTAAATTCTATAAGTATGTTTTTAAAAAACATTATACCCGGTGGATTTAAGACAATAGTCAAGTATTTAGTTGTTGGACTAGGAATTTTGGTTGGTTACCAAACCATGATGGTTAACGTAGGATTTGGAGTAATTATAATGATATCTAGTATGTTACCTGTGGTTTTAGCAGAACAAGTCGTTGAAGTTGATAACAACGAGCCCGCACTGCTATTTGCATTGATTAGTTGGTTTATTGTTCATAAATGTATCAAAAATTTTGAAACTAGAACGATTTTGGTGTTAGTAATTAAATTATTGATATTAAAAATTACTTGTAGAATAGCGATTGTTGGATTAATTAGTATGATATTGATTTCAAGAGATATGTTAAATATTTGCAGGTTAATGGCATACATTATTAGAGCACTATTATACAATACAGAATTAGTTGTTTCTCTGATACGCGCTAAGACCAAAGTAGTGGAAGATAGAGTAGATGTCGTTTTAGATCTATTCATTTACATAACTGGATATTTGCTTATTGGAATATGGTGGATTCCACTTGTCAAGCTATTTAAAGACCCCCTAATACTATTTAACATGCTCGACATAACAGGTAGAGACGTTAAGAAAGAAAGTGGAAGTATTAAATGGTCTATCAGTTCTGAAATAGCTGAATACTGGCCCAAAATTAAAGAAGATAACAAGCCACCACCATATAAGCCGATCCCATTTCCGTATAAAGAGAGCCAAGTTTTGAAGGCAAGGTTGACATTGCATACGGAAAGAAGGGTGCCAATTGTATTGTTGGAAAGTAGAGCTGATGAATTAAACATTCCGATCACACGAAGCGGAAAGCATTTGGCTTTTTATAGTATTATTAAAGGCTGTATAGTTACAGCTAAACACGTTGTAATACCTGAGAATGGAGTTTGCCATAACGATATTTATATACAAGGATCTAGACAAGTCGAACTTCTGAATGAACTAAGTAGAAAACAATGTTACAAAAAAATAATACATTTGAATGGTAAACCGGGTGATTCTGGATATATAATTTACAATCAGGAAGGGTTTTACTTGCACTCTGGACTAGACCAAAATAACGATTTATGGTGTGGATGCTGCTCAGATGAGTATGGTGAAAAGCAAATGGAGGCCACAGGTGGTGAACAGTCGAAAGGTGCCATAGCTAACTATTTCAGTTACAAAAGATTACGTAGTGCTGGAGCCTACGGATGTTGCTATACGATAGCAGGAGCAAACCCCACATCTGATACCAAAAAAAAAATTCTGTTATGGTCACCAGAATTAAATAACATAACACAAACTAAGATATTAGATGTATTTGAATAATTCAATTAATTACACTTATATTTATTTTAACATTTAGATAATTATTAAATAATTTATTATTATTTTTTATTTTAATTGTAATTTTAGTTTAGCAATTGGTAATGGCGTCTTCCATGTTATTACCTTTAGTTGTTGGGCTTTTGATCTTCGCCGAATGTCGATCACTGAATGACTGTCTGACTTTTTATTTTTTAATCGTATTTTTGGTACAACTCGGCTTTACTATTTTATTTTATTTTAGTACTACAAATTTTGTTTTAAATTATCACATAACAGCTACACTATTAAATATATTAATATTTATTAGTTTTTCAAATGCATTTACGGCATATGATTGTTCAGGAAAAGTAGTAAAGAAAAAATCATTCTCTACTCTCGAAACATATCCATGCGCAATTCCATCAAGAAATTAATGTCAAGATTCAACTTATTCAACCAAAAGATGTTGAAACTATAAATATCAATAGATGTAATGTCTTAGCTTTTCATCATATCTTTAGGTGTGGAAAAAACCATTGACACTCATCATGAGGCAGGTTTTTATATTAAAATTATAAATATTGATAAATATGAATGTGAAAATATGTATGATTAATATAAAACAGTACAAATATCCTACATCATCAGGTTATACAGTCATAGATTTAAAGTTACATGAAATTAAATCATTTGCAAATTTATTTACAATTTACTAATTCACATGAATCCAAATTAAGAAATTCGGGTCAATTAGTATTACTGATTATTATTTTTGAAAAAATTAATTATGGTTTTTATATAAAAATTAAGTTATATTTTTTGTATTATTAAATGGGAAATTTAGATAATTTATGTATTTTATCGTTTACTCTATCGGGCTCCTTCTCTTGCAAACATCAAGATAGTAAATATAAATCATTATTTAAAACTACGGAACAAGAGCAAAAGTACACCAGTCAGTTAACTTTTCGCAGCACCAAACTTAAAATAGGTTACTATTTTAGCCAAAGAAATAATCACTTAAATTCAGACGTACATGAAAAATTCACGACATTTTTTTTGTAGAAATAAAGAATAGTTTGCCATTTGCAAACGATATACTGATAATTTATACTTAACGCACTACCATTCTTATATGCTAGGGAAAATTTCTGAATATTAATGTTTGATAAATTTAAAAGATGCAAGGCCACCGTTAAATTCAAGATGTTTAAGTGATGGTAGAAAAATATTAAGGATGAACAATTTTTATTAACGATTTTACATTTTTAAACTTAAGTAAATGCTTTTTACTTAAATAAAATAAATAATATGAAGCTTCTAACGAATAAAACAAGCATGCTACATTAATCTATTATCCATGAAATTTTTAATTTTCTTTTAATTTAAACTTGTATTTTATAATGTTTATTGTATTATTTATTATTCTAAAAATTTGTTGTGATAATATTTGAATAAATGAATTTGTTTAAAACATAAAACCTAGTATTTTTTTGTTTTCGCCTGACGCCTACCATAAGTACTAAAATTAAAAACAAGTACTAAATTAGAATATTCTAAAAGATTCTAAAGAATATTTTCTTTATAAGTAAATAAAACCAATCTGTTATTTTTAAAGTTTGGGTTCTTTCATATAAATATTTCAATTCTTAATAATAAAGAATTATATTTTTAACCCTAAGTAAAGAATTCTTAAATTTAATAATTAATATTCTTAGTATTAAAGTAGAGGTAACTTTACGGGAAAGAATAAATACCTACTGATTTTATAAAAACATTCAAATAAATTACTCTTTGAATTAAAAATTTTGTTTAGGCTACAGCCCTTAGATGTCAGTTTTTTTCGGCCATTTAAGACGGCTTATGATAAGGCTTGTCAGTTATGGATGAGAAATCATCCTGGGCGAAAAGTGATGATAGATAATATAGCTGGTCTTTGCAGATTGGCGATTGAAAAGGCTGCCACTTCTGGCAACATCGCACATGGTTTCAGTGCAACTGGAATTTGGCCTTTTAATCCAGATATTATCAAAGATTCTGAGTATACCATAAGCATTGACATTTCAAAAAATAATGAATGTGCCGAAACAATCGAAGATGATGAGCGCCCATTAATAATTTCGATGTGATCGACCACTCAATATTGCCTAACATTACTGAACTAACAGGCATTCCCAGCCACAACCTACAAATACAAAAGATGAAAACTATTGATCTAGAAAATGTGGAGTTTATATTTGATGACCAAGTTACGATGGTAAATCCAAGTGATGTCATATTATTTGAGGGTATAGTCGAACAAAATCCATTACCACCTACTACAAATTTTACATTTGCTGATATTTCTCCAGTGGGGAGGGTGGGTACAAACGTAACACTGGGTCAGTTGAAACAATGACATTTTGCGAGAACTATGCATAAGCGTAGTAGTTTTCTAATGTAGAAACAACTCAACTAAAGTTTCTGAACGCACTCACAAAAATTTGCAGTTCAGTGGAGTCTGAAACGTCAAATAATAGTAAAATTTTGATTTGATACCAAAAAGTAAAAAAAAATTAACGAAGCATTTTTTTAGCTTTTTTGAGATTAGTCATTGGTAAGTTTTTGAAAACATGTTTTCATAATATTTTAACATATTTTTAACACGCGTGCAAAGTTAATCTCATTCGGCTTATTAGTTTAAACACTTTTAATAAAAATGTTCCAAAAGTCATGGATGGGGCATTTGAAATATTTTTGAATGTGGACGGTTGTAACATGTTTCAATCGTCCATATTATGAATTGTCAGAATAATATGAAAAATTAAGAGGTTATTACTGGGGAACTTGTAAAAATATGTTGAAATTTTAATATGTGTGCTCTTTTAAGAGTTGAACATTGTAAATAATATACATCAACTATATAGAAATATATAATATATGAATCTGTTTTCTTTTAGGACAGTAAAATAAAATAAAAATGACCCGAAATAGAATAAGGAAAACTTTAAGAGGAAGAATACCAAAAGAGACGTATTTGGCAGCAGCTAGAGAGTTTTCCAGTAAAACAGCATCTCTACGTGTCGCTGCAAGAAAATACAACGTTTGCCACGTAACTCTTCATCGGTTCATTTTAAAATTGAAGACAACAGATTTAAATGATGTGAAGGTGGGATACGCTCCTCACAATAAGGTTTTTACTGCTGAAAATGAGGTAGATATAGTTCACATTTTTATTTATGGTTTATTATAATATATTAATTATGTTTTAGGAAAAGCTGAAAGAATACATTACCCATTGTGCTGATTTATATTACGGCCTTACGACCCAATGCGTACGCAAACTGGCTTTCCAAGCGGCAAAATATTATAAATTGCAAATGCCAGATTCCTGGCAGAAAAATGAAATGGCTGGCAAGGAATGGTTGATGTCGTTCATGAAGAGGAACAATACTTTAACCATTAGAAGGCCAGAATCAACAAGTTTAGCTAGAGCTATGAATTTTAATAAGCCAAATGTTGAAAACTTTTTTAAAAATTTGTTAGACGTTGACACGATATAAATTTGAACCGCAAGACATATTCAACATCGACGAAACTGGCCTTACCACCGTCCATAAGCCGGGAAATATTTTAACCGAAAAGGGAAAAAGGCAGGTGGGAAGCATCGCATCGGCGGAAAGAGGTACATTAGTAACGATGTGCCTTGCTGTTAACGCTATTGGAAATTCGCTTCCCCCAATGTTTATATTTCCGTTAAAAAAGTTTCATGAACATTTTTTGAAGGGGGGGTCGGTGGGTTGCATTGAAGCATCAAATAAGTCTGGCTGGATGCAGACGGAATTTTTACAATTCATGCAACATTTTGTAAAGCACACAAATGCAACTCAGAGCAATAAAAAATTAGTTGTTCTAGATAACCATCAGTCTCATATTTCCGTTCCAGTGGTTAATTTCTGCAAAGAAAACGGTGTTGTGATGTTAACATTTCCTCCTCACTGCTCCCATAAGCTGCAGCTGCTGGATCGTAGTGTGTTTGGTCCAATGAAAACTTTCTTCAATCGTGCTTCAGCGAATTGGATGAAATCCAATGCAGGTAATAATAACAAGTTAAATGTTGAACATTAAACACTTCTGTGATATTTTTTAATAGGTATACGAATTCGAATTTACGATATTCCCGAATTGGCTAAAATTGCAATAGAGCAAGCTGCTACGTCGAAAAATATAATATCAGGATTTAGGGCTTCTGGAATTTGGCCAGTTGATCCTCATATTTTTGGGGACGAAGAATTTTCTTTAAGTGATATCACAAATAGAGAACTACCAGTAGAAGTTCCAGAACTAATCCAATCTTCGCCAACAATGCAATCAGGATATTCAGGCAAACTACCAGTAGAAGTACCAGAACTAATCCAATATTCGCCAACAATGCAATCAGGATATTCAGGCAAACTACCAGTAGAAGTACCAGAACTAATCCAATCTTCGCCAATAATGCAATCAGGATATTCAAGCAACTCATCGCATCCTGTATTTTCTCCCGAAATGGTCATTCCATACCCAAAATCGTCTCTTGCAAGCACTCTTGCTCATGGAGGCAGAAAGAGAGGCAGAACAATGATCCTTACTGACACTCCTGAAAAATTAATGTTGGAGGAAAAAGCGGGAACAAAATAAGAAAAAGCCTTCACAAAGAAAACCACCAAAGAAACCAAAACGATCAAAAGCAATATTAAATCGTAAAAAGAGAAACTCTTCCTCGAGTTCTGAAGAAGAAGACTGCATTTGCACATACTGCTGTGGAAAGTATTCCGAATCAATTCCAAATGAAGAATGGTGTTAAGTTTTCATCGCCTTATAATTATTTAATTTATTTTACATTAGTTAAAATGTCTCTTGAGTACGTTAAATTTAATTTATATTAGTTATTGTTCTAGATTTATAATTTTTATTGTTATGCAAATTATCTGTCCCTGTCGGTTTTTTTACGCAGCCACAGATATGATTGCATTGCATATTTTTGGTTGCTTTTTTCCGGCTGTGGGCAAATTAATCACCCTGTATATTATTTTTTTTTAATTGCTTTACTCTCTTTAAAATTACGTCTCAAAATCTTGTACCTATATAACGAATTATTACATCAATTTCGGTAGTCTAATATTGGTGTCCGGTTTGATCAAATTAAAAAATAAAGCTCGGTGATTAATTCAAAATAAAGAAAAAATTTAAAAGTTTGTGTTTTAATAATTTATTGTGAAGCTCTTCGATCATAGTGGTTTAGTGTTTTATTCCTTAAAAAACATTTGGTAGCAGAGCGTAGTTAATTTAATATTTATCGTGGAGTTTTTTGTTGTAATAAATAATTAAAGTGTTTTTTTTTTTTCTTTGGTTTAAGTTGTACGAAAAAGTACTGTTGTTTATGCGCGTCAATTGCTCAATAGCACGGTATAATATAAACATACGATATACCGGTAAAGTTAAAGAAGTGATATTGTCTGTGCGCATCAGTAACTCAATAATACGGTGTACTATATAATACACACACATGTAAAACATACTTTTTCGTTCATGGCTTGTCATCAGCTGATTCAATTTCATTGCATTCGGATAATATTTGTTTGTGCTTTTTGTGTGGTTCTAAAATTATAGTGTTTTGCGGTGTACACTACTCGTATAATTATTTCTCAAAGGTTCAGATTAAATCACATTTTGGCATTTATTCCTCGTGAGATAAATTCATAAACGGTTTGAGAAATTGTACAATTAATTCAACTTTGTAGTGATTACGCATTTAATTTAATTTTTTTGTTGCATTTTTGAACAAATTATTAACGGGTTAAGCACATTTCAGGACACCAACGGGATTTAGTGCATCATAATTACAAAAGTCGAACCACTTCATAGAACCGATACTTTTTGTTCGACTAACGGTCGGTGTATTATTATTATTGTTAAAATTGGTAATTTTGTTAAAACACAGTAGCACAAGTCGATCTTAGAGTTAAACAAAATGGCTGATAAGGCTAAAGCAAAAAGGGTTGCGGAAAGAAGGAGACTTTACAAATTGCAAGGCTTAAGTGTAAAGGTCGTCGAAAATATATCGAGTTGGGTTCCCGCTCATGGGAAATCATCAGATGTTTCTAAACTCAGAGTTCAGGTGGAGCAATTAGAATTGCATTACCAAAGATTTTTGAGGAACGAAGAGTTAATAACTGAACAAGTTGATTCAGATGATGATGATGATTTCACATCGAACTATTTTAGTTTTGAGGAAAACTACATTAACACTAAATCGGCACTTCTAACGTTGATCGATGAGAAGGTGGTCTGTGCTAAACCAGTTCCTGATATGAATGCTTCTCAAAATCAATCGATTCTAGTTTCAACGAAGAATGTAAAGTTACCAAAACTCGAGCCCCCAAAGTTTAGTGGATCTTATAGTGATTGGACGGACTTTAAAAACGAGTTTACCACTATGATTATAAATGAGACCGATTTAAATGATGTTGATCGGTTTAGATTTTTAAAATCATGTTTAGTGGGTCGTGCAACGCGAATCTTGTCAAGGATGGAAGCTTCCCAGGAGAATTTTAGAAGTGCATGGAAGGCTTTGTGTACTCGGTATGAAAACAAGGCGTTGATTTTGCAGTCTCACATTAACGAAATTATACAAATGGATAACGTGAGTAAAGAATCCTCGGAAAGTGTTCGTGAAATGGTCGACCAAGTAAGTGCACATTTTCGCGCAATAAAAGCATTCGGATCCATGCAGGAGGTGGCTGAAAATTTCTTGATATGTTTGATGTTGAAGAAGTTAGATGCTAATAATGTGGAGAAATGGGAAGAATCGACTAATAAGGAAATACCAACATGGGATGGATTTTGTGCATTTCTAGAAAAACGTGCCACTACTCTAGAGAAACTCGAGTATAACAAAAAACAATGTAACAAGCCAAGGCCGTCTGTATCGGTAAATGTTCGTCCAGTTAAATCTAACCATGCTGCCTTAACGTCACTGAATTCGAATTTGTGCGCTAAATGTGCCTCAACCGACCACAATTTGCAGGTATGTCCACAATTTCTGGCCTTAGGGCCCATGGAGCGATACCACGATGTTAAACGGATGCAATTGTGTGTCGTCTGCCTAAAAACAAAACACAATTACCGTTTCTGTAAAGTCTCGAAGTGTGACAAATGCCATAAGGGACATCACACGCTGATTCATTTTGATAGGCCTACTGTTCAACCGCCATCGACTTCTGGAGTTGCTCACAAGGCACTTCTAATTTCAGAATCATTTGTTGACGAGCCAGCTGTCCTCGCGACAGCCTTAGTCAAAGTATTTGATGCCAACGGATTGATTGTTCCTGGACGTGCTCTGTTAGATAGTGGTGCAACTACAAATTTCATCTCCGAACGGTTCGTGCAAACGTTGAATGTGGAGCGGCGAAGGACTTTCATTAATGTAGGTGGGATAGGCAATACGGTTACAACATCAAAGGCATCGTGCTTTATTACGTTAACGCCTCATTTCGATACAACAATAAAGTTCAAAATTGCTGCAGTAATACTTCCGAAAATATCCGATGCCCAGCCTGGATTTCTAATAGCATCAAGGACCATAAACGTTCCACCCGAGGTCAAGTGTTTGGCTAATCCTAATTTTTTTAAGCCTCAGAAGATTGACTTGTTGTTGGGGGCTGGCATATTTTGGCACCTTCTACTCCCTGGTCAAGTTCGATTGGGCGAAAATTTACCGATTTTCCAGCAGAGCAAGCTGGGATGGATTATTGGTGGTCCAATGAAATCAAGTTATTGTAAATCAACAGCATTAACTAGCAAATTAACTAGTAAATCAACAGCCTTAACTGAGTCCAATGAAAGTTTGAGTAAGCTTGTTCAGCGATTTTGGGAAGTTGATGCTTTCCCTGCAGATGAGCCAGTTTTGAGTTCTAAAGATCAGGAGTGTGAAGATCATTACGCTATTCATACTCGTCGAAATTGCGAAGGATCCTACATAGTTCGACTTCCATTTTCAAAGGATCCAACACTGTTGGGAGAATCATTTCCAATAGCTATTAGACGCTTCTTGAATTTGGAAAAAAGATTGGATAAGCAGCCTGAAATGAAAGAGATGTATTCGTCGTTTATCAATGAATATGAGCAATTAAAGCACTTAGAAACCGTTGAGAATTTTGATCCGTCAACCCCGCATTGTTTTTTGCCTCACCACAGCGTGATGAAATTATCAAGTTCCAGTACGAAGTTGCGAGTGGTTTTCGACGCATCTTGTAAGACGTCTTCCGGTGTTGCGTTAAACGAGATTCTTCATTCGGGGCCGAAATTGCAAGACGATTTGTTTATTATTTTATTGAAGTTCAGATTATTCGAGTTTGTTGTTACCGGAGACATTCAAAAAATGTATCGTCAGGTTGCGATCAATTTGCCTGATAGCAACTACCAGCTGATTTTATGGCGCAACATCAAAGATGAACCAATCAAAACACTCCGTCTCTGCACCGTGACATACGGAACTGCGTGTGGTTCGTATCTTGCTGTAAAGACTTTACACCGTTTAGCAGCCGATGAGCAGGATAAATATCCAATTGGAGCACGAATACTTCGACAAAATTTTTATGTGGATGATATGATGATTGGATCAAATTCGATTACGCACTTGCTAGAAATGTTGAATCAATCAATCGGAATTCTAAAATGCGGTGGCTTTACGTTGAGTAAATTTTGCACCAATAACGATACTATCCGTTCGTCAATTGAACCGCATCATCGAGAGAAATATTTAAACATCGAGGATCAAGAAGTAGTTAAAACACTTGGATTAATTTGGCAGCCTGAAACTGATGTTTTTCGTTTTACCTACCACCCTAAGGATTCTTCAGCAGCTGTTACTAAACGAGTGGTCTTATCGGAAATGGCAAGATTGTTTGATCCGCTGGGATTTGTGTGTCCCGTAATCACTTTAGCCAAGATTTTCTACCAGGAACTTTGGAAGCTCAAAATTAATTGGGACGAACCTTTAGACAAAGATCTCACTCAGAAATGGATAAAATTTAGATCACGCTTGTCATATTTAAAGGATTTCTCAATACCACGTTTCGTCATGACTAAGGATGACTGTAAATTCATCGAAGTTCATGCTTTTTCAGATGCAAGTGAGAAGGCGTACGGGGCTTGTGTCTATTTGCGATGCGGACACCATGATGGTGCGATCTCGTCTAGGTTGGTCTGCGCCAAATCTAGAGTTGCTCCAACTAAAACCATCAGCGTTGCTCGTCTCGAGCTTTTAGCTGCGAAAATGATGACTGATCTAGTCTTTCGTCTAAAGAAAGAAGTGTTGCTGGAGCTGGAAGTCAGAAGATTTTTTTATTGGACCGATTCGTTAATCACACTATGCTGGATAAATGCGGAACCGCATAATTGGAACATATTCATTGCTCATCGTGTCTCCAAGATTCAAAACGAAACCAGTTCGGGGGTATGGCGACATGTCCCTGGTAATTTGAATCCTGCCGATTTGATTAGTCGGGGGATGAGGCCGGCTGATATTGCCGACTGTGAATTTTGGTTCTGCGGTCCAAATTTTCTCAAATGCGACGAATTGTCGTGGCCGCCGATTCCGAGACCATCTCCCATAAGCGATGAAATACTCGAAAAGCGACCCGTCAAGTTTGCTCTGTCTACGAAGATTATTGAGGATGTCACAAGCTCCATGCATTTTTCGCAGAATTTCAGAGGCACCCGTCGAGCATTTGCCTACGTCATGCGATTTATTCGAAATACGTGTTCAAAATCGATTGACAAGGAAATACGAAGGTCATTACTGAAGTTAAACCTGGCAGAGCTGTATTCAAAAGTAGAGAAGCCAACAACTGCCGAAGAGGAAGAGGCTGAACGTCCATTCATTCGGAATATACAGAAATCAATGTTTGCGCAAGATTACCAACTACTGAAGGCTGGCCATAATGTTAAAAACAATAGTCGTCTTAAATGTTTGGCACCGTTTCTGGATGACTTCGGGTTGTTGAGAGTAGGCGGACGACTACAAAGGGCCAAACTTCCTTATAGTTCCAAGCACCAGATCCTTCTCCCCAAAAACCACCAGTTCTCTAAATTATTAATTCATTTTTTTCATTTTAATAGGACGTTCCATGCAGGACCGCACATCGTGCTCACCGCGATTCGGGCAAAGTATTGGCCCATCAACGGACTCGCCCAAACGCGGAATATCATCAACAAATGCATTAGATGCTTTCGAATGCGGCCGAAATTCTTATCGCAAATCATGGGGAATTTACCAGAGGATAGACTCGATTACAAGAGAGTTCGACCTTTTAGTGTTAGTGGTGTGGATTTTGCTGGACCCTTGTACGTGCGCCATCACATTAGATGCAAGGCTCCAAAGAAGGTTTATGTGGCTCTGTTTATTTGCTTCGCGACCAAGGCGGTTCATTTGGAGCTGGTTATTGATCTGTCCACAGAGGCGTTCATTCGGTCTTTAAAGAGATTCATAGCTGATCGAGGCATGGTAAAGAAATTGGTTTCAGACAATGCAACCAATTTTAAGGGTGCGGCCAACCAATTGAGTGAGATTCACCAGATGCTGATTGGCGGTAGGGACGCAATTTATAACGCGTGTGACCAGGCGTTCGTCGAATGGTCGTTTATTCCACCAAGAGCACCAAATTTTGGTGGACTATGGGAGGCTTCGGTGAAAATTACCAAGCGTCTTATCAAAAACGTTATAGGCAGCATGGAAGTTTCTGTCGATGAGCTACATACTGTTATTCGTCAAGTTGCGACGATTGTCAATTCTCGACCCATCACTCCATTGTCAGCAAATCCAAATGATTTGGAGCCTTTGACCCCAGGCCATTTTTTATACGGTGGAGCGCCAGTTGCTCTGCCTGAAATGTCGATTACGGAAGAGAATATTAACCGTGTAAAAATGTTGCAGCGGATCAATTGGATGGTTCAGCAGTTTTGGGCGAGATTTCGTACTGAATACTTAGCTACTTTGCAGCCGAGGACAAAGTGGATGGCAAAGAACCAGAATATAGAAATTGGTGCAATGGTGTTGGTGAAAGATGATACAATACCTCCTTTGAAGTGGTCTCTGGGTCGAGTTGTGGGAACTAAGCCGGACAAAGATGGAAATGTACGGATATTAACGATTCGTACAGTAACCAGTACTTTTGATCGAGCTATCTCTGGAGTTGCAGTTTTGCCAATTGAGAAGGAGACGAAAAATGAAATGTGATGGTTGAACTGCCATAGACAGTTCAAGGCGGGGAGAATGTTAAGTTTTCATCGCCTTATAATTATTTAATTTATTTTACATTAGTTAAAATGTCTCTTGAGTACGTTAAATTTAATTTATATTAGTTCTTGTTCTAGATTTATAATTTTTATTGTTATGCAAATTATCTGTGCCTGTCGGTTTTTTTACGCAGCCACAGATATGATTGCATTGCATATTTTTGGTTGCTTTTTTCCGGCTGTGGGCAAATTAATCACCCTGTATATTATTTTTTTTTAATTGCTTTACTCTCTTTAAAATTACGTCTCAAAATCTTGTACCTATATAACGAATTATTACATCAATTTCGGTAGTCTAATATTGGTGTCCGGTTTGATCAAATTAAAAAATAAAGCTCGGTGATTAATTCAAAATAAAGAAAAAATTTAAAAGTTTGTGTTTTAATAATTTATTGTGAAGCTCTTCGATCATAGTGGTTTAGTGTTTTATTCCTTAAAAAACATTTGTCTCGGAATCGGCGGCCACGACAATTCGTCGCATTTGAGAAAATTTGGACCGCAGAACCAAAATTCACAGTCGGCAATATCAGCCGGCATCATCCCCCGACTAATCAAATCGGCAGGATTCAAATTACCAGGGACATGTCGCCATACCCCCGAACTGGTTTCGTTTTGAATCTTGGAGACACGATGAGCAATGAATATGTTCCAATTATGCGGTTCCGCATTTATCCAGCATAGTGTGATTAACGAATCGGTCCAATAAAAAAATCTTCCTCCAACTTGCGCAAAACAACTGGGTCGTAAGGGTTGAGAACTTTACAACAAACTTCAGCCATCGGGTTGAACACCATCCACTTTCCCAATAAATCCAAAACCTTGGTTGTGGGCGTGGTGGATGGTGTCAGCGGGCTTGCATGGAAAAGCAAGTCTCCAAGGTTGAAGGATACACTATTTATCAGGACTATCATGAACACCCACATAGCTTCCAGACTTATGGCCACAACTTAGTAAAAATGAATGTCCAGGATGTACATAAATTGGAGCCTTACAGATGTGACACAATTATGTGTGATATAGGTGAGAGCTCCGGTGACAATGAACTTGAAGCCAGACGTACAATCAAGGTTTTGGATTTATTGGGAAAGTGGATGGTGTTCAAGCCGATGGCTGAAGTTTGTTGTAAAGTTCTCAACCCTTACGACCCAGTTGTTTTGCGCAAGTTGGAGGAATATCAAATGGCATATGGAGGACGTGTAGTGCGGTTGGCGAGCAGTCGAAATTCCACGGGAGAAATGTATTACATTTCGGGAAAGCGGACAAATATAATTAATGATGTGTATCGCACGATGATGGCTCTGCTAACAAGAATGAGGGTTGACAAACCTGAAATTAAACTTGAACCTCCAAAACTACCAATTGGAACACGCAAACCACTTGACGAGAAGACCAAGGAGCTGGATGAAGGCTTGTACAGGACACGCATGATGAAAATTATGCAGGAAAACTCAGCGACCTGGTTTTATGACGAAAACAATCCCTACCGGACATTCAAATATTTGGGATCATTTGCGACGGAAAAAAGGAATCCTGGAGGTCAAGCGGTTAACCAAATAATCAAAAGGTTGTTATGGCCATGGGAAAAACGCAATGAAGTGACCCGATTTATGTTGACTGACGTTATCTGCAACTTCTCCATCAATGGAGTACACAAACTATGAGCAGGTTGAATTTTGTTCCCACCATTATCACGAATTATTTTTGAAGGATGGTCGCACAATAATGGCTCCATGTCGTCATGAGGATGAAATAATTGGACGGAGTAGATTACAAAAAGGAGCAATTCCAAACATCAGGGAGAGTGCGTGCATGGCAAAAGCATTCAGTCAAATGTGGGCCTTGTATTTTTTCCATAGAAGGGATTTAAGATTAGCTCATTTTGCTATAAATTCAGTCGTTCCTGTACGATGGTTCCCAACCGGGAGAACAACATGGTCCATACATCAAAAGCATGAATGGATGACGAATGAGGACATGCTTCGTGTTTGGAATGACGT
Organism: Tipula vernalis; assembly: GCA_958295665.1. Taxonomy (NCBI): domain Eukaryota; kingdom Metazoa; phylum Arthropoda; class Insecta; order Diptera; family Tipulidae; genus Tipula; species Tipula vernalis. The sequence continues at coordinate 303,623,243 of OY282560.1, read as the reverse complement.
GTGGATAACGAACAACCCCTGGATGGAGGAAAAAACTCGAATCAATGACTGGCAAAACGTGCCCTATTTGCATAAAAAACAAGATCTAGAATGTGGTAGTTTAATTAACGACACGGACAGAAGCAAATGGGCTCGTGATTTACCCGGACAAATCAATATTATACGTAAAAGTATCGATCCAAACGAAGAATACAAGGATTACTATCGTGAATTGGGTAGATACAAAAATGAGCGGAATAAACTAGTTTATTGAACTCTCATCTGGTTAAAGATGTTTACATTTTTACCAAGATTAATTTTAAGAATTTTCATTAGTGGAACCCTTCTGGTCACTTTAAAAAGGAAAAATAAAAATACTCGGTTCTGACCGGGGCTAGATTTGGCAACAAATCTGGTGGATAAAAATTATAAAAAATAAAAATACTCGGTTCTGACCGGGGTCAACAATCCAGTTGATGTAAAAATATAAAGTTGAATCTCAATAGTTTTAGGATTTAATAAAAATTAAAAAAAAAAAAAAAAAAAAAAAAAAAAAGGGGGAAAAGAATAAAAAATTTTTTTTTTTCAGTGCACGGATACAGTGCACGTCATGCCGACTTTGGGTCCACTCAAATTGTGTGGGACAAAAGGCCATTAATATCTTTTTTCAATGCCGCAACTGCGATTCCGACTAATTTTATACATATGTGATTAATTATTTTTTTTATATTTTAATAATTTTATATGTGATTCATTTTTTATTTTACAACATGTACCTGCGTTCCTTTTTTAATTTAAAATAATTGAATTTCTTATTTATTTTATTGTTATGTTTATTTTGGAATACAGTTTAATTTAAATAATTTAGATGTATTTGTTCAGTTTGATTATGTTACACCTACCACAAATCAAATGTAAGCAAAAATCGAAGCAATGCGGAACTGGTCATATTTTAACCAGCAGTCCATACAAGCAGTGTTTGGCCGAAAAGCAATTAAAAAATCTAACAAAACCAAATAATAAGGGTAATCAAACATAAATAAATAAAAAAAAATAAACGATATTCAAACCGGATGGCTGAAGTTTGTTGTAAAGTTCTCAACCCTTACGACCCAGTTGTTTTGCGCAAGTTGGAGGAATATCAAATGGCATATGGAGGACGTGTAGTGCGGTTGGCGAGCAGTCGAAATTCCACGGGAGAAATGTATTACATTTCGGGAAAGCGGACAAATATAATTAATGATGTGTATCGCACGATGATGGCTCTGCTAACAAGAATGAGGGTTGACAAACCTGAAATTAAACTTGAACCTCCAAAACTACCAATTGGAACACGCAAACCACTTGACGAGAAGACCAAGGAGCTGGATGAAGGCTTGTACAGGACACGCATGATGAAAATTATGCAGGAAAACTCAGCGACCTGGTTTTATGACGAAAACAATCCCTACCGGACATTCAAATATTTGGGATCATTTGCGACGGAAAAAAGGAATCCTGGAGGTCAAGCGGTTAACCAAATAATCAAAAGGTTGTTATGGCCATGGGAAAAACGCAATGAAGTGACCCGATTTATGTTGACTGACGTTATCTGCAACTTCTCCATCAATGGAGTACACAAACTATGAGCAGGTTGAATTTTGTTCCCACCATTATCACGAATTATTTTTGAAGGATGGTCGCACAATAATGGCTCCATGTCGTCATGAGGATGAAATAATTGGACGGAGTAGATTACAAAAAGGAGCAATTCCAAACATCAGGGAGAGTGCGTGCATGGCAAAAGCATTCAGTCAAATGTGGGCCTTGTATTTTTTCCATAGAAGGGATTTAAGATTGGCTCATTTTGCTATAAATTCAGTCGTTCCTGTACGATGGTTCCCAACCGGGAGAACAACATGGTCCATACATCAAAAGCATGAATGGATGACGAATGAGGACATGCTTCGTGTTTGGAATGACGTGTGGATAACGAACAACCCCTGGATGGAGGAAAAAACTCGAATCAATGACTGGCAAAACGTGCCCTATTTGCATAAAAAACAAGATCTAGAATGTGGTAGTTTAATTAACGACACGGACAGAAGCAAATGGGCTCGTGATTTACCCGGACAAATCAATATTATACGTAAAAGTATCGATCCAAACGAAGAATACAAGGATTACTATCGTGAATTGGGTAGATACAAAAATGAGCGGAATAAACTAGTTTATTGAACTCTCATCTGGTTAAAGATGTTTACATTTTTACCAAGATTAATTTTAAGAATTTTCATTAGTGGAACCCTTCTGGTCACTTTAAAAAGGAAAAATAAAAATACTCGGTTCTGACCGGGGCTAGATTTGGCAACAAATCTGGTGGATAAAAATTATAAAAAATAAAAATACTCGGTTCTGACCGGGGTCAACAATCCAGTTGATGTAAAAATATAAAGTTGAATCTCAATAGTTTTAGGATTTAATAAAAATTAAAAAAAAAAAAAAAAAAAAAAAAAAAAAAGGGGGGAAAAGAATAAAAAATTTTTTTTTTCAGTGCACGGATACAGTGCACGTCATGCCGACTTTGGGTCCACTCAAATTGTGTGGGACAAAAGGCCATTAATATCTTTTTTCAATGCCGCAACTGCGATTCCGACTAATTTTATACATATGTGATTAATTATTTTTTTTATATTTTAATAATTTTATATGTGATTCATTTTTTATTTTACAACATGTACCTGCGTTCCTTTTTTAATTTAAAATAATTGAATTTCTTATTTATTTTATTGTTATGTTTATTTTGGAATACAGTTTAATTTAAATAATTTAGATGTATTTGTTCAGTTTGATTATGTTACACCTACCACAAATCAAATGTAAGCAAAAATCGAAGCAATGCGGAACTGGTCATATTTTAACCAGCAGTCCATACAAGCAGTGTTTGGCCGAAAAGCAATTAAAAAATCTAACAAAACCAAATAATAAGGGTAATCAAACATAAATAAATAAAAAAAAATAAACGATATTCAAACCCCAAACAAAAAGAAAATTTGGCTTCATCGCAGGAAGATGCGAGGTGCCTAATATGTGATGACTTATGGAGTCGAAGCAAGCCAGGAGATGAGTGGATTTAGTGTATCGACTGTCTGGCTATGATGGCTTCAATTTTTTATATGTATATTTAAAATGGCGTCATACAAATTTATTTTTTATTTTTATTTATTTAATTATTATTTATTTATTATAAATTATAAAATCATTAATATTTTTGTCTCGTTTATTTTCCAGATTAGCTATCTACCTACTAACCGAAGAAAATTTGTAATTTTTTATATTACAACGACAAAATAATATAAAAGCAATAATCGTCAAGAAAGAGATTTCTTAAGTAAGATTTCTTATAAGTAAGAAAGAGATTTCTTTATATTGAAAAAAAAGTTTGTGAAATGTATAAGGTAAAATATTTAATTTTTTTTTTTAATAAATAACATTAATTCACAGAGTATTTAAAAAAATATTCAATTTAATAATATTTATACCTACATATATAAATATTATTAAATGAATAAATACTTTTTTATGATGCGCTTCAATTTTTTATATGTATATTTAAAATGGCGTCATAAAAATTTATTTTTTATTTTTATTTATTTAATTATTATTTATTTATTATAAATTATAAAATCATTAATATTTTTGTCTCGTTTATTTTCCAGATTAGCTATCTACCTACTAACCGAAGAAAATTTGTAATTTTTTATATTACAACGACAAAATAATATAAAAGCAATAATCGTCAAGAAAGAGATTTCTTAAGTAAGATTTCTTATAAGTAAGAAAGAGATTTCTTTATATTGAAAAAAAAGTTTGTGAAATGTATAAGGTAAAATATTTAATTTTTTTTTTTAATAAATAACATTAATTCACAGAGTATTTAAAAAAATATTCAATTTAATAATATTTATACCTACATATATAAATATTATTAAATGAATAAATACTTTTTTATGATGCGCTTCAATTTTTTATATGTATATTTAAAATGGCGTCATAAAAATTTATTTTTTATTTTTATTTATTTAATTATTATTTATTTATTATAAATTATAAAATCATTAATATTTTTGTCTCGTTTATTTTCCAGATTAGCTATCTACCTACTAACCGAAGAAAATTTGTAATTTTTTATATTACAACGACAAAATAATATAAAAGCAATAATCGTCAAGAAAGAGATTTCTTAAGTAAGATTTCTTATAAGTAAGAAAGAGATTTCTTTATATTGAAAAAAAAGTTTGTGAAATGTATAAGGTAAAATATTTAATTTTTTTTTTTAATAAATAACATTAATTCACAGAGTATTTAAAAAAATATTCAATTTAATAATATTTATACCTACATATATAAATATTATTAAATGAATAAATACTTTTTTATGATGCGCTTCAATTTTTTATATGTATATTTAAAATGGCGTCATAAAAATTTATTTTTTATTTTTATTTATTTAATTATTATTTATTTATTATAAATTATAAAATCATTAATATTTTTGTCTCGTTTATTTTCCAGATTAGCTATCTACCTACTAACCGAAGAAAATTTGTAATTTTTTATATTACAACGACAAAATAATATAAAAGCAATAATCGTCAAGAAAGAGATTTCTTAAGTAAGATTTCTTATAAGTAAGAAAGAGATTTCTTTATATTGAAAAAAAAGTTTGTGAAATGTATAAGGTAAAATATTTAATTTTTTTTTTTTAATAAATAACATTAATTCACAGAGTATTTAAAAAAATATTCAATTTAATAATATTTATACCTACATATATAAATATTATTAAATGAATAAATACTTTTTTATGATGCACTTCAATTTTTTATATGTATATTTAAAATGGCGTCATAAAAATTTATTTTTTATTTTTATTTATTTAATTATTATTTATTTATTATAAATTATAAAATCATTAATATTTTTGTCTCGTTTATTTTCCAGATTAGCTATCTACCTACTAACCGAAGAAAATTTGTAATTTTTTATATTACAACGACAAAATAATATAAAAGCAATAATCGTCAAGAAAGAGATTTCTTAAGTAAGATTTCTTATAAGTAAGAAAGAGATTTCTTTATATTGAAAAAAAAGTTTGTGAAATGTATAAGGTAAAATATTTAATTTTTTTTTTTTAATAAATAACATTAATTCACAGAGTATTTAAAAAAATATTCTATTTAATAATATTTATACCTACATATATAAATATTATTAAATGAATAAATACTTTTTTATGATGCGCTTCAATTTTTTATATGTATATTTAAAATGGCGTCATAAAAATTTATTTTTTATTTTTATTTATTTAATTATTATTTATTTATTATAAATTATAAAATCATTAATATTTTTGTCTCGTTTATTTTCCAGATTAGCTATCTACCTACTAACCGAAGAAAATTTGTAATTTTTTATATTACAACGACAAAATAATATAAAAGCAATAATCGTCAAGAAAGAGATTTCTTAAGTAAGATTTCTTATAAGTAAGAAAGAGATTTCTTTATATTGAAAAAAAAGTTTGTGAAATGTATAAGGTAAAATATTTAATTTTTTTTTTTTAATAAATAACATTAATTCACAGAGTATTTAAAAAAATATTCAATTTAATAATATTTATACCTACATATATAAATATTATTAAATGAATAAATACTTTTTTATGATGCGCTTCAATTTTTTATATGTATATTTAAAATGGCGTCATAAAAATTTATTTTTTATTTTTATTTATTTAATTATTATTTATTTATTATAAATTATAAAATCATTAATATTTTTGTCTCGTTTATTTTCCAGATTAGCTATCTACCTACTAACCGAAGAAAATTTGTAATTTTTTATATTACAACGACAAAATAATATAAAAGCAATAATCGTCAAGAAAGAGATTTCTTAAGTAAGATTTCTTATAAGTAAGAAAGAGATTTCTTTATATTGAAAAAAAAGTTTGTGAAATATGAAAAAAAAGTTTGTGAAATGTATAAGGTAAAATATTTAATTTTTTTTTTTTGGCTTACTTTTCAATTTTATTTGTTTTCCTTATCAAAAATTGGAATCTTTATTTTTCTCTGAGTTGTTGTCGTTGTTGTATTATTGAATTAAATGGATATACTGTAACATACATATATATGTATGTACCTTAATAATAATAACAACAACAATGCGACCGGATGTCTTATCTACAGCGCCATCTTTTAATATTATATTAATATTATTATAAGTCAAAAATGTACAAGAAACAGAATATAAAAAAAAAATAAAAATAAATAAAATAAATTCGAACAATAAGAAACAGGCGAGAGCTTAATACCAGAAGATGTTACATTAATAAAAAGGAATTGATGATTGAATTTTATGTCTTACATTTAAGAAAATCATTTTTTTTATCCAGATTATACACAGTTTTCCGTTTGATTTTTCGGTTTTTAATTGACACAATGTTATAAGTATGAATGAAGTAGAGTGTGAAAGGGATTTGTGTTACATATTTACTGTTTCTAGACAATTTTTTCAAACACTTCAGAATGGTATTAAATATTCAATTTTTGAAATATCTACCTAAATTTAATGAGAATCGATTTTATGATTTGATCATTGCGAATGAAGTATTATGATGGAGTATAATTTTGAAAAGCAAAAGTTTCCTAAGTAGCAAATCTAGTTATTTTGGTTCTGGAGAGTGCAAGTTATTAAAGAAGCTAAAAACTTGTCGAAATTTAGGTTCCACAGTACCTACCCGGCTAATGAATTACTCGAGTAAGCCAGGTTTTTGTTTTGATATTAATCCAATTATTTTCCGAGTAATCGATTCTATTTTTAGAAAAAAATGCAAAGCTAATAAGTTAATTTAATTCTATGGAAGGAAAATAACAATTAGCTTTCGAATTACAATTTGTAATTTAGTCAGCTAATTATATTTAGAAAGAGCTCCTCCTTTTCTGCACTTCATCGACGTACACAATTGGGAATGACTCAGCCGAATATTAATCGTAGTTAATGTCACCTTTTACGATTTCTCATATTCTGCATTAGGAAATAATGCAAATCTTCAAAAAAAATTCATGATGAAATGTTTGAAAAATGCCATGTCCTAGTTACCAAATCGTGGTACAGATATGTTTAGATAAAGCCAAATTCTTAGCGAAAGTAAAAGTGATGGACTATGTTACGCCGCCCGTCTTTGCGTAACCTTAATCGTATTTTCGTTCGGTCTGTTGCTTGTATGTTTTTGGACAGCGCTGTCGAAAGTTATACGTAATTTGATTACCCCTTAATGTCGATCAAATTGTTCGATTCATTTTGTGCCAATTGTGCTAATTATCGTTAGTTTCCACATTGTTGTGACGTACTTCCGGTTTTTAACGCAAATAATGGGAAAATGAATGTACATCAAAATTCCATGTTTCTAAATTTTTTTTGTAATTTTTTAGCATTGGGGCAGCTTTGTCATAGTGATTTATCCTTGCCAAAATTTCAAAATGCTGGGTAGGGCTTTTTTACAGGGTGTTATAGCCATTTCCGCATTTTGCTTATAAAAATTTTCTAAATTCAATAACTTGATATGTTATCGATTAAAAAATTATTTCGTGAGTAATTATGGTGTACATTAGCCCAATTGTGCTAATTATCGTTAGTTTCCACATTGTTGTGACGTACTTCCGGTTTTTAACGCAAATAATGGGAAAATGAATGTACATCAAAATTCCATGTTTCTAAATTTTTTTTGTAATTTTTTAGCATTGGGGCAGCTTTGTCATAGTGATTTATCCTTGCCAAAATTTCAAAATGCTGAATAGGGCCTTCTCACAGGGTGTTATGGCCATTTCCGCATTTTTGCTTATAAAAATTTTCTAAATTCAATAACTTGATATGTTATCGATTAAAAAATTATTTCGTGAGTAATTATGGTGTACATTAGCCCAATTGTGCTAATTATCGTTAGTTTCCACATTGTTGTGACGTACTTCCGGTTTTTAATGCAAATAATGGGAAAATGAATGTACATCAAAATTCCATGTAGGGAAGTGCATTGCTATAACAACCCGTGCCAAACTGTCTATCATTCTCGATGTACAAACCAACAATCTTCTTCAAGAGGATTTAGATGTGATAATTGTCGGTAAATTAGATGTATCGTTTTACCCCATCTCTTATATCATTTTGCCCCAGCGTTGGGGTTAAATGATACAAATGTATTATTTTTTTTTTTGATTATATTTATTAAATTAACCGAACTTCTGTGATTTAATGAATTAGCTTTATGAAGAGAAAGAATTGAATTTCCTATTTTTTTTGATTCCTTTTATTTTTTTGTTATTAATAAAATGCACGTTCATAAAAATAACATTTGTGTGTCATTTTGCCCCGCCTTACCTTAATTACATTAATACCTATATTTGTCATTTAAATTAAAATAAATATATAGTTGTTTTAAAGGAAGAACCTTTATTATTGAAGTTTAAAAATAAAGGAAATTAATTTTTTGGAAAAAAGAAAATTAGTTTTGCGCAAAATCTATAGGCAAAATTTCTTTAAACGAAACAATAATTTCTTTAAATTTAAGTTAAATTTTTCTGGGTGCAAGTTTGGGCATTCAAGTTTGGAGATACCCAAATTTGGAGATGCAAGTTTGGAGGTATTCAAGTTTGGAGATACTCAAGTTTGGAGATTCATGTTTTGTAATTGAAGTTTTAAACTAATAAATACCAAAGTAAAGTTAAAAAGAAATCAAACTTTCTTTTTACTGCAGTGGGCTGAAAATAATAAACCGGTGCTAAGCATGCTGACTAACAACTAAGAGGTCCAATCAATGGCGGGTCAGTTAACAGCCTTATTAGAGGCAGGTGAAAGTATCACTTTAATGCGTCGTCACCTCTGCTGTTGGCTACGTGTCATGAGGGGCTAAGGCCAAACCTAGTGTTCATTCATGCTGGACAAATAACCCATTCTTTTGTTGGTCACTGTAGACTAGTCCAACCTTTTCATTTTTTTAACTTTCCTCGTCCCATTTGTGATCTCAATGATCCCCACAGTCACTCCCATATCTCGACATGCGGTATCTCTAGGTCCATAAAGCAATCCATCAAAATCCATGACAAATTAACCTTTACCGGTATGAAGCTACATCAGCTTATGAATAATTTCTATAATGAGACGATTTAACAGTAATCTCATTACACACGACATTTTATAGCAAAGTATACAAGGTGTATTTAGTATCACGCCTGGTTGACCATTTTTGCGAACCGGAGTCGATTATGTGGGACTACTTGTGATTCGTACAATAAAGGGAAGAGATCACAAGGCGCACAAGGAATATTTGCCAATCTTATACATCGACAACGGCTCTAATCTTGTTGGCGCTAAAAATCAACTCGAGGGAGAATTGGCTGAACTGCTTCGAAAATCATCTAAAGAAATTGCCCAACTATTGGCAAACGATGGAACAACATGGCATTTCATACCTCCAGCATCACCCCATTTTGGAGGTCTTTGGGAGGCGGCAGTCAAAGCAGTGGAAAAACATTTAGAGAAGGTTGTTGGAGAAGCAACTTTGGCTTTCGAAGAACTATCAACGGTCACCTCTCAAGTAGAAGCTTGCTTAAACTGACCTGTAGGTCTACTGTGTATTCCGATCCGAAAGTAAAACCGATCTGAAAGTTCATTTTGACTATGAAACAAATTTTATTTTGTTTTCTTTCTCTATACAAAATTTCTGAATTCGGGAAAAATTACTTTCAGATCGGAATACATAGTAGACCTATTGACCTCTGACATCAATGACATCCGATCACTAAGACATCACCTTTTTAACTCCTGGCATCCCACATAGAACTACAGCTTGAAAAGGCAGAAACCAAATATTTGATACGACGATTATTTGTCAGGAAACTCTCTATTTTAAATCGAATAAAAAACTGTGTTAATTATATTTTAATCAAATGTCATATACTAGGTTTTGAAAGTTATGAAGAGACTTTTCAAAAACATGTATTACCAGACATATAAGAACAATTACGCCATCTATTAGAAAAACGGAACTTACTTTTACATATACTCAATAAATAATCGAGATCTACAACGATGCATTGAACTAAAGCATACTGAATATTTGTGCAATATTTCACCAATTTAAAACCCCACAATCTTTACAGTAACCATGTGAAGTTAATCTGTAGAGGCACAAGTTAATCTCGGTAAGCGAAAATCTTGCAAACCATACAATAAGGGCGGCAAATCAACAAACCTGCTGGAGTCAGAAAGGCACCAATCAATGGACATTCTCAGTGAGGACACACCAAATTAACTTAATAGGTAATCGGGAGTTAAGCACGATAATTTTAAATAAATCAGGAATCCTAACGCTAGACCCTAAATGTATTTTAAAACATGCCGAGTTCCAGGCCGCTGAAGAAAAATCACACCGGACCAATTCTTCGAGTATCACTTCAATCAAACCTCAATATAGCAATGAAAAGGAAACTTCACAACCATTGTATACAACAACCAAATCTCAAACGGATGAAACAGCCGACAACGTTAGGAAGGAAATGGCAGAACTATTCATCATTACGTACTAACCTATAGACTGCCTGCCGGCATAATCATTACTCTGATATATCTCTTTAAACGCAGGAAAAAACGACAAGCATCCAGAGACACTTTTGCACCATAACCACTAGAGCCCTGCATCGGATAGTATTATCCGCGGATATCCGCATTTATCCGCTATCCGCGGATAAAGCGGATTAATCCGCAATAAAATTGTGCGGATGCGGATCGGATGCGGATCAGTAATATTTATCCGCATTATGCGGATATTTATTTTTTATCCGCATACCCGTCAGTTTATGTAAATATGTAATATGAATATGAAATGTAAGTAAATAAGTAAATACGGGTGTAAAAAATTATAAATTATGTATTCTAATATTTCTTATGTATGTATATTGATAGGTATATGTGTGTGTAGGTGTACTGTGTAGAATTAAGCAGGTTACAAAATACAAAACATAAATCCTTTCCTTCTACACAATATACTTACACCATATATACTCATACTATAAAAATATACAATTCGTCATGGCATAGTAAATAATAATTAACGGTTTTCTTGCCAATAGTAGATTTACAAATGGGAGCAAATTATATTTACATAAGTACATAAGAACACACAATGCATTCTATCTAGCTACATATATAGTCAATAGTAACTTGCTCTGTTTTTACAAATATAAATCTATTTGTCTCTTTTTATATCTTTATATGTGTTATTGATAAATCAAGTCAATCATCAAGTAAATACCAAACTAATACATTAAAATGTATGTACCTACATAATGTATTTTTCCCTTTTTGTGCAAGATGAATAAAAAACGGTTTCATTTCAGTTTCTGTACGATTTGTGAGTTGAAAGCACTATTACATAGCTAGTTACATAATTTAATCTAGAAATTTATTTTTGTTTATTTTCGAAATTATGGAGGATAGAAATATAGTGAGCCGTAAAATAAAATCTGGAATTTACAAAACTGAAAAAAATCAAACTGGCAAAAAATCTCTTATCTGGCGTAAATTCAAATTAATTGTGGACGAGAAAGGTGTAACTATTGATCATTTTATTGCCTGTGATAAATGCAGTACTGTATATAAATATGACAGTCATAAAACCGGCACATCAAATATACTTAAACATAAATGCGTATCATCTTCTGCAGCACCTGTAGAACAATTCTTTACGCCTACACATCCAATATCCGCAACAGTGAAAGCAAATATTTTGAGAAGTTGCTGTGAGTTTGTGATTAAAGATTTACGTCCCATGGAGGCTGTAGCTGGAGAAGGTTTAAAATCATTGCTTTTACAATTTTTTGAACTAGGTTCGAAACAAAAAAATTCAAATTTTGATATTAATGCAGCATTACCCCATCCAGTTACAATATCACGAAACATCAAAGTAATTGCAAGTGACATTAGAAATCGGTTAAAAGATATAGTTTTTAAAGCTTCAAAAACTGGCGGGGGAATAACAACTGATTTATGGACAGACAACCATAATCGAATTACTTTCATCGGAGTAACTTTTCACTACATTTTTGAAAAAAAAATATTTAATAGATGTCTTTGTGTTCGTCAGTTATCTGAAGAAAAAAAAACAGGTGAATACATAAAAACTGAAATTTTATCGACTTTACGTTTTTATAAAATAGCTGAACAATTAAATCATCTAGTGTTTGTAACTGACAGAGGGGCAAATATAAAATGTGCTTTAAATTCTTTTGCCCGACTAAATTGTTTTGCCCATTTTTTGAACAATACAATACACAAATGTCTTGACGATGGATCGCAGGGAAAAATAAGTAAAATTTTAGTGGCATGCAGAAAACTAGTACGATATTTCAAAAAGGCTAGTTTACAAAGCTTATTAGAAAACAGCTTGAAGCATGATGTGTCTACTAGATGGAATTCGACATTGGTAATGATTGAGTCCATTGTTAATGCGTGGAATACTGTAAATGACATATTAGGTGAGCGTAATGAATTACATCGAATCGAGGAACTAAATAAAGCTGACCTTGAAACAATAATTTTAGTTTTGAAACCGTTCAAACATGCCTCAGATGAAGTCGAAGGAAGCAATTATCCAACATTGTACTTAATTGTACTACTAAAAATTAAGATACTTGCACATTTAAACGGACTTACTATTAATGACGAATGGGTGGGTTCATGATGCTAAAACCCGTGGGCTAGAATACATGACTACGTTTAAATTGGAAGTGGAGCATTATGTTGCAGTTTTCTTACATCCGCTGCTTAAACATCTTAATATGATCGACGATATAAACAAGTATGCTACATATAGTTGGATAAGTGATAAGTTAGCCTCTTACATCAACGAAGACGAGGAGCTTACCCCTAGTGCCGCGTGTCGTAATGTTTCTGTAAATATATGTTCGCCAATGAGTACAACCTTATCTGATTTTATCATTTATGACGAGGAACCTGTGGTGCTAAATGAATTGGAAATGTATAAGCAAGAGAAGGTTATGAACGACGAGGATTTTAATCTATTAAATTGGTGGCAGGACCACAAAACAAATTTTCCGAAATTGTTTTTGATAGCACAACGCATCCATGCGATTCCAGCAAGCAGTGCACCATCGGAGCGACTTTTTTCTACATCGGGGAATATTATTTCTGATAAGAGAAGTTCAATTGACCCCGATCTTGTGGATGATATTTTAGTCGCTAAAAGCAATTGGGATTTGTTATAGTTTTATTTACCTTTATGTAATATACTAGCAACTAGTATAAATTTTGATTACATTTTATTTTGAATTTTTATAATAAAATTAACTTGAAATAAATGATAAAAAAATATTTTATTTGTTTTTCTCCCGAGGGAAAAATTAAAAGGTAAATTTTGAAAGTTCTCACAATTGTTTTCATTTTGCGGATGCGGATGAGTGCGGATGCGGATATGACGATTTTTAGCGAGTGCGGATGCGGATAAAAATATATTTTTTTCAGCGGATGCGGATCGGATGCGGATGCGAAAAAACGTATCCGCGCAGGGCTCTAATAACCACCGATTCCACGACCAAGGTCGCTAAATTTATTGAATCTGCAGTATGTTCAATCTTTTGACTGAACACGATTACAATTACATAAACTTACAACATTCATAACAAAACTATATTTTGCCTGGCTTGACTTATATTTTTGGTTAGTGTACAAAATTACATTCTATTTTTTTTGTCGTTTAATGCTTAGTTCTTAGTAAGCAATTTGTTAGTATATAATAATTCAATTTCGTTCAATAAAAACAGAATAAACTTGAAAATCAACAAAGTTGTTTCTCATAATAAATAGTTCAAATCCAAATTATATTAATCCTATTAATAAAAGATTAGCATAGTTTTACTTCTAACTAGTCTGACCACTAGATATAAAAACATAATATGTATAATTATATTCTAACAACTTGACATCAATAGAAGTAGTTAGTCTACTGTATAAATCACACTCGTTCGAATTTATAACTCGAACATTAGGGTCAGATTTATCAGTATATATTTGTTCCCAATATTATGTTAACAGCTTAGGTATTTTCTTATACGTAAAAAGGAAATTTAGCATTTATTTTGCAAGAAAACACAAAATGAGCTTAAGCTAAATTTTTTATATGTTCAAAAGAAGTAAATGGCGAGAAAGGTTAAAAAAATATTCGAAAACCAACGTTTTTTGGGTAAATTAAAAATAAAAAGAAAAAACATTTCGGCGGCCATTTTCAAAAGAAATAAATTAAAGATGCCAGTTAATAAAAACAATTTGGTTAAAATGACTTCGCGGTCTAACACGAGAAGTATTTCGCATCATAGTTAACGGCCCTGTACCAAATAATGATCTCAAAATCTAATAACAATTACGATACATTATCGATATTGATGCTGAAATATCCGAAGAAACCCGGTTTACAGCTCACTTTGTTGGCAGCCAATCAGCTATAATCTGCGGTTGTCGTCGATTAACCTCGACCCTTGGCCTAACAAGGGCATTTTAAAAAAACTTTCATAACAGCAGAGGGCAGAATCATAATGGCAGATTACTTTTTTTTAGTTTTTATGTCAATTGGCTGATATCCAGCGCAATCTTGTAGCAGTTACTCGCAGTTCCACATAAATCGGGGATTCCAAACGAAAAAAACGCCTTAGCACGGAAAATATATGATGTATTTATATAAAATGTTTCAACATATCTATTACCTACCCACCAAGACTCAGAGAACTTCTTATTAACAATACTTTTATTTAATTTTAAATATTATAATATTTCAACATATTTATTGTTAATTATTTCACATTAATTCGATTTAATTCATTTTTAATTAACTCATACATTTTAACTAACTATATCTAGTCCGATTCGACAATAATTTTTTTACTATATAATTTGAAATCACCGTCAAAATAACGTATTTTTTTAATTGGGCGAGCTGATATTTTATTTTCACAAATCAGATCCCCTTCAAAAGAAGATTTTCTGAAGGAAAAATCTTTTGGTACATATCGATTTATTTACAAATTTTTGAGTTTTAAGCATTATGATTAGAATTTAACTACTAAGATAATTTTTATGTTAACCTTCTTGATGAGACTTTCAGCTGCTTCGTTCGTTGTCTAACTCTTTGTCTGTACAGCACTTTAGTAAATCTGCTTTCAATGCATCTCGGAATTCAAATTTCGTAGAACTTGGCACAAGGGTGTTTGCTTGGAACAGTGTTACACATTTTATTTGCTGGATGTTGTATAAAACTGGATTTGAACTTCTTTTACAATTCAGGACAATGTATTGATTATACTGAACTGCAGCATCTCTTGTGTTATGGTCATATTTGTAGTATTTAAAAAGGATTGTTTTGCCTGTTAGCTTAGATCTGCAGACTGACCATCGAACTCTATTTAGGGCAATTGCTTTAGGTTTCATTCTGTGGATGGAAGACTTCGTAACGTTTTACGTCATTGATGACCTGAACACTTCCCTCTTTTAATTTCTCGATATATGTTGGTGATGACGTCTGCCCAGAAGAACGTTAGAAGCTTTCTTAGGTATTTTTGCTCACAAATACTCGGACTCTTCTTTTAATCATCTGTATTTTCAAATTTCACTTTTATACAATAGTACTGATTTGACACATTCGTAGCATTGAACATTAGTTGCTTTCTATTACTTGGCATTCAAGATTTTATTAATGTCTTCTTCAGGGCCGCCTATTTGTGTTTAGTACTTCCAATTAATATGAATTTCTCAACATGTTCTTTGGTTTCTTGGTGCGTTGGTCGTGTTGTGTTAAGTCGTGTGGCCTTTGTCTTTTTTATATTTATTTTGAGACTGACTTGTTGTACGAGAACTGATAACTTCTGTGCTCTCGACCGAGTCGTCTTGTTGGTTCAAATTGATTTATGTTTGGTATTATGTCGGGTAATTTGGACTTGAAACTGGGCACGGTACATTAAGTAATGGAGATTTTATACACTCTTGACTTACTCCCCGTAAGTTCTAGTATTTATCATCGATTCCGCATCATTCTTCTTGAGGCAGCAAAGAAAGTCGGCAACGATAGCTCCTCAGCGCAGACCACGTCTTGGCACCTTCAAGTTATCTAGGGCAATATTATTATCCAGACTATCATTATTGATTCCATCTTGGGATTTGTATTTCTTCTGAAGATTTAAAATTAAAGCTCGTTTATTGTTTGTGGCATCAGGTTTGTTTAATAACAAGATTGAGGTTTATTTCTACGAAGTACTGCTTGCGTCTCATATTTGAAAATCAGTTTGTCCAGGAACTATTCAGCACTTTGAATTTGAGTCGTCTTATTGGTTCAAATTGATTTATGTTTGGTATTATGTCGGGTAATTTGAACTTGAAACTGGCCAGTACACAAGGAGGAACGGTACTTTAAGTAATGGAGATTTTATACATTCTTGGCTTACTCCTCGTAAGCTCTAGTATTTATCACCGATTCCGCATCATTCTTCTTGAGGCAGCAAAGAAAATCAACAACGATAGCTCCTCAGCTCAGACCACGTCTTGGCATCTTCTAGTTATCTAGGGCAATATTATTATCCAGACTATCATTATTGATTCCATCTTGGGATTTGTATTTCTATTGAGAGGTTTGTTTAATAACAAGATTGAGGTTTATTTCTACGAAATACTGCTTGCTTCTCATATTTGAAAATCAGTTTGTCCAGGAACTATTCAGCACTTTGAAATTATTTATGGTAAGTGATTTGTGAGCGTTCATTGTTTGTAATTTGCAGAGTTCTTGATCGTGATTTGGGCTTGAATTTCTTCGATCGACATTTGTTTATCTGTAGCTGCACAGTTGAATCTACTTTGACTTTTCAATGTGGAATGTGAGTAATGTTTTTTTCGTAGTGTTTCAGCAAATTCGAAGTTTTGTGTAAAATGTTTTGTTAAGTGCAAGTTTTGGTAATTTTTGATATCTCTCATATGCTTAGGTTGAATGAGAAATAATGTTTCGAACCATGTGTGGGCTTGGCTGATTTAAATTGAGTTAGGTTGTCATCCAGATTGTTTTTGCTTTTTCTTCGAAATTGTTGGTTGGTTAATTAATTCTATCGTATTCTAATTTTAGCAGTATATCTAGTTACAATAATTAAATACAATTGAGTGCGTACGGTATAGCGCAGCGATAGCCAAAGTCAAAGTTCAAAAATCAAGTAAACTTTTAAAAATAATTGAATCAAATATGATGTAAGGCAATTTTTCATCACAACACTGGTCTGTACTGAACGCACCTACCCTTTCATTTATATTTTAATCTTTTCCATTTTGTTATATTTATATTTGTTATAATAATTAATGGCGAATTATCGTCGAGGTGTTTTTTTTATAACATATTTCTATTTCCTATAATGCAATGTTGCTATGCAGATGGAAAATTTAAATCAATTGTCATTTGTACTAACTAAATTTTAGTACAAATTTTAATTCAGTATTTAAAATTTATAAACAAAATTAAACATGATTTTGTAAAAATTACGAAATAAATAACAACCCGTTAACTTTTTTAAATTTTCCCTCCTTACATAATTGGAAGCAAATTAGTGCTCACCCGGTTTAGTATTTTCTTCTGCTTAACACCTTATACATAATTGGCCCATTAGCTAATTTCACATAATTTTCACGTTTACGCGACGTGACATTAAACCAATTTTCGAAAAATTTATGTTACTTTTAAAGTCCTGGTCTGTGGCTAGTATAAGTTACTTAATTAAAAACTTAAAATCTGTGGTCACAAATCATAATGGCTTAAGTGTCAAATTCGCTTTTTTCAGAGAGTCCTTCAAAATCTTTTGAGTTTTTTGAATTCATGCTTTTATAAATGATTATTACGGTTGTTTGTAACTGGAGATTTCGAATTTGAGATAATACCTAAAATGGGTTATCTTACTTTTAGCCATTATGATTTGTGACCAAACAAATGTATGTAACATAATATATAAAATTGTATTAATATTTTTCAAAACCGCGTATCACTCAAATTGACACAACCATAATCAAAAAGCATTTTAGGAAACAAATGATTTAAACAAAAGTTGCTTAATCAATTTTTTAAATGGGTAATTTTTAAGATGATTTGGAGGTCAACTTTGTTTTTTAAATTAGAACCCTTATTATTTCTTACATATACTAATTCTACTTTTAAAAAATAAGAAACTTTTGTTTGAATCATTTTTTTAAATTTGACTTCATAAATTATTTACATTTCATTGAACTTTTTTGACGATATATTTAGTTGTGCCAACTTGAGTGACTCGAATAATACTACCGCGTCATGTTTCATATTAAGAAAAAATATTTTTTGTGACACACGGTGCTAACGGCAGCGTGATGTAACTACAAGCTTTTAAAGAAAGGCTTACTTTTTGCGTATCGCTAACATTTTTTCCCATAACCGATAGTATCAATAATAGCATTATCGAAAGTTTTTGTTTTATCCCGATAGTGATACTGAGGAATGCAACAATTATAACATACCGAAACTATCAATAGTTCTTCATAAAAATCATCCAAAAAATAATCCATCAGATAGAAAATCTAAATTATTTTAAGCAGCGCAATAGCATTGCTCAACATCATTTCTATAAAACTGACACTGCTAATTTACGTTTGGATATTTTTGCATTTTTGTTTGAATTTTATCACTTTTGGATTTTTTCTTTTGGCAATATGGCTTTCAGTGTTTGGATTTTATATTTTGAATTTTAGTTGATTGTGAGATATACAACCCGTAAAATAACTGTTTTACAAATAGGTTGTAGAAAAACTGTATACCAAAGGAAATATTGCTTTTTATTTTATTTAGAATTTTAGAATATCAATTTTATTTTTGTCTTATGGTATTGAAATCTAAAATTAAGAGGAAATTATAATTAAAAGAGGTTTAGGCTGACCGAGATTGTGATCGTTGCTTTCGAGGATTAGTACCTTGAGTTTGCGTAACAATATAGAAGGATTTCTATTTAGTTCATAAAAAGTTGCCGAAGTTGGCTTCGAAGCGTGGAACCGACTTCCAGCAGCCGCTTCCCCGCTGGTACAGTTTGTACTCTCAATCTACTTGGATATGGATTACCCGAAAATTTACGCAATGAAGCGATTAATGCATTGGAAGGATTGGCTTTCGTTGATGAAGCATCAATGGCAGGAAGATTATGCCATTCAAATGAATTAACATTACCTACAACACTGCAACACAGTAAACAATAATTACATGTTTTATGCATATTTTCGTATATATAGTAGTGAAACGTTTACATACATATACTATGTATATAAAATTTGTGTGTAAATGTAATTAGTTGGTCATTTTTTTATAATTTTTTTTATATGGTATTAACTTCATTATAGACCAACAAAGTGGACAAATTAGAAGATTATTTGTGCCGAATTCTCGATCGTTCTGATTAATATCAAGGCTGTTTTATTAATATATTTGTTGGTCTATAATAAAGTTAATAACATATATGTTTGCACTAAACAATAACAAGAGCTAGCAATTCAGCCATCTTACGATTTACAACAAATACGGTAGACCAACGTATCACGAACAGAGGCGTGCATTGGACCATCTTTAATTTATACTCCTGAGGTATATTTACTCAATTCTTAACTTAATTTTTGTTTATTGTTAAACATAATTAATATAGGCTGTTAAATCATACATTAATCGGAAATCCGGTGGTTCTGAATTATTTAAAAGTGTTGAGTCTGTTAAATCGTTAACCGATAATCAACGGCGCAAGCTTATTTCTTTTTTGGCCGCTTTTACAGAGGAACACTGTGGTTACACTCCAAGTATCGAGGACCTTCAATTGTTGCTAAAATTGCAGTAGGTTTTTTCCCGTTTAGATTTGGTAAGACATTCATTAATTTATAGCCTAAATAAACTCGACGTCAGTGTCAACGATGCCAGTTGCTCTTCATTAGATTGTTTTTAACATAGCTCGACGCGCGTATTTGACATTTAGTTTATGTTCTTTTACAATTAAAATTAATTATTCGATTCTATCATTTTCTTATTGTAATTTCTGTATTTATTTATGTATGCTATGTATGTTGAAAAAACTCAGAAATAACAAATAATTAGCACAATTTATTTTACATAATCTTAACCAACTAGTTTTAGTTTAAACTTAACTTTAAAATGACATTTAATAGTGTAACAACGAATTTAGATATAGTTTCATTAGTTCTACTTTTGTTTGACATTTTAACGTGACATGTACACGCGCCTCGCGTGTTCAGTTTGCTATTATTGTATTTGCTATTATGCAAGTTAACAAACTATGTATTAAAATATTTAATTTTTCTTTATTTGTCAGGAAATATTGGTCAACAGCAAGGGTACTGGATTTCTTCAGACAAAATTAAAAAACGACCGTTCTAGAAAGCGTAAATTTGAAAAAAGTTTGAGGGCGAACATGTGAATACCGCCAAGTCAATTATAACCAGTAATGATTCCAATGACGTTGAACGTGATTTATACATTATAAGTACAGCTTCTTTACCGGAAGAAATAGAGTTGGTGAAATCCAAATTAAAATCTACCTTGAATTATAGTAGGTCATCTTTAAAAGAAAAACCTATCAACAATTTATTTGAAACCTACTCATTTTTCTTTGTTTGTCCAGATTTGGTAATTCAACGTTATTTAAGCTAGTGTGTTAGATATAAATAATTAAATAATTTTGTTTCTCTTTTTACAGGTGTTATACGATTTTTCTCTAATTTATAATCAATCGCAAAATTTATTAGACTAATGGCATTTTCACAGGTGTGAAAAATTCGGGAAAAAATATTTTATACACAGAAGCTGATCGAGATACTGGTATGTATATTATGTTTCATTCTTTAAAATATTTTTTTCACAAACTAATTTTTTTTAATTTTTTAACTGAGATTTTATTTATTACAATATTTATACCACATTTGTTAATTATTTGTTATTTCTCTCTTTTTTTTCTAGATTATGATAGAACAATACTATCCTTTATCAATTTAATATGGCTTCTTCCACCATCGGCGAACGGACAGAAGAAACTTTCAAGATTGACCGACGAACAGGCAATAGAAATGCTTTATTATATTCAAAAGCGTAATAATTTGTAAATCTAATGATATACTATTTAATTAATTGAAGTTGAAGAAAAATATGTATTATACCTATATTACAAATTTTACTGAAACATCAGTTTACTAAATTTTCAGACTTCAATCAATTATTGCTAACAATTAATATTAAGATTTATAATAATTTAACTAACCCAACTAAAATTTTAGGAGGGGTTGACAAATGAAGAATATTTAACAAATTCAGATAAAAAAGCACGTTACATTATAGCAGTGGTACGTCCAAAGCAACTATAAACCAATTTTTAGTAGTTTTGGATAGTCATCTAATTTACCTTCCAAAAATGTATACTTTTATTGCAGCAGTCGAAATTATTTTCAAGTTGCATTTTATATTTAATATAGAATTAGCAGTTTACGACTTTTTGGAGTTTCATCCAAAATTACGTTTTTAAAATCGAATGTTCAGTAACAACTAAAACACAAGAAGTTTTTTTTTTAAATTACAGAAATTAATCACAGAGGTTTCTGAGTAAAACTTGTAATTGTATTTTTATTAAATATAATAATGGATTATTTTTACTGTTTCATTTGCAATAAAAATTCTTTAGTTTTATCTCTTCTTATTAAACATTTGCAAATTGATCATTTCTTATTGAATTCTAAATTTTTGAATTTAAAGTGTTTAGCCTCCACCTCTTGTGATCAGACATTCAATACTGGAAGTGTATATCGCACAAGTGATTTTTTTCAAAGAAATCCAGATGCAACCCAAATTCAATTATTTTATGATGATTTCGAAGTTACCAACCCATTAGGTAGTCGCAGGGCATACATAAAATAGGAGCAATCTACTTCTCAATTAGAAACCTACCTCCCAAGTATTCATCACGCTTAGACAACGTATATTTGGTAGCCTTATTTAATGCAAACGATTTAAAACTAGGAAAATCTATATAGCAAAATATTAAAACCAATTTTTGATGATTTAAAAATACTTGAAACTACTGGAATAAAGCTTTAAGATACAATTTTGCGTGGTACATTGGTTGCAGTAGCTCATGATAATTTGGGAGCTAATTTGTTGCTAGGTTTCACTGAAAGCTTTCGAGCGTCTTATTTCTGTCGAATATGTGACATTCACAGAGATGAAACATGCCATTTGTTTTATGAAGACCAAAGCCGAATTCGAAAACTTGAAAGCATTAAAATCCTTGCAAGCACCTACGGCGACTTAAATCAATCCAAAGGTGTAAAATCAATTTGCATATTAAATAATTTAACTAATTATGATGTTTGTCAAAACAGTACGGTTGACTCCATGCACATACTGGAAGCCATTGTTCCTTTTACTATAAAACATTTCTTTAACTATTTGGTTTTAAAGAAATATTTGACTTATAACCAAATAAATGAAAGGATTAAATCTTTTATGTTTGAGTACAAATCGAGAAAAAATATTCCGACTGGTTTAATCGCTAAGGATTCGTTAAATTTCTCAGCATCTCAATCGTGGTGCTTGATCAACCACTTTCCATTTATTTTCGGGGATATGAATTTTGAAGATCTGCATTCGAAGTGGCAAATAATTATATCTCTATTGAAAATAATAGACATAATTTTTGCAAAAATAGTCACTGTTTCATCTGTAAATAATTTACGAAATTTAATAACAGATCATTTGTCGGCTATAGTGTCTGAATTTAAGGTGGACTTGTTACCAAAACACCATCTTTTAACACACTGTCCTAGTATATTACTGAAAATGGGTCCTGTAGCTCACTTGTCATCTATCCGTTATAAGTCATTTCACCAATATTTTAAAAATTTAAATAAAAATCAAAGGAATTTTAAAAATGTTTGCAGAAGCTTAGCAATTCGCCAACAACAAAAGTTTTCAACTCTTATAACAAAATTAAATCTAGAAACAAAATTGTCGAATGCGATTATGCTACTAATGAAGTGATAAACGCGATTATGGAATGCGATTATGCTACTATGAAGTTATAAATTTTGAAAAACATTTACATAATCACAAAAATCAAAAAGGTGCTTGTTTTAAGTGCTACCGAGACAATTGCTGTGTTGTTATTAAAAAATGTAACTCATTTAAATCGCATTTAAACCGTACTCACAATAGTAAGACAAAATTAGGTAGCGTTCCCATTAATATTAAAATTAAATGTAAAATCAATAAATGTTCAACAGTACATACTTAAATCAAATAAACAGATCATAAATCATTATAGCAACCACATTAAACATAAAGAAAATGTACGTTGTCCATTTGAATGTGAAACGTTAATATACGACATAAGCCGATTGTAAACGAGAATTATAATTACGAATCAGAAGACTGTAATATTAGTACTAACAATATAAATAACAATACTTGCAATATTGAGACACAATCTTCAAATAGTATTTATTGATCGACCTTTGTTTGGTGATGCAATCAAAACACATTTTAAATGAAATTGGTAAATTTGCTGTAGATTTGAGAAGTAAATATATTATTCCAGAATCCACGCAAAACTATATTTTTAAAAAATTTGATATTTTTAGTAAATATTACCAAGAAATTGTAAATTCTGCTATTGGTAATACATGTAATAAACTATCTATTCAAGGTTTTGCAACAGATATTCAGCATGCTGTTACTCATTTAATTGTTTTAAAAAATTTTCTACTTCTCATCGTCGCTTAAAGCACATTAATAATAACATCAATTTTGTTAAACCAGTTCAAATTTCTGTTCAACTGGCAACCAAGTACACACAGCAGTGAAACAACTGAAACTATTGAAAAAAAAACCAGTCGTTGTTATCAATGAAAAATAAATTAAATTTAACACCAGAAATTATAGAGAAATTGCCACGGAAATGTTAAAATGTTTTTTCCGAAATAAGACTAATTTTAAACAATCAAAGTCCATCTCCATCCATAACGCATATACAAAACACTTGGCCTTTTATTTTTGAAAAACAAATTTTGTATAATCATTTAAATAAGCTCATGGAAAAGCAAATTACAGATTTTTCTGTAAATTTCAATGAACTCAAATCGAAAATTTTTGAGTTTGCCAGAGATGTAAAACAGTTTAAAGATATGTTTAATGATTCTATTTCAATGACAGATTTAAAATGTATTCAATTTATATTTAAATATTTTAATGAAGATATCAAACATTTATCAAGTAAGTTTTTCTTGAATTTTATAATAAATTTATTTTTAAAATTAATTATTTCTCTTTTATAGATGGATCAAAATCTTTATAATATTGAACCGCTTGTTGCTACTCCGAGGATTGCAGCTATTCGTGAGTCAAACAAATACTAGTTTATAAGTCCAATACTCAATTTCATACTTTTTCAGCCATAACAGAAGACGATGACCATTTTATGTATCACATTTACTTGGAGAAACAATTAGTAAATTCTCAAGGAAACTCTTCTTTGGTCACTTCAATTGAAGAAGTTCTCGCATTATATTACGTTTTAAATATAAAATATGAAATAGATAGTTCAATATCGCTAGATCTTACTAGTCACAAGTTTTTGTTCGTGTGAGTCAGCCTGTAAAAATTATATTATCGTTAGCCGTCGTTCGTTAAAGGAATTTTCCCCAAGTATGCCTACCATCTTGATAAGAAAGTACTTCTGCACAAATTTTGTTACCGGTTATTCTTCGAGCCATTGGTTTCATGATACGATTTACCATGCACAAAATCGCTAGACTAGGATTAGCAAATTAAAATATCGATAATTTATGTCACGCTTTATATCGAATTTCAATGTTACAAGCACAGCTAAAACTATGTCGGAGTTTAGCAAGGGATGGGAAGGAAAAAAAAAAGATGTAGGTACGCCGGTAGCTGAGTCAAATTTTGTTGTGCGATTGTAAATATAAATACAATTAACAACTAAAGAAATATCTATACCGTAAAACTAAAATTTTTTAACTTTAAATAAAGTAAATTTGTACATACAGTACGGGCTCGATTTGTGCAACGTTTGCTAATTGCAACTTTCGATATAAGCAACAAAAATAAAAATTCACTTGTGGTTGATAATTGCATCATTTTGGCGGTTTAGATTTGATAATTGCACATTAAAAACATATGTATAAGAAAAAATAGCTTGCTTTCTCCTAAATTCTAATATTGTCTCATTTGACATAAATTTCTCAATAGTGTTCTCTATCGTACTAGTAAAAAAATCATAATTACATTAGCAAACTCATCAAGTTGTTTCACTTTTGCTGCGGTTTCTAGATGTATGCATCATATAAAATTTCTCTTTCTCATTTGCTTTTATGTGTAGGCTATTAAAGATGATATTTGTGTACATATGTATTTATTTCAATTTTTTACCGTTTTTAAACGAGTAAAATATATTTATATAACAAGGATAAACCAACGCACTGTAAAATAAATTATATTTGTAGCGCGCAGTGCAAAGTGAGAAAATAAGTGAATTTATCATAGTAAAAATGCCTGTTAAAATAAAACGTGTATTCTTATCAATTGCGCAAAAACAAGAGATAATAAACCAATTAAACCGTGGAATATCTGCTAATAAACTGGCGCAGCAATATGCCGTCCATCGGTCAACAATCGTTCGGATTAAACATAACCAAAAAAACATCGAAGAGTTTGTGTGTCAAACAGAAATATTTCCAGGTCGCCGAAAAACGATGAAAGCTCCAGAGTTACCGAAAATGGAACAAGCGCTGTATAAATGGTTTTGTAACCAGCGGGCTCATAATGTAACTGTTTCCTCAGCAATTTTATGCGAGAAAGCAAAACAAATTAACCAAAAGTTAAAGGGAAATTCGCAGTTTAGTGCCAGTAGCGGGTGGTTGAAAAATTTTAAAAAGCGATATGGCATTCGTTTTTTAAAAATTTGCGGTGAAAAACTGTCGAATGACTCTCGGGCAGTTGATCCTTTTGTACTTAAATTTCAAAAACAAATTTTGAATATGGATATGAGCGCCGACCAAATTTATAATGCCGATGAGAGTGGCTTGTTTTGGAAACTTTTGCCAGACAAAACCTTAGTGCGTGCCAATGAAAAGACGGCGCCTGGACGTAAAGCAAGCAAGGAACGATTTACTTTTGTTGCATGTACTAATAGCACTGGTACTCATAAAGTAAAATTATTTGTGATCGGAAAAGCCAAGAAACCACGGGCCTTCCGAAATTTTACCATGTCAAAAATTGTGTATAGAGGCAATAAAAATGCGTGGATGACTTCTGTATTATTTCAAACGTGGCTTGAAAGCACATTTGCCCCTGAGGTATGATATTTACGTGATATTATTATACAATTTGTTTATTTGTAATCATTTTTTTTTAGGTAAAAAAGTTTTTAATTTCTCGAGAGCTTCCATGTAAAACATTGCTTCTACTAGATAACGCTCCGTGCCATCCCCACAGTTCTGAGATTATTGTAGATGGATTAATTATTATAATAATGTGCCTACCACCAAACTGCACGGCATTACTACAGCCGATGGACCAAAATGTTATAAATCTTACAAAATACAGTTACAAAACAAGTTTATTGGCACATCTGGTAGCGTCTAATGAAAATGATATGGAGCTGGCCATTAAATCATTTAATATAAAACATGCCGTTCAACTTTTGGCGAATGCGTGGGATGACCTCACCGCAAATAGCATCAAAAGCTGCTGGAAAATTTTAATGCCACAAGTATCCGATGAATGGGATTCGGAAGATGAATTGCCCTTGTCAGAACTACGCAAAATACTACAGAATCAAAATGCAAATATGGAAATTTTACAAACTTTAATGGATGAGGTTTCACCTTTACAACAAATTTCGGAAAAAGACATTGCAGATTGGATGAGTGAGATAAATTTATGTGCACCTAATCTAATTTCATCTGACGAAGATAGTACAGACAGTGATACCATTATTTCGGAGCCTTCAACTCAACCGATTATAAAACTTCAAGATGCAATAAAAAGTTTTACAACTTGCTTAGATTGGGCCCAGCAAAATAATGCAACAATGGAGGAATTGATGCTTCTTCAAAAACTAAGAGAGAAAGCTGTTTTGCGACAGAATATTTGTTTAAAACAAACTAAAATTTCAAATTTTTTTAAAAGTGCCTAATTTTCTAGAAGAAGTGAACATGTTTAAAATTTACTATGTATAATAAGTTACATAAGAATATAATAAATGAAATTGATAAGAAATGAATTTCTGTTGTTGTGTATATGAATATTTTTATTTCAGCTAAAATGCAATAACAGCTATGTTCAATAACATACAAAGTACAGATTGTTAGCTCAAATTGTTTCAACTGTAAAAATTTGATGGTCTAAAGGCCCTGTTGGTCATAAAATCAGACATATGAAATACGGGTTCGGTAAATGCGTCATATTTGGTAATTGCACAAGCCTCGGTTTTTATTGTGTTGCGAGAATCAAGCCCGTACTGTATGTCATCTTGTAGTCATACAAAATTATTTTTTTAGTTTGTTTTGCTTTTTCTGCTTAATTGCAATAGTTCTTGATCATAAAGTAAATCTCAAAATTTTGAAAGTTTTTTTTATTTTCTAGTAATTTGATAATTTTGTGAGACAAATTTGACTGATAGTTTTCGCATTTTCTTTTATTATATTTTTTTTCCATTATATATTCTTTTATTATATAACGTTCTGGGTTTCAGCTATTCTGGGAGCATGGTCGTACACAGATAAATTTCCTTTTTTTTCGTTAATAATTTACCATACCAGTTATTCAAAAAATTTTCTCCTCGAATCATTTTCTTCCATTATTGGAATTTTTTTTTTTTCAGTTTTTCTTACTTTGCAAATCTTCTTAATTTGCATATACCTGCCCACATTTAATACTAACGCTACATTTCCGTTCTATTTGGCTTTTCAATAATAGTCACGCCATAAGGGAATAGTTCCTGGTGGAGTTATTGAATGTGTTGTTAGGTAGGGCCCTTGCGGCGGGTCGGTTTTCCATCTCTTTCCGTTCGTGTTGCTCACCTCGCCAGGCTGCCAGAGGGAACAGCACGATACATTGTTAGTCGGTTCTTAGAGGTGACGGTTTCTATCCCGTAGGGTTCGAGTGCTCTTTTATGAAGGCACCCTTCCATCTATAATTGGCATCGGTTACCGCCGCGACCGGAAAGACAATTCCAGTAGGCAGACCGATGATAAGGGGAGCCCTTTGCAGCAAACTGGTCGGGGATCGAGCGGGATATCGACTGGCATCTCGACCGACTGCACCCAGCTTATTATTTTATGGCATTCAATTTATAGAGAAATAAAGCGTTAAATTTAAGGCGAACGATGTGGTTCACACCAGTTGACATACGATATGTTTAGCTACAATGTGGAGAATGAATTGGCGATTACCCGTCAATATTTTGTCGTAAAGTGCACAGCTTAGTTTCGGTAGCTTGTAGAGAATTGCGAATGATATAAACTTAAGACAGGAGAGTGCTCCTGACTTTGTAGTAAAACGAACTTTAATTGAGGGTTACACACTATTTAAAGCGTTAAATAATGTTATTTATGCAATTCGGAATGCTTTACATGGACCGGGTGATATTAGCTTACTATACTAGGCCAGGGAGAATTTTATCCCCCGTCTCAGCATTTGATGAAATTAACGAAATTTTATTAGTGCCTTACCTCTAATTTAATTTTTATCCTGTATTACCTAAGAATACCTCCTTCACTTCTACGTGATCCAACATCAAGCGTAAACTTGTAGAAGGATTTAACAGTGTAATGAAAAATCTACTCAATTTTCGGCTGAGAGGAGAAAATTTGCTGATGTAGCTTTGGCTTAGCCAAATCGGATGTTATTTAAAACAAATTTAAAAAGATATGATTTAGCTGTTTGAATTGTTTCGAAATATAAATGTGAAATTTTCTATTTTCTTAATTTTAATTTTTGTTGTTAAATTCTGGGTATTGAAATTCAATTTAATCTTTAATATTTTATTTTTATAAAGTAAATATTTTGTATTAATTTAAATATTTTAAAATTTCTAAATTTTAGGAATTTTTAAATTAATAAATCCTTTAGTTTAATTTAAACATCGCTGGCGATTGTCCTAATAAATTAATTATATTGTGAAAACTTCTTAAGTCGTTCAAAAGTTTCATAAAAATGCCGAAAACCCGGGAATTAAATGAGAAGCAGCGGCTTATAATTTTGTCGTTGCATCATAAGGGGTTTTCCCAAGTGCTAATTGCCGAAAAAGTAAAATGTTCAGGTTGCGCTGTACAAACGACCATCCGAAGGTTCAACGAGCACTTTACTACCAAGTCCAGGCCAGGAAGAGGTAGAAAACGTAAAACCACCGGCAGAGAAGATCGGATGATTGAAAGGGAGTCGTTAAAAAATCGTAAAAAAACGCAATCCGAAATAGCTGCGTCTATAAATAGTAGTCTTCATGTGGGCATTTCGGCAAAAACTGTTGGTCGGAGGCCTGACGAGTTGGGCCTTAAGGCCCGAAAGGCCAGAAAAAAACCTCTATTGTCCGAGGCCAACAAAAAAAAACAACTCGACTGAGCGAAAAGTCACCAACATTGGTCTAAATTATATGTTTTTATCTCCTTAATATTGACGAATCCTTCAGAACAGATTGTGCTACTAAATTAAATGATAATTCATATAATTTTTTTGATAGTTTCATGTCAATGACTGTTGCATCATTAACTGAAATTATAGATAGCATTTCATACATTGAAAAGGACCTGCTCGATGTTCTCAAATTAAAAATTAGAGAACTAGATATTCATAATGTTTTTATCCAAGCGTTCTCGAGACAATTTAGCAGCCATCTAAAAACTTTAAAAAATGGACAGTTATTGAGACCGAATTTACTTCAATCAACTGATATTGATTTTTCTAACAGAGTAGAATCTCTAGAACGAACTGAAGCCAGCGAGAGATCCAAACTCAGGTCAGAATCTCCAACAAATGAGAATACATATAATTTAGAATCCACATCATTAAGATCTGACAATCAAGACACAACCACCAATGATGACACTGATAACGAAAATATCGAAGAAGGTAATGAAGTTAACAATGGAAGACAAAAAGTAACTGATTTATCAGAAGATGAATTGAAGAAAGCATTATGTGAGACAGCAGGTTTAATTAATGAAACATTGCCTCCATTAGAGTCAGATGAAATAACAGTAGATAACAATGCACAACCTCATCCACAATCACAAATTAAATCAAACATGAGGCCACGACCAATAAAAGAACATAAGGAAAAATTTGTTCTAAATACATTTGATGAAGAAAATATCTCACCTGTTAAGTTAAATAAAAGCATTCTCAAAAATGACATGATAAAATTTTTAGAAACTTTTGAGATCCCCTCAGATTCTGCTATCATTTTGATTGAGCCAACATACTTAAGATTCTGTCTTCTTGTTACTCAGAATTTTAATTTAATAGATGACTTCAAAAAAGCGAGATCAGAAATTGCAAAATTTAGAGCAATAGAAGACATTGTTCTAGAATCTGTAATTAACACCTATAAACATAGTAAAGTTATAAATTCAGATACTTATTCAAAAGAGAATGAAAGAACCAAAATGTCTGGAGTTATAAGCGATTCGCAAAAAATAGATATGATGTATAGCAATTTTGAAGAGATAAAATTGCTACAGCAAAGAATAAAAGACTTAAACGATACCATACAGCAACTAATATCACGATCAATGGCAAATCCTAAGATGACTAAGAAAGTTATAATTGAACCACCTCAACATGTCATGGCAGCTAAATCGATTGCAATTGAAGACATCAATGAAAATATAGAATTAAATTATACAACTGATGAAAATGATGCATTTTAATTATAAAAAACAACAACTCGACTGAGCGAAAAGTCACCAACATTGGTCTGCGTCGGATTGAAGCCGTGTGCTTTGGTCAGACGAAAGTAATGTAGAAGTAAGTTCAAAATATGCTCAAAAATAATTGGAAAATATTTTGTTTGACTTTCCACATAAAAAGCCATTAAAATGAGCGATAACTTAATTTACGTATTTTCTACCAATTATTTCAGCGTTTTGGGACATCTGGGACTATCTAAGTCCGTCGAAGGAGAGGCGAAGCTTATGCTACAGAATGCTTAGTGCCTACTGTAAAGTATGGCGGTGGCAGCATAATGATTTGGGGACGCATTATTTGTGTCCTGGGGTGCTATTCTTGAAACATTACGAAAACTTTCGTATTGCGAGTTAGTGTCAAAGTATTACGAAAACCCTAAAATCGTATTCTTGAAATCGAATTACGAAAATTTTCGCAACGGAACGTTACTAAAATTTTCGTAATGGTGTTTTCGTTTCCCATTGCATTTCGTAATGAAATCATTTGGATTTTTGTGTTAATTATATTGATAAGGATGTTCATAAAACTCAATATTTTCTATTCTCAATATGTATTTTATAAAAAAGTGAAAACAAAAGCGTACCTTTTTTTCTTTGTTTCACGTGTTCTTAAAAATATGTATTATTTATTTCGAGATAACGATGTACATAATTATATAGTATGCATTCGGTTTTGTTTACTACTTATCTAGAACAAAAAGATATTTTCTAATTTTAAACAACTTAAATCGTAATGGTGAAATCATAAATTAGTATTCTTGAAGCCATTACGAAAATTACGAAGAGAGGAATAAAAAACTAAGAAGATTTCGAAAGAGATGATTAAAAATGTTAGTTTAGTTTAGTTTAGTATAACTGAGAATATTAAGCGAAGCGGACGCTTTCTTTACTTAAAATTATAAATTGTTGTGAATTTTTGTCAATAATGGCTTATTTATTTAATATTAAATTAAATATATTAAAAATGATTGTGTATGCTACTTTTTCGTTTAAAGGGAAAATTACTTCGGTCTAAAAAGACCAATGTATTGAAATCTTGTCAAAAATGGCCAAAAATTTGTTTGATCCAAAATCATTTATCTCGACGTTTTGAAAATCCTTGAGTCCGAAAAAGAAAAAAAAAAATGTCTGTCCGTCTTTCTGGACGTCTGGATGTCTGTACCCATGATATCTCGAGAATCGCTTATCCGATTTAGAATTTTTTTTTCCAAAAATCTGTTTTTATGGTACGGCGGTACATATGATTGTATGATGGTACGATTGAACGATGATATAATGTTATGTCGTGTATGATGGCATGATGGTTTGATGGTATGGTATTACGACAATATGATCCTATGCAATGCCACTACATAAAAAGTCATGAAAAAAAAACTTGTAGTGGTGTTAAGGCAATAAAGATTTTTATTTTCCAATGGAACGTAAACACAATCATATGGGATTTTGTGTTGCCTTTATTTTCAATTTAAATGAAAATTGTTATTGATAAATAGAAATAATTTTAAATTAAATACAATCTGTTTCGTCGGCAAGTGACCCCTTGTGTGTTGGTGATAGCTTTTCACATTTTTCATCATATCTCCCAAGTTATGGGCTCGATTTTAATTCTGTTTGCGGTTTTTTAAAGCTTTTGAGTCACTTTATTGGTTAATTTGCACACTAAGCCAGGTTTTTGTAAAGAATGTAACAAATTATGGGAAAATCACATTTTTTTACTTAAGCGATTTTTTTATTTAAAAAAACCTCTACTTTTTAAAAAAAATGAACTGTAAGTCGAAAAAAGGTCCCATGGCATGGTTATTTTATTTATAACTATTAAAACATTGTTACTACCTAACTCATAAAATATTCGAACACCAATTTGTCGAAAAAATGGCGTTTGTAGCCGTTTAGGTATAGTGATGTTATCTAACCAAATCTTTTAAATGATCAAAAACTCAAATTGGTAAGTAATATTAAATAGTTCAGTTGTTCGCTAACCAATCGTGTGACACTTTCACACATGTACTCTCAGTGTTCTGTGTTTTAACAATTTTAAGTTTGTGTGAAAATTAAAAGGACAGTTTGTGTTAAGTAAACGCTTAACTTCATTACAATGACACATTTGCGTGATCCACCACCTTCTCATGTAGCCAATATGCATTTTGTAAACCTGTTCTCTAATGGAAATGCACGCGTTGCTGTCGAAAAATACAGGCGTCGATATCCAACAGGCCAGTACTTGGGTATAGGACATTCATTGCAATACATCGACGTTTTCCCAAACAAGGATTATTCCAACAACAACACGAGTCCAACGTGAATATTAACGTACACGTTGGAAGAGGATTTATTACGATTAATACGCGCTGAACCTACGACAAGTATCAGCCGCCTGTCTATTAGATTAGGCATATCGAGGTCAAGAAGGCCTTAATCCTTATCACTTCCGTCGTGCTCAACATCTAGGAAATGTGGACCATCGTGCCAGATCAGTTTTTTGTAACTGGATAATTTCACAGCAAAGAAGTGATGTCAATTTATATAACAAATTATAGAAACCTCCATGTTTGCGCTGTCGAAAACCCAAACGTCGTAAGGGAGACAGCTTTCCAGAGCCAATTTGCTATAAATGTATGGGCGGGAATGATCCACGATTAACTTATCGGACCTTACGTGGTAATAAACAGGCTTGATCAACATGTATTATTAGAATTTTCAGGAATCACGTTGTCATGGAAAAAGTGCCATTGTTGAGGAGAAGGCGAATGCAGCTGCAATTAGATGGAGCTCCAGCACATTTTGCAAAGATAATACGTGATAATTTGAATGAAAATAATCCACGGTGGATCGGTAGAGGAGGTCCTGTAGCCTGGCCGCCAAGGTCCCCTGATCTTACGCCCCTAGATTTTTATTTCTGACAGCAAGAATTTTCGCTGCTGCAGCAGAAACAACAGGCAACCCTTAACAATTGCGTTGGACAACAACTAGTGTGATCAGGAGAGCCTTTGTTTGTTTACAAGAGAGTGGAGAGCATTTCGAACATGTCATTTAATTAAAAATGTTTAATAATTTGTAATAAAAATTGTTTTTATTGATTATTAATAAAATAGTATTATTTTATTTCTTTGACTTTAATTTAAATAACTTTTTTGTTTAATTTCCCTACTTTCTCTAGGTGACTTTTGCGCGGTATTTTTAAGAGTTAGCTAGTAAGAAAATTTTGTCAATTTGTAGATATTATGCTGTAGATTAATAATAATAATTAAAATAATTAACTTAATGGGACATTTTCACGGTTTACAGTTCAGTTTTTTAAAAAGTAGAGGTTTTCTTTACTAAAAAAAATGTTATTTTCCCGAAATTTTTTACATTCTTTAAAAAAAACCTAGCTAAGTGCGCAAACTATCAAATAAAGTGACTCATAAACTTCATCTTTTCAAAAACCGCAAACAGAATTATAATCGAGCCCATAACTTGAAAATGAGACACCCACCTTAAAGGATTTTTTGCGATAATTTTACTTAAATATTCAGAATTTTCCGGGCGGTCACTTGACGACCAAACACATTGTATATCTTGCAGCTTGTACAAAATTTTAATTGAAATTAATAAAATTTTAATTAACAATTTTGCATTTTAGTAAATAGATTTTTAGAGAAATTTAGGGAAATCGTTAGGCTTCGTGTTTTTTTTAAATTTCTTTTCGTAGATTACTAGATTAGTTTTATTATAAATCATGGCTGTTTACCTATATAGTAGCATTGGTAAAGTAATAAAACTAATCTAGTAATCTACGAAATGAAATTTAAAAAAAAAGCACGGAGGCTGACGATGTTTAAGAATAAAAATCAATTTACTAAAACGCAAAATTGTGAATTAAAATTTTATTAATTTTAATTAAAATTGTGGACAAGCTGCAATTCGATATATTTAATTTAAAATTGTTTATATTTATCAATAAAAATGTTCATTTAAATTGAAAATAAAGACAACACAAAATAATTCCAATATGATTTTGTTTATGTTTCATAGGAAAATAAAAATCTTTATTCGCCTGGGGATTTGACTGTTTAGACTGATGTCACGGCTGTTTATGTAGTGGCATTGTCCTATGATTCTATGGCGATATGATTTTAGATCGTACTGTCATACGATACTATTATGGTATGATTGTATGACTTTACGTACCATTAGTATTAGCCGCCTGTGACGGTATATCAATCCAATTCCAATTACAACACGCGACATTTAAAAATACATCCCAAATTGTCAATTAGTATTGTAGCTATTACCCTTATTTTTAAGAAAATAATAAACATACCACAAGCAAATAGGTACCCTTTTTTTGTGGTAATAAAATAATAAATATTTAGCGAAATGTAAATACATATTATTTTTAACCATCAACAGAAATTATTGAGTTTTATGAACGTCTTTGTATGAATATAATTAAAACAAAAATCTAAATGATTTCATTACGAAATGCAATAAGAAACAAAAAAACCATCCGAAAATTTTAGTAACGTTCCGTTGCGAAAATTTTCGTAATCCGGATTTCAAGAATACCATTTTAAGAACTTACATTTTCATCTTCTCTCTCGAAATTTTATTATTTCTTTTTGCCTCTCTTCGTTATATTCGTAATGGTTTCAAGAATACTAAATTATGATTTCACCATTACTATTACGAAAATAGCATTACGAAAATTTTCGGTTACGAAAATTTTCGTAATGTTTCAAGAATAGCACCCCTGGGCCTATGAATTCAACCAGATGCACTACCATGTTGGAGCAAGTGTTGGAATCGTCGGTGGACAAATTGTTTCGACGAGATCAACGTGACCAGGTTATTTTTCAACAAGATAACGCACCATGTCACAAAGCACGGGGAAGCCTACGGTGGTTTGAAGATAAAAACATTATGGAATGGCCGCCCCAGAGCCCTGACCTAAACCCAATCGAGCACTTGTGGGCTATTTTAAAGCGGAAAGTAAGCGGAAGAAAGTGTACGTCGATTGCGAACCTCAAGGAGGTGATGCAAGAAGAATGGGAAGCTTAGATCCCTTAATCTGCAAGGGACTTGTGGAAAGCTTGTTACGTGACCGAAACGGAACAGCACAGCCCACAGTCCAAGTTGGGGGACCGCGGATATGGGACCCGAACCCAAAACTCCAACTCACCTCAGCAGCCAAGTTGCCCAGGCTACTCCTAGAAGTGAGTTGGCATCAGGAACGAGTCTGCACCCGGTCATCGCTGAACCCCGAACCAATCGTCCACTACATGCCGCACGTTGCCGTGAACGCCGCTCTCCGTTGCAGGAACACCAAACGTAATAAAATTAAGCTTATTACATCCACCGAAAAGCTAAGATAATAATCCGTAGTGGTTTACAATATTTTTGTATACCAAAATGCACAAATTTGTCAATTTCCCAGTTTGAGTGCTCGTTTGTTGTTGTTGTCGGAAATTTGTTGTGATGGAATTCGATAATATCCGTGTCTACTCAAATTATTTCACAATTAAATTATTTCTTTCTATTTTTAAATAAATCCCTTGTTTTAATTTAATAATACAGCCATATTATTTTCACATAATTTTGATATCTACGACATTTTGTAAATTCTTGAAACTTGAATACAAATTCAACACAGTACACGATAGTGATCTCCTTTTTTTTTTTTTAGCAAATATCCACAAAAAAAAATGCACGTACCGCAACACAGAATATTCTATTATTTTTATTTCTGTGTGGTTTATTTAATAAATTGTTTTTTTTTCATAAAAAGCACAACGAAACTGATAAACTGTGTTTTTTTTTTTTTTTTTTGTTAGGGAATACAATGTTATTTAACTACTTAGATGTTCATGTAATGTACTTTATTTTCAGGTACAAACTTTATTTAAGATTTTATTTTAACGTGGAGTAATTAACTTTACTTGGAAAATTTATATTTAGGGCAGTTGACACTGTTGACAGTATAATGAATCGCCAGACACAAGAGCCCGAATAACAATTTGACATCCGTTTATATACATTTTTTTTCAAGTACAACAACAAGGTTTGTTATTATTATTATTATTTTTGTTTATTTAGAACGATCACCACGCTCCTACATATAGGCACCCCTAACTTCCATGTGCATGCAACCAAACCCAATGATATGTTCACAAAAAAAAATTCTCTCGAACACACAGACAAGAGTAGTGTTGCTTTGGGACAAATTTAAATTTGTTAAATTTCCTTTTACCAAAGCAATACTTACACAAAAAAAAAATCCAAACCAAAAAACACCACCAGCTGATTTTAGTGAATTATTTGTTTTGGTCGGTGCTGTTGTTGTTGTTTGTGAAGGTGTGACAGGTAGGTGTAATTGCAAAATTTTGGTAATTAAAAGCCGATTCTATATGTTTTGGGTTAATTTTATGTTTATTTTCTTTTTTTTTTTCAGAAACTACAGGTGAAAGTAAAGGACATGATGGGTTGGATTACGGTTTGTCAGATAAGTATTATGAAATATTAAACGAACTTGTAATGAGATTTCTTTTTTTTTCTTTGACAGGTACGGTACGCGAAATATACATACGGTGCGCGAAGCAACCAAAAAATTGTAAACAACAAAAAAATTTAAAAATAAAAGAAAATTTGAAATTTTAGAGAAAATGTGTGTTTGTTTTATTCCGACCCAACGAAGATGCCTCGCATCGTAACACCGTGGGGAAGATCCACACCCTGAGAATCTCAAAGCCGGGCATTATTTTACCAAAAAAACAAACCCTCACAAAAATATCATGAGAAAACCTTAATACTGCTGTGCTGCTTATCCCAACGTGGGGACGCCCCACACCCTGAAAAGTCTCATAAGCCGGGCTAGAAAAGAAAAAGAAACGTAAAGGATAATACCGAACGCAAAGAATGATACCGCGGTCTTACGCAACAAAAGACCCACTGCATCCCTATACGTCCTATCTAAATTAGGTTCAACAAATAATAGGTCACAAAAAAAAATTCGGTCGAGCATCCTACGTTCGAATATCGTGGAGATGATACACACCCAGGGGTTTGCCGGTCGGATCAGCCAGACGATTGCGGCAATCCGGCGACTGTGGGCAGCGTTCCGGTAACATAGTGCTGACCAAATTTGTAAGTATAAGAGGACCGAATCCTCGGCAGATTAATCGTTGAACGCTGGCACCGAGTCTGGTGGCGCCGACATATTTTTTTTTTATATAATTCTAGTGATCGACGGGTGTGAGCTCATAGTCCGCTGATCATCAGTGTTCGTGTTTCCCACCGTGCCCGTGGCGGTTCAGCCCTTCATCGGGAATGAGGATATCGTGCCTCGGTTACGATTAGTATTTTTTTTTTCTTGTTAACATTCCAAAAAAACAATAAAAAGATTATTATTTATAACGTGGTATAGTAAATATGTGTATTTAATTTAAAAAAAAACGTGTGAGAATCATCGAGGGAATGTGTGTGCTGTGATAGTGTAGGTGAAGTGTTGTGTCAACAGGAGTTAGCAGCGACATAATCTGCGGATGGGCCTTCACCACCCCACCTACTCCCTCAGGACTGAGCCATAGCCAGACTTTAAGCTGCAGGTGAAGGACTCCGTGGACAAAAATTTCTGTTTGCGTGATGGAACGGGTGCCACATCTTACAGTCCAGTTCGTCCATCCTCCACTGCAAGGGTGTCGTTCACGGCAACGTGCGTCATGTAGTGGACGATTGGTTCGGGGTTCAGCGATGACCGGGTGCAGACTCGTTCCTGATGCCAACTCACTTCTAGGAGTAGCCTGGGCAACTTGGCTACTGAGGTGAGTTGGAGTTTTGGGTTCGGGTCCCATATCCGCGGTCCCCCAAATTGGACTGTGGGCTGTGCTGTTCCTTTCCGGTCACGTAACAAGCTTGCCCAGAAGGATTGCGGAAGTTATTAAAAATAAAGGCGGGCCAACCAAATATTAATCTTTAAACTATAAAATATAAAATAAATTAAAACAAAAAAAAAGTGTCTTCATATTTGGTAAAAAATAAGGGTGTCTAATAATTTTGTCCATGGGTATATACATACATATATAGCTTAATTTGCTTATATTTGATTTGCTTATATTTGAGTGTTGTGCAGGGTTGTGAAATTAATGTAATAATTTAGATGCGTTAATAGAATTTTTAAAACTAAAACATGAAATATTTTTTCAATGTTTAATTTAAAAAAATAAGATTTCATAAGAATCATTATTTTCCAATCTGCAACAACGAAAGAGCGTTCAAAAAAATAAAATTTAATGGGAATGTGTGAAACCTAAAGACCCGGTTGCTATCTCCAATTTAATTTCCCTTTGTCGCCGTGATGATAAGCAATACCAAGGTCCCTTTTTTTTAGTATAAATTTTTATTTTTTATTTAAGTTTATTTTTTTTATGTATACCCGGATGACGGTCAAAGTAACAGAAAGATATAAATTTTATTTTTTACAAGATAATTACAGTTAGTTTTCGTATTTAAATCTAGGTGGCTATTATTATAAAATTAACAGAAAAATATATACTTTACTCTAGATGTCTCTTTTTTTTGTTATGTTTTAAAGAACTGTAATACAAATTAAATTATTGAGTGAAATGGTGAGATGGATACGGACTGGGTAGCTCATGTTGCTCAGGACGGAGTTAACCAAGTCATGCCATTAGTGAATGTTCAAGAAAACAACGAAATTGTGCCAGATATGAATTATTTAGAAGAGCGAAAAAATATTCCAGAACACGTGATTCAGCAGAACGATTGGATCAACTTTGAGGACAAAGGATTTTATACTAGCTTCATCTTACAAGTCCAAAGTGCAGTACAAGGACAATACTACAACGTCAGAGAGATGGGAGAGAATGTATTTGTCAGAGTTGAGATGGGAGTTCCTACAATACATAATCGAATATCAGTGAACCGAGTAAACAGGGGGATTTTGAGTCAATACGTGGAAGCGACTAACTTTCCTGATTTAGGCTATTGGGTACGTATGAGTATTTTGACAAGACGGTTAATTGCTAGATGTGCGGCTGGGCTTTGTCCCTACAATAAGATATTTCCAACTCAATTTGTGCGACAAGAAATTGATGCGATACCAATGTTAGACAGAATTGATAATTTTTTGAATCAAGAGCTAAATGAAGTTGCATTAAATTTATTTGAAAACGATATATGTACCTGCAGGATTTAATCACCGATTAACTTTCGGCTCGATCATAGTACTCTGGTGGCGAATTCGCTTCACTAGAGGTATTGTGTACGATCGAAGTGGTCGACTTTTTTTCATGGCATTATGTGCTATTGCCGTTGGTCCAGAAATAAATCTCAATCTGCTTTCAGCAGTAAGGGGATGGATCATTTTAAACACATGTGATGATTGTCTAGAGTTGAATATCAACGAAATGCGAAATGCAATGACGGCTTACTTTGATGAGGGAAACGAAGCGATGGATGAAAACCGAGTTCTCTGGTTCACACCTATTGATGTGAGATACCAGTGGTTTCAATGTGGTGATGGTATTCAAAGAAATCCACGAATTTTCAGACGTGGTAGTCATAGTGTTGTGTCAGTGGCGTCGCGAAATTCGCTTTTTTTTTTAACAAACGTCAAAGTTTTAAGTAAACAAATGAATAAGTTTTATTTGTTTACTTTCACAATTATTAAATCAGGTATTGAATATAGTTAATAAAATATATAATTATGGACATTTGGATACCTCAAAGAAAGTATTTTGATATAATATTACATAGCATATGGTGATAAATTTAATACAAAATTTAATTTATTTTCAGGTTAGAATTCCTATGGGAAACTATCAACATGTTACTGGAGTTGAAAATTGAATAAAATGGTAAGTTACAATTATATAATATAACTTTTGCGTTAAATATACTGATTCTAATTTTTACAGGCAAACAACAAAAATCATATAATAAATCAGCCACTATTGGAATTACAAATTAGATAAGTACAAAATGATAATTACTTGATAAAATGATTCTTTTCGTTTCCTTATTTTTATTTCCAGATCGTCGTGAACAGAATGCATTATCAGGCAATGTTTTAAATGTATAGCAAAAAAAAAAATGAAATTTCTTGATTTCTAGCTTAATAAAGCATGATTTTAATATTTGTGAGTGTACATTAAAAATGCAATTCATTCATTCCCGAGTTTCTCAACTTGTTAATTCATACAAAATTTGAAGAAAAAATTATTGATTCACCGTGGTGATTAACTAACTAGTAGCATATAAATATTTTATACACTAGAATTACTAATTTAAATTGTGTATCGTGAATATAAACTAAAATATACATTCGTATTTATAAATCAATTTAATCAAACGTGCCGTGTTTTTTTTTCACCAAATAACCTAACTGCTGAGTGTTTATATAAAAAGGAATTAATTTTGTCATCACAAGAGGGACGTTTGTTCAGCTTTGGAAAACATGGTGGAATCGAACTTGCCTTTCTCTTACAAACTGAAATATTTCACTACAAAGAGTGATATAAGCAATACACAGGACTAGATTCCTCAGAAATAAACCCACCTCGATTAAGACGAGATCTGGGTTTCTCAAATTTTAACAGCATTATTCATGGGTTGGATATATCAGTCTTCCCCCTCCCATTACTCTACTCCACAATTCCGGTTGTTGATATCTCCACAAACGATTTCCGATTTAATCATCTATTAATAAAAAGTGATTCATTAAATTCTTTCATTTCCTCCACCACTTCCTTAGCTTCATTAACCCCTTCGTCATCTACACACTCTCCAACCTCAACCTACCATAGAATCAGAACCTTCCCTTAATAACACTTCTGATGATGAAACTGACTCCCCTTTTCCCATTTTTTTAGACCTAGCATTAAACGACGGAAGTGCCGAGGTAAACGGAACACAAAAATTGATAAACTGATGGTAAACTACACTGGTAAACTGATCACATTAT
Source organism: Tipula vernalis (assembly GCA_958295665.1). Classification (NCBI taxonomy): domain Eukaryota; kingdom Metazoa; phylum Arthropoda; class Insecta; order Diptera; family Tipulidae; genus Tipula; species Tipula vernalis. The sequence goes on along the minus strand of OY282560.1, from coordinate 303,581,185 downwards.
AGACAATAAAGTCGTTATCAGTACAGAATAAAAAACTAAACCATCAAACATGCAATTCATCAAAAACCACGATTGAACATGTTTGAAGAGTAAAATCATGGGAAATGGAATCTTGCAGAATTACAACGATCAATACATTTCGTCTGTTTTAGAAAAAGTATATAAGTTAGTTCGATGTTAGTTTTTAAACAAAAAACATGTAAAATAAATTTATTTTAAATAAAAGAAAAAAAATTAAATTAAATATATTTTTTTTTTTATTATCATTCTCAGAATGAATTTATAATTGGTGCAGCCGTGCAGTTTAGTGAAATTATATAAAGTGGAAAGACTAAGTGAATAAAAACTGTGTCATAAGTGAAGCCGTCGGAAAGGAAATAAAAGTGTTTTTTTTTTCTGTGACATCTGTAGCTGAAAGGAAACTGTGAAGAGAATTTGAGGTTTGAGGCCTTAAAGAAACTACAACCATTACACGCATGTATATATGGGACCTGAAGTCTCGGTTAAGAACTTAACTAAATCAGTGATTGCTGTTGTACAGTACATGCAACTCGGTGGACGACTACTTATTCCTGAAAAAAAAAACAATTTTATGGAGAAACGTCAAACTTATCCTCAAGATAGAGATAAACCTGTCGATCTGTGCACTATAAGGTAGACACAGTAAAGCAAAAAATAAAGAAAAAAAAAAGGAATTTTTTTTTCTCTCGCGCATCATTTCAAATTTGATTTCAATCCGGATTACGAATCAGATTTTCTTTTTTTCAACTCTTTATTAGGAAAAAGTTAAACGAGATACGGAGGAAAATATTGTAAACGAAAACCTTGAACGTGCGAGATCAGTCAACAATTAAATTTGATTGCTGAACAACTGACAAAGTTAAGTCAGAAACAAAGAGAGCATGACCAGGTGTTAACGTACCTCAATAATAAAATTGTGGAATCTGCTCTTTTGAACAAATCAAGGAAAACCGCATGACTTTAGATTTGTTCAGGATCCCTGATCCAATAAAATCAATTCCATCGTTTGATGGAAATAGAAAACAAATTTCATCCTGGCTAAAAACAGCCGAGGATACCCTAAACCTTTTTATACCCTTAGTTATGGAACAACAATTTCGAGTGTATATCCAAGCTATTGTAAATAAAATAGAAGGCAAAGCTAAAGACTTGTATGTCTTGCTGGTAATCCCGGAAGTTTCCAAGAAGTAAAGGAAATTCTGCTAGAAACTTTAGGGGATGAACAAGAACTCCCGTTCTATAAGTCCCAATAATGGGCCAATAAACAAAACGAAAATATGTCAATTCACCTCTTTTACCAAAAAACAAAAGAAATCTTATTAAATATTAAGTCACTAGCGAGACAAAATCAACTGTATAGCGGATCGTGGCAAGCAATTTGTGCTTTCATCGAAGAGGATGCGCTTGTCACCTTCATATCCGGGTTACGTAAACCCTGTTTCGGTTATGCCCAAGCGGCTAAACCACGTAATAAAGAAGAAGGATACGCTTTTCTACGCAATTTCACGAGCAATGAACTTATATCAAATAATTCTAAGAAAAGTCAGATTCAACGAAAATCTAATTTTTAACCAAGATATCAGGAACAACCAAATATAGGAAAACTCCTTAGCCAACGCAAAAATAGAATGAACCCACTCCAATGGAAATCGATCCATCAATGCGTTCAAGGAGAACACATTCAATAAAAATGTAGTTCACAATATTGAAATCCCAAATAATGTACATAAAGAACGGATATGGAGGAAAAGATAACTGTAGAAGACGTCAATACAAAAAATTTTGGGAAGATCAAAATTCAGATTCAGGGAATTAAACTTCCCACCTTACCTGAAATGTCGTAACAAAAATGATAATCCAAATGATAAAAATTAAAATAAAAACATTATCAAATCAAAAATAATCCCCACAAAAAAATTAGACGGTGTTATTTGGTTTTTATCCAAAAGGATACTATTACGATTATCCAGTTGTATAAAATTAACACCGCAACACCCTTTGCAAATTAAACTTGGTTTACTCCGATCGGTGCGACAAAAAAAATTATTTCGGTTTTTTTTTTAGAAAATCCCCCAAATTTCTTAAAAGGTGATTTTAAAAAATATTTTGCATTTTTTAGGAGTTAAACATTAACTCCTTTCGGTGTTATCAGTGCCGAAGATGTACTCGGTTAATAAAATTAAACGATATTTTTTTTTTGTTTTACTCAAAATAGATATTGAAATGTTGGCAATTAAAACAAAAGTCGTATAAATTTAGTCGCATGCGGTTGTGCAGTGGAAATTAAATTCAAAGAAAAAAAATTTAAAGCTTTATTTTATTTTATTATCTATGAACGAAAATTATGAACTGTGTAAATAATAAAATAATATGATGAAGATGTCTTTTTAAAAGATATGAAGTTAACGTATGATCGAACTTTTATTGTTAAACTATTTAATCGTTGTAGTAAGTTTTTTTATACAAATTGCATTTCGTTGTCATTTAAGTAATACATAATAACATAATGCATTCGATAGATAAATTCAATGATATGTCAACATAAACAGATGAGTTTATTAGTTTCCTTCAAGAAACTACGACGCAGACGGAAGAACAATTTGTTGCCGTTCCTGTTTTTGGAGGGGGATTGTTTTTTAGGTTCATTGCCAAACAAATTAAAATTAGAGAAAGATGTTCTCAAAGAAGTATGTTTCTAAAAATATTGTAATGTACTAATGTATAAGTTAGAAATTTAATTTATTCCCAGTATATAACTTATATGTATATTTTATTGGAAGGAACTCGAAAGCTTTTTAAAAAAACATTTTGAAGGACATCATATATTAGAAACCTACAACAGTATTGGGTTTTTAGAAAAAAAAACTTCGAGTAAAATTAGTTAATGTAGTAGTTAGTCACCTAGTCGAAATTCATGAATCATATCCATCATCAGAATATAATGTCTTATCGGCACAAGCAACTGCACTTCCTAAACTTTGTGAAGACCAAAATCCTGATAAATATGTAAGTTTGTACAACAATTAATAAACTTCATATGGTTACTTTGACTATGAGTATGATTACAAACATATACAATTAAGTTTATACCACTATATTTCAACAACATAGTTAACTTTATTTAATTTCAAGGAAATTTTCTACAATCCCACTAATCGTGGTGGATTTTTTTGGTTTTCGTTTGCGAACAATTAATCGTTCGCTCTCAAATAACTCGCGACATCAACAAATTACACATAGTCCGGACACCGATTACTCAGATGATGATTATTTTGAAGACAAGAAATGGCTTCAACAAGCCTGTCCGACAAATAATATATCAGATATATTTAAAATAATGACAAAAACCATAAGTTTGCGGAAAAAAAACTTTGATATTAATGAATATCCAAGAGTTTTTGATACTCCAGGACTGGTATTATTTACATAATTGTTTATAATATTTTTAAATCAATTTAGCAAATTATAACAAATTGAAATTTTTATTGGACAATTTGCGGAAATAAGGTGATTTTTCAAATATGTTTTATGTATTTATAAATCGATCAAGATTTTAATTTGCAATTTAAAATCGAAAACCTTTGCGATGAGAAGTGGCAAAAATTAAAAACGGAAATTGGTAGACTGGCAAATGCAAGAAATATTAGAATTTATGACGCATGGTCCGAAGATGATGAACATAAGTTACTAATTAAATTTTAAACAAACAAAAAATTAACATATGGAAACAAATTATATAATACCTATTTATTCATTATAGTAAAAAGTTTAAAAATTAGGTTAATTTTTTTATATTAAGGTTTAAGCAATGTTATATTACACAATTTTATAATTTCTTATTTCTTTTTGTTATAGAATTCGACAGTGATATCACAAGTTTAATTCTTTTATCGAAACTATGCCGAACGTATGGGAAAAAAACAAATTCATCTATTTATCAATTTTTAATTTTTGAAAAACATAACTTTGTTAGATTTTTACTCTTTAAATTACTACAAGAATTTATTTACAGACTGGGACCTGTTCTCAACAAACGGTAAATCATCCTCATTTCATTATATGTGGCCCATCCCGGAAGATCATAACGTCTGCAGCGATAAAAATTGTTGGCAAAGAAATAGCTCTTGCTATAAATAAACAAAATTTTGAATATTTTGTAACTTTGTTCAAAGCCTATTTTATTTTTAACTGTAAATACCCCGAAAATTTACAATCATTTTTTCTCTTCATTCAGGAAGGGATTTTAAAAATGGGCCATTCTAGTTTAACACCTAGGCTAAAAGAGTTAAAAAATACGCTTAATATCTAAGATTTAAAATAAATAAAAGAATTTTAATCAAAACGAAATTGTGTAACGCATAAAAATCATATTCGCACTCGTATATTTCATTTTTACGTTTAAATTTAGATAGAAAAACCATTTAAGTGGTGTATTACTATATAATATTTTATATTGTTTTACTATATATTTTATTCTATCTGTAAGATTTTACTAAGTAAATGAATTTTCATTTTTCTTATTTTTAAATAATTATTAATACATAAATGTGAAATAAATATGTATTCTTGTAAATTACAAAATTGTGCCCGGACAATCATAAGCTTTACATTAGACATTCAAGACTAATACATGCCCTTACAAATTTTAAATCTAGTCTTCTATGCGGAGTTCAAAATTGTGATGCTCAATGTAAAACATACAGTGGTCTTACAAAACATATTGTAAGTAAACATAAAACAATAGACGTAATATCAAACATTACACAGAATTTAAATTCAAATTTAAGCAATGACTTAAGTAGTTCAAGTATAATAAATAATGTAAGTGATTGTGATGCTGATGGTATCTCCCAAAACTTAGATCAAGAGCTATTAGATAAACTTATGACGTTAAATTTAAATTATACTCAAACTAATGTAATATTAGAATCAATTGCTTCATTTACTCAATTAATAGAAATTAATATTAGAAAAAGCTATTATTCTGTGAGCATCATAATACAATAAATGAATGAAATCCCTTTAAGCTTCAAAAATCAACTTATTTACGAAAAAAAGACATTTTTTCGAAAGTTCCCTTACCAAGAGAAATAGCGTTAGGAGTTTAGAAGTGATTAGGATTAGGATTATAATTATCGTGCGCTAAATATAATTGGATTAGCTGATAAGCGGTAAAGGTAAGTAACAGGTATCAGGTATGTGGGAAAATTTTTAGAAATCTTAAATTAACCCATTAACGACGGCCGTACTCATTGGGAACGCCACTTTAAAACGTAATTTCTTCGAATCTGGCAATTTTAAAATTTATATTTATTTTCCTCGATTATTTGTGTATATAAATTGGGGAATAACCTAAACAGCATCGTTTTACCTGCACGTGTGTCATTATACTTTTATCATCGGTTGTGAATAGTCGACTTTTTTCAGTGTGACTTTTAGATAAATTAACAACTATTTTTTTAAAACAGTGCAAGTTTTAATTATTTTTGTGGTTCAATATAAATTTAGAAATACTATATTTACCGTAAGTAAACTTAAAAATTTATTAGTTTCTTTTTTTCTATTTATAATCGTTGTTTAAATAGTGCCGTCCTCATACAAGTACGTTAGGCGGAACAGTATTTTTTTAAATATTGTAGTGAAATGGATACTAAGCTATTTTATGGGACAAAAGAATATTCCAGATTGGAAGATGCCTTGGAGGATATTGCATCTCATGAACTTGGTGATCATGAAAATTTGGAAATTTGTATAATCCCACCAAATTTAGATGAATTGACAGACACCGAAGACTTTGATGAAGATATTACAGAAGACCCCAATGCATTTCCAACCGAAATTCCAGGTACTGTTGAAATTTCTGTAACAGAAAGAGATACCACCGAAGAAGATGTGTTATTCTCGAAAAATGACGGTCTTGATGGAGAAGGGCAAACCAGTGGTGCAGCAGAATATTTTGATTTCAAGAAACCTACATGGATGAAAAAACATCCGACCTACGTGCCTTTTGGAACAAACGATTTATGTTATACAAGTGAGTTCGACATTATGAAAAACAAAATAAAAGATTTGTCACCGCGTAAATTATTTGAAATGCTATTTACCGATGAAATCGTGAGTTATATAATTGATCAAACTATTACGTACGCTCGACAGAAAAATAATCACGATTTTACTGTCACTAGCAACGATATTCAAAGTTTTATTGGAATACTGCTGATGACAGGATACCATAAAATTCCTCAAGAACGAATGTATTGGTCTTTGGACGATGATTTGGGGGTTCCATGTATTTATAAAGCCATGTCAAGAGATCGTTACCTTGAAATAAAAAAATATTTACATTTGGCCAACAACGCTGAAATTGGAACTTCAAAAGATCGGATGTTCAAAGTAAGACCACTAATAAATATGCTTACTAAACAGTTCTGCCAGTGGGGATTTTTTCACAAGGATCTTTCAATTGACGAGTCAATGGTGAAGTATTTTGGGCATAATCCGTGCAAGCAATTTATCCGCGGTAAGCCAGTGAGATTTGGGTATAAAAATTGGGTCATAAGTAGTTCGAGTGGATACTGTTACGCTTTTGATGTTTATTGCGGAAAACCAACAGACGAATCGAGAACTCTAAAAGGAATACCCGTTGGTGCAAGAGTCGTTATTGATTTATTGGCACATGTGCCGAATCCCCCAAACCATATAGTTTTTTTCGACAACTATTTTACCACGTACTCACTAATGATTTATTTGAAAAAACAAAAAATTAGAGCTACGGGGACAGTGCGAGAAAATAGAATTAAACAGTGCCCGCTGATGCCAACTAAGGAAATGAAGAAAAAGGAAAGAGGAACTTATGACTATAGATTTGATCTCAATAACGAAATTTTGTGTATAAAATGGAAGGATAACAACATATGCTCAGTTCTCACGAATTACGACTTTGTTGAACCGTTACGTTACGTAAAACGATGGTCGAAAGCTGAAAAGGCTAAGGTCAATGTTACACAACCTTTAGCTTTTTCATCGTACAACATTGGAATGGGTGGTGTAGATACCCTTGATCAATGTATATCATTATACAGAATTGCCGTAAAAGGAAAGAAATGGTGGTGGGTCCTATTCACGTACATGATAGACATGACCATAACAAATGCATGGAAGTTGCATCAAATGACAGCCGAGGTCAAAATGGATCAACTCGAATTTCGCCGATACATCGCACGAAGTTATTTAAAAGATGCTGCATCTTCAAGAAGCTTTAAGAAGAGGAAATCTGGAAGTTCCGTAGAAGTCAGTGAAGGGTTTCACTTTCCAGAGAAGCTTGACAGACAATTAAAGTGTTGTGTTTGCCATGTGAAGGCTAGATGGTCATGTAAGAAATGCAAAAAAACAATATGCATAGAAAAAGGTTGTTTTGAAAAGTACCATGTTTCTGCCTAACGTCCTCATTTAAGGACGCCTATTTTTCCGCGAAAATACATAGTTTTTCTTTGAAATTTTTGTTTTGTTTATTTTCTTAAATTATAATCTCCCTTTGATATAAGTTTGAACGATTTTTTACAAGTAGTTCGGTTTTAGGCGTTAATGGGTTAATAAATACGACCATGGGCTAGGCCCACTAGTTACCCCTCCGTCAGTGCTCCTTTTGTGTTTCTGGGTTTTTCCTACTGTGATGTAGGTCCGCGTTTGATTTTTTTTTAATTTGATTGAATCCCATCGTTTTCGATCCATTATGTGACCAATTGCCCCTTCCCAACCATGCGGCTAAAGCAAGGTTGTATCGATTCCACCAAAACCCCACGCCATTTCCCTGCTGAGCTAGCAGGAGTAAAAAGCCGCGGTGGGTAAATCGGTACGACAAAATCTATGAAACGTGAAGTGTAAAGGCATTGCCACAAGCAAAACGGAAAACCGGCATTTAAAACCGTCAAACTCAATTTATGGTTAAGTTGCTTCACTTTGCAAAATGAAAATTATTATTAAATAGTTCAAATCTATAAGTTCCACCTTAATCTAAGAAAATTTTATTAAAATGAATTTGATTTCATTCAAAAAACCCCAATTTTATGTTTTGCCGGCCGCCAAGCAAAAATCCGTCCGTCAAAATATAAAATTGGGGTTTTTTAAATGAAATTAAATCAATTTTAATAAAGTTTTCTACGAAGAAGGTAGAACTTATACATTCGAACTATTTTTTAATAATTTTGATATAGAAAATCAAACAATTTTGTCAATAATTGGATTTGACGGTTTGAAATGCCGATTTGCCGTTTGTGCATGTGGCAATGCCTTAAGGCTTTGCCATTCAACTTCACCGTTTCAACTGCCAACGTCCTGTGACTGTGGATTTCTGTGCCAAAACGAAAACTTTACAAGCAAAATCTTAAAAAATTCTTTAGCAGAGAATAATTTGTTACATTACACGCGATGTACTTACTTTAAGCAAAATAAGCTATTTATGTCGGAGCCGTGTTTTCATTTACAGCTATATTTCGATGAATTCGAAGTAGTCAATCCTTTAGGGAGCAAAACAGGTATGCATAAAGTTTTAGCAATTTATTTAACAATTTTGAATCTAGGTCACCGTAATAATAGCTTATTCAAAAATATTCATCTCGTTGCTCTTTGTCATAATGCTGACGTCAAACAATACGGTTATGGCTCTATTCTTGAGCCAATTGTAAACGATTTAAAAATACTCGAATCAGAAGGTATTATAGTTCGATATAAAGAAGCTTTAATTAATCTCAAAGGCACAATATACTCATTAAGCCACGATAATCTGTCAGCTAATTCTTTATATGGATTACATGAATCATTTAGTTAAAACTATTTCTGTCGTTTTTGTAGAACTCATCTAAAAGACATAAATAAATCATTACTTTTCGAAGAAAAAATATTACGAAATAAAAATGATTACGATCTTTACGTAGTGAGTCGAGAATTTGGGCTCCAAAAAAATTGTGCTCTTAATAATCTTCAATATTTTAACACATTTGAATCAAATAGTGTAGACATAATGCACGACTTATTGGAAGGCGTTGGGCAATATGAGCTTAAACTATTTCTTTTATATTTAACACGTTCGCGGACATGACTGCTATAGCAGTCCAATTATTTTTGTTGTATACGGTCATGACTGCTATAGCATTCATAAACATAATGTACTGTAGCGTTAAAAAGAACACACCTATTACAATTTACTCTCTTTCAGATTTAAAACAAATTGTTTTGCCTTGTGGGTAACGTTCGTTTTGTATTAAACACCATATATAAATAGGGATTTCACCGTCTTTTAGTACATTCTTCTTTAGGATATTTTCGTATAACTAAAAATGGCATGAATGCAATAGCATTCATTGTTTCATACATTTTGCATTAATCGTTAATAAAGTGTGTTTCTGAGTGGTCGTTTTTTTTATTTTGTGAGATACAAATAAATTATTTTTTTATTTTATAATAATTGGTTTTGTGAACGGTTTTTGGTAAGCTTAGATAATATTTAAATATTTTATATGCAATTTAATTTTCTATAATTTATTTATAGAACAAGGAAAAATTTAATTATTATTTCTATGGGTTCATACGAAGAGAAATGCGAAAGGCTGAGACAGCTATTTGATGAAGTTGATAGCTTAGATGATGATTACAGCGAGCATAGATCTGAACTCGATCCATTCTCAGATGATGGAGAATTTAATGGTGATCCTGATTATGAACCAATTGAAACTGAATCAGCGACAGAGAACGAAACAGAAAGCGAAACAGATGAGTTGCAAACTAATATGGTACCAGGAATTGATCATTTAGATAATGACCTAGATGAAAGCGAGGAGCAAGAAGAATTTTGGCACGATGATGTTAAATGCATTCCGGAGTTTCAATTTAATATTGCAGATGCCGGTATCAAAATAAATTTGAACGAAAATTCAACGCCACGCGACGTTTTTGACCAATTATTCACCGAAAATATTATAACGAAACTAGTGAATGCAACGAATGAATATGGGAAGCAATTGACTAACAGCAACAAACCAAATACAAGAAATAGCCGCATAGCATCATTTTCCGATACAAATGGTTCAGAAATGTGTAAATTTTTGGGCCTTTGTCTTCTTCAGGGCCAAAGATCTAGCCCAAGCATTCGACATTTGTTTTCGAGAGACTCGATATATTTTGCCCCAATATTTCCGTTTACAATGTCTGGAAGACGATTCGAGCAGATTTTACGTTGTTTTAACTGTCATATAACTGAAGATGGTTTTGACAATAAAACTGAAAAGTTAAGGAAAGTGTTACCTTTAGTAAGTCCTCTTTTGGCAAATTTAAAGTCAGCGTTTTCACCTTTCAAAGAATTGTCTTTAGACGAATCGCTCCTTTTGTTTCGGGGCAGGTTAAGTTTCCGACAGTACATTAAAGGTAAAAAGGCCAAATATGGCATAAAATTTTACACACTAACATCAAGTGATGGGTATGTATTATCTGTCGAAATTTACGAAGGAAAAGATGAAACAACGAGATCGTCTAAAACGGAAGCGCTGGTATTAAGGTTGATGCAGCCATACTTAAATCAAGGCCATCACATATTTATGGACAATTTTTATAATAGCGTAAGTTTGTCGGAAAAACTATTGCTATATCAAACTCATAGTTCTGGAACACTTCGATCAAATCGGCGAGGACTTCCCAAAGATGTAGTTCAGAAAAAATTGAGGAGAGGTGAGCTTGTATGGAAAAGACGAGGCCAATTATACGTGTCGAAATGGAAAGACAAGAGGGATGTGCTTTCTATAACCACTGCACACCATCCGAAACTAATTGAGACGACAAACAGATATGGAAAAAAATTAATAAAACCAAATGATATTGCGCATTATAATTTACATATGTCTGGAGTTGATCGAGCTGACCAAATGTGCTCATATTATTCCTCTCCGAGAAAAACCATACGATGGTACAAAAAGGTGTTATTCCATATGTTGGACGTTGCTGTTTGGAATAGCTATTTTCTTTATAAAAAACAACACAACCAGATAACATTTTTAAAGTTTAGAGATTTATTAATTAAATCGTTAATAAGTCTTCCATCGGCTAAAGAAGATGGCGGGAGTTTGATCAACACATTGCGAGGTCGACCCAAGAGGAAACATTTCTCACCAAGCACTTCACGTACAGGATCTCCACTTGCCAGTAGACCTGGCAGTTCATCTACTAGCCTACATTGTGATTCACCAGTTTCCAGTTCAATCAGTTGTTATCCTAATTACCATATTATGGAAAAAATTCCACATCCAGTTGGTTATAAACGTAAAACGTATTTTTTACGATGCACAAGATGCTATGCTAATAAGAGGAAAAAACAAACTTCTTTTAGATGCCAATCTTGCCCGGCAAAACCAGTGTTATGTCCAGAATGTTTTGGACCCTACCATACAGCAAATATATAACTGTTTGTATAAATAGTTCTGAAATGTCCCTTATTTTATTTTATAATAATTATGCATCAGTTCCTGATTTTTCTAGTTTGCCTTTAAAATGTACAAAATATTTATTTTACTTGTTGAACTATAAATGAATAAAACATGAAATATAGATAATTGGTTATTATTTGTTTAGTAATTTTTATAACATGTCTAAATTTATGCCACATTTTACATTTGAAAAAATAATTTACATATATTAGATTCATGTGTGCTATGGCAGTCATAAGCAAGTAAATAAACAAATAAACGTATGAAGACAAAATGACTGCTATAACAGTGAAGACTGCTAGAGCACTCATTTGTAAAATAATAAGAAAAAAAGTTATACTTAGCAAATGAATGTTATAGCAGTCATACCATGTTTCTTTCAAAATGGTCTAAATATTACTTATTATTCAATTCTAAGAATTTCCCTACTTTCCGAGATGAAATATCTTCATATTCCTTAAAGTTATTAAATGTGTGTTTCTGAGTGGCTCATGTAAAAAAAAAGTGTCCGCGAACGTGTTAACTAAGGAGAGTAAATTCATTTCCATAGAAAATGTCGATAAAAGAATTAAAACCGCAAATTTTGGATATCTTAACCGCTCCAATATACCGTCACTTATTAATTTGGAAAGCAAAACTAAAAATGCTTAGCAGCTTAGGATTAGCAGATAAGCGGTAAAGGTAAGTGATGGTATCCAGGTATGTGGAAAATCGTAAAATTGTAAATTAATAAATACAACCATGGGCTAGGCCCGATAGTGCCCCTTCGTCAGTGCTCCTCTTGTGTTTCTAGGTTTTTCCTACTGTGATGTAGGTCCGCGTTTTTTTTTTCTCGTAATTGATTGAGTCCCATTTGTTCCTTTCTGTTTCGGTCCATTATGTGACCACCTTCCCCATCCCAACCATGTGGCTAAAGCAAGGTTGTTTCGATTCCACCAAAATCCCACGCCATTTCCCTGCTGAGCTAGCAGGAGTAAAAAGCCGCGGTGGGTAAATCGATACGACAAAATCTATGAAACGTGAAGTGTGAGGCTTTGCCTTTTAACTTCACCGTTTCAAACACCAACAAACAATTTATATTAATTACGAAAATTTAAAATTGAAAAGCGGCTTGTGTTTAACACTTTAAATTTAAAATTAAAAAATCTGTAACGGAATTCTTATCTAAAGAGAAATTCCATTAATAACCTAGCCCAGCAAAAATTTCATTTAGAGATCAGCATGACATTGAAGATTACATCTTCACCTAAATCTCATTAATATATAGGTCATGCTGAATTTTCTGTTTACATTTTTTTTTTCTTATACACTTATTTAATTGAAGGTCAACATATTAATTCATAATAAATTCATATGAGCCTCAGTTGAATAAACGTAAATATGTTTTGTAATTTGATTACACCTTTTTCTTTCATTTTCAATGGCATATATGTACATGTTGAGTGCAGGTGTTGTTGTTTTATATAGTATAAGTAAATGACCGATATTATATAGAATTGTGAACTCTGTATTTGAGGTATATGTACGAAGAATGGAAATGTTTAACACGCGCGGTAATTGATGCCGATTTTTGGTTTATCAGCAGAAAAAGAAAATTTTTAATGATTGATTGAAAGTGCATTTTCAATTTTACTGAGCAAAAATAAAAATTCCCCTGACTTTCGATCAAATATTTTTTGTTTTTTTTTTTTTTTGAAAAAAAAGTTTTCGCGTGGAGTTTTTTTTTTTTTTGGGAGTTGGTTTTGGAGTTTAGCCAAGTGTGGCTAAAGTTAGTAAAGTTTTAGGGGTTGGTTTTGAGAATTGATTAGGGTTAAACGAGCCGCGTCGTACCCTCGTCTAAAGTTTTTGTTTATAAGTAAAATAAATAATAGTTTTTAATTTATTTTGGGTGATTTACATAAGTGTTGATTTATTTTATACGTAATTCTTATATGGAAAATATATTCCGATTTAACAAAAATCAATTTATTTAATTTTTTGTGTGAAGGGATGGACGAGAGATACTGGTAAGTAGACGAGTGAGGCGTTAACATAACACACTAAATAACGGCTGAGGGTTGACACAGTGATCACTAGGTGGGAAATTGGTGAAGTTCGACGGATCTTTTCCTTTCCTGGTGCTCACGGTAGCATACCACGGCCACTTTACCCTACTAACAGACAATAGGGCCTTTAAACTTTTTAATTTAGTTAGGTAGGGCGTGAGTACAAAAATAAAAAAAATGTCCGGCTAGAGAGCCAAAACATACAACCATGGTCAGCGTTTGACCAATCTTCCGCGATGGGCTGGTTGCCCAATTCACTATTTAAGGGTCCGATGCCCTCACCTTATCCTCAAATTAGTTTTTTTTACCTTAGGCGGTAATCTAGGCCACTATCCTTACATCCCCATCCCCACGACCAATTTAACCTCACCGCTGGAGCTAGCTGGTTAATGCCGCCTGTGGGATATGCAAAAGGATAGAGGCAACAAATTAAGTGTAACTGGGTTTGCCCTATAGACTATAGAGGCTTACCTAGTATTACAAATCTTAACAGTTCATTTAATTTCATGCGATGTTTTAATTACAATTTAAATGCATTTGAAACCAATTGTATTAATGAACTTAATGTTAAAAAATTAGAAAGTTTGGAATTCAGACAGTTACAATAAATTTCTAATTCCTAAATATGAAATAATATAGATTTAAATTTAAATAAACTAGATGTAATAAAAAATGAATAAAAATATAGTAGAAATAAAATTTAAAAAATTAAAAATACATTATTTGCGTTTTTTTAAATTATCCTATAATTTAGTTTTCTTCACTCCTTTACAAGTGATCTCATTCTTCTAGTGGCGTTAAATAATATCCTACATCGGGGTTATAACTTAAACATATAAGTAAGTTACAATTCTACCCATAAACCTTTAAAAAAAATTATCTTAATATGTAGGGGAGGGTGGGGATACTTGATCCTTTGGGAGACTTGTTCACTTTATATATTTCGACGAATTGTGATAATCAAAATATTGAGTGTGGCAACACCGTATAGCGAATACAATTATAGAATAATGTAAACCACTCAGTCGCAAATAGGACGTGCATAAATACAGATGAGATATTAATTGTGTTTTGACACGTTCTCTTTTTTTTTTTTTTTTGTATGGTGATTTTTTTGTGTTTTCTCCGTTATTTCAAGTAAATACCGGTTTTTATTTACATTTGTGGTAGTTAAAACTTCTAATTAATTGTAGCAAGAATTATTTTGTGAGTGCTGTGAGTGATAATTTGGAAACCTAAGTATGTATTCCAAAGGTACCCATGGGGATACTTGATCCATTTACCTATGGGAGATTTGTTCCTGAGGGATCAAGTCTCCTTTAATTATTTAGAGTTGTATACACAATACTTTCTTCATTAAGTTATTTTATTTATACACAGAATATGCCTCGAAGTTATAAAAGAAAACCCGGAGCAAAGGCCAGAACTCCGATTGATAGCCACAAACTTGAGCAAGCTGTTAGCTCCGTTCTTGATGATGGGGCATCCCTAAAAGGTACGGCGAAACGATTTGATTTAAATGTTATGACACTGAAACGATATGTTCGCGCTAAAAAAGCAAATCCAAATAATATTTGTTACCAACCAGATTATACAAAAGCTAAAATATTTAGCACTGAAGAAGAATCGATGCTGAAAGATTATTTAATTAAAGCAAGCAAGTTACACCATGGGCTAACATCCAAACAAACAAGCGAATTGGCTTATGAGTTTGCTATAAGTAACAACAAAACGATCCCGGGAATTTGGGAAAATAACCAAGAAGCAGGATATGACTGGTTGCATGGTTTCATGAAAAGAAACTCCGCACTATCATTAAGGCTTCCAGAGGCAGCAAGCCTTAGTCGTGCCACTAGTTTTAACAAAACCAATGTTGCAAAATTTTTTGAAAATTTAAAAACGGTTTTAGCTGAACACAAGTTGGGACCAGAGGCTATTTGGAACATCGACGAAACTGGGTTAACTAATGTGCATAAGCCTAGAAAAGTTATTGCTCCTAAAGGCGAGAAACAAGTTGGAAAAATCACTTCTGGTGAAAGAGGTCAGACTGTGACAGTTTGCTGTGCTATCAATGCCATTGGAAACCATATACCACCTTTTATGATTTTTCCTAGAAAGAACTGGCAGGATCGTATGACTAATAATAGTCCACCTGGAACGGTTGGTGTTGCTCACAACACTGGATGGATGACAGGGCCAAATTTTGTTATTTTCTTAAAGCATTTTCGAAAGCATACAAATTCTTCTAACAAAATGGTCATGCGTTTCCACTGGCGTTTACTCCAGGAAATATCGAAAGCGGCTTCAGAGTCTCAGATATATGGCCTTTCAATAGTGACATATTTACTGAAGATGAATATCTATCATCATATGTAACAGATAGAGAATTCACAGGAACAAATGAAAATAATCAACAAATTGCTGCTTATACTAATTCTCAAGAATTATATATATAACATTATTCGATTAAAATAAATTTTACTTATCCGATAGGTGTAATCATCAGTTATATCTGAAAAAAGTAGCTTCTATTTTTGGAGTGAAAATATATTTATCCAGACAGAGTTAATCACATTTGAAATTATGACACTATTGATGATAAAGAAAAATTTGCACAAAACACTACCTATTGATGATAAAGAAAAATTGTATCCTATCGGTGGATACTATGTGGCACCGAATCAGGGTCAAGGCGACACGGGTTTTTTTTTCTGCCTTTTTAAAATTCATTGGGTTCATCAAGTGGACATTATCGCGATGTGTCACTAAGTCCAATAACAGAATTGTAATGTGATTGCGCGTTAACTGAACCAATGCGCAAATTAGGACTGCGCACTATCACCCGTAAACCTACACATGGTCAAGGCACATTATTATGTCAACCGGGATCTTACAATCAAAAAGATAAAAACAAATTATTTAAAAATTTATTTCAGGAAAATGAAAATGGACCTTCAACCAGCCCTGCTGTAAGCATAAACACAAATTTAAATCAAACAAGCAATGGTGGTTATATATCGACAAACACCAGCTGCAAAGTTGCAAGAGGAAATTAATCGTTTAAAACAAAGATTAGATATGTGATATTAAAGAGTGATCTGATTAATCACTCTATCGATTGATGTGATATTATAGAGTGATCTGATTGATAAAATCTGTGTTTAATTGTGCAATATAATTTGATTTCTAAAATCGGTCTTTTGTGCGGGAAATTTTTTATTTCGTCAGTGTAAATTATATTTACATATTAGTTATCGATTGCTGTTTAAAATGAGTGCGAATAAAAAATTATCGGGATGTGAATTTCGCAAGGGAAAAAGAAATCGCGATCATTTGGATAAAACACAGGCAAGTTTTTTGTTAAAATATTTAGACACAAATTTACCGGAAAAATTGAATGGAACTGAAGAAGGAAGAATTTCCGAAAGTAGTCTTCCATAATAAATATGTTTAAATTATCACTATAAGATATTTTGCTACCATTTGTGTTTTTTAGAATTGTATAAATTAAAAAAAATTTATTTTGTTTGTTTTTTGTGCTTGTGAAAATCAAAACAAATTTTACCGTATAATTTTATAAAAACATTAATAAAATTGTAAAACTTTTTAAAAAACCACCCTTTTTTAACTATAATATACTAGTGATAAAAGCCACGGCACCTGATAAAAAATGGATAAATGCCATCTTTATTATACAAATTTACCTCTACTAGGTACACAGAATTCTTTGGTTGAAAACACTACTGCGATTAGTTGTACTTTAAATGATTGTAGTACAATATAGTCTAGTTTGAATATTCCCCTGATTGACGATCAAATAATTCTAGATCCAAATTTAGTATCTAGATCTGTTACACTAGGAAAGTCGGGATTTCACTATATATACTGACCATAAACCTCTGACTAGAGCAATTCAGTCTAAAACTGAACGTAATCCGAGGCAAGCTCGCCACTTGGATTAGATTAGTCAATTTACCACGGACATTCAGCATGTTCACGGACATGACAACATTGTTGCAGATACACTCTCTCGTACAACGGACAATGAAACGACCACAGTCGAAAACTTGCAAATAATAATAGTAGTAAGTTTAATATTAAGTTTTGTGCCTTTGGCGCGTGAAAAAGTGCGTTTTAAAAGTTATATTAACCTTTCGCCACAACAGTAACTAGTAAATTGAATACTTTATTTGTTTTTAAACGAAAATTATATTTGCGATTAAAATGGAATGGATTAAATCAGTATTTGCGTGGATGGTGGGTAAAACCAAGGAAAATACTGCATCAGCTTTTGTCAGAGTCCCTTCTTGTCCAAAGTAAGTTGACAGCCGCCGTGAGAGTGGAGTTTATGGCGGATATCTACTTGTACGACACGAGCGGATTTTTCGATTCTGTCGAATTTAAACTCTTGGGAACTATCAGATATAAACAAGTGGGAGGAAAAAACGCGCTGCTTTCATTGGTGGCGCAAAAAGTATCTATAATTATATTACAGTGTAATTATAGTGTCATTACATTACACTCGCTGGCTCGAAGCGAGCGTGAGTTCTTCGTCGAAAATCCTCTTTTACTTTTACTAACTAGCGACATAGTTATCGATCAACTCCGAAACACCAAGCAAAGCCTTATACTGAAATCACCACGGCAAGCCAAACAAGATGACGTTTTTGTTCCCAAGTCACTTGCCAACTGCGATTTTGTGTTCGTTTGAAAGGACAAGGTTCGCATAGGTTTAGCTCCTTCCTATGAAGGTCCGTTTAAAGTTATTCGATGCCTTCGGAAACAATTCACCGTGTCAATTAATGGTAAGAACCAAACCATTTTAATTCATCGACTCAAACCAGCTTACGGCTTACTATGTTCGATGTAAAATCAGGTCATCGGACACATAAATCTGTTCGCTTTTCAACCTAAAGTGCTTTACCCATTGAAAAACGAAAAGAAAAATCCGATTTAGTTTTTTCAATATAATTCCAAAATTATTACTTTATTTTCACTAAAATCTTCTCGTTTTTGATCGAGTATAGCATACAATACCATCAATTTAAAAAATTCAAAAACATTTTTAATTGGCTGAGAAAATGACAATTTAATTTTTTCGGTTCTAAACAATTTATTTCGGACGAAAAAATTAAATTTTCATTTTCTCAGCTAATTAAAGTTTTTTTGAAATTTTTTAATTGAAAATAATATCGTTGGTATACTCGGTCAAAATCGAGAAGTTTTTAGCGAAAACAAAGCAATAATTTTAGAATTATATCGAAAACACTAAATCCGATTTATCTTTTCGTTTTTCAATGGGTAAAGCACTTAACAATCATTTTGTTTAGGGAGGAGAGATTCACTTGCGGCGTAGTCCTGTAGCAGCTCATTTATTTATATAAATTAAACACTGATTTATCCCATTTAAAAGGGCCTTATTGTATAAAAGGGTATATTTTTAGTTTTTTTATTAACGATGCCCAAACGTAAAGTCGAAGGTGAAGAATTACTAAATAAAAAAAAATGAATGTTAAATGTGGGTTAAAGTCAAAATGTTTGAATATAAAAGTATTTGAAAAAATACAAGATGTCGAAGAGAGGTCATCACTATTTGTGGAAGTTTCTCGATATATTCATTTTTCATTGAACAAACAATGGGAACGTGGAAATTTTACACAAATTAAATTTTTGGATTTGTATTATCATCTGTTGAATGGGTCAAAATCAAAATATGAATTAGATTCCGAATGTAGAGATCTAAGAAATGCATTTAGCCTAAAGCTTTATGATAAATCTTATAAATCCAATTTATTTGTTTCCGAAGCCAATAAATATTAAACTATATTTCATAATAATATTTGGATACACGCCTATTCTAGAATTGGTAAATTTTTGAGACATTTTGATAAAAAATCATAGGATACTCTTGATTTTTTATTTCGAGAAAAAAGTGACAAAATACCAGATCCAGAATTGATAAAAATACTTCAAGATAAATTACAATGAGATGGAACTAAATTTCATGAATTGGCCAATAAACTAAAATATCAAAAATACATTAATTTTGTTTACAAACTACAAAGATATAATGAAGAAAGTGGATTAAAGAATTTTCATTGTTCCCTATTTTAAATTTTGGACGACATCACCTGCGATATGATTCAATGACTTTATTTCAATTACATACTATGTTCTCAAAAATTGTTCAAAGGCCAATGGAAATCATTTGATCGAGATTTAGAATGAAGAAAATATTTTTCATTTCCTGAAACTATAAATAAAATATTTGTAATAGAAATAAAAGAATTAAAAGAACTAAAAATTAAGTCAAAAAAGAGAAAATTACACAATGAAGAACAAGAACAAGGAAATAACATAAAAATTAGTGAAAATATATGTAGACAATGTAATGCCATCCATCATCGTTTTATAAAATATATTACTTTAGGTTACTGAATTGTTAATATTGTAAAGTAAGCATATTTTAAAAGTCAATATGCGCAGTGGAATTCAGTCCACAAATTATATATAAATTATTTTAATTTGTGCTGACGATATAAAATATGCTTACTAAATAAAAATTGAATTAAAAATTAATATATAAGAAAATTTAGTTTTTAAGTAAACATAATCAAAAGAAGTCAAAAAAAATCTAGATAGTGAACAAAAAAATGTAATTTAAAATTTTAATAAAGACTTTACATAGTGAACAAAAAATGTGATTTAATAAATTCAATAAAAGACATTACATGGCGATCTTGCCTATTACGATCCGATAAAAAAAGACAAAGTTATGACTATACCAAGTGCTTTGACACTTAAATTTAAATTTTTTTTAAAAAGTGGAGTTAATCGATTTGTGAAACGAGTACTAAATGGATGTTTTTCTGGTGTATCTATTTAGAACAATGGGGATACAACAGAGCTAGCCTGCACAGCAATCTACGAACAACAACAACATAAACGAGAAAATTGAAATTAAAGTACAACTATGATGTAATGATTACACTAGATCCAGGCCAACGATTATTGTTTGGGGAAATTAGAAATGATTGTGGCGGTTCACACATGCGTTCGCCGCCACACGCTCAGAACAAAAACACGAACAGACAGAAACGCAAACGGAAACACCAATACAAAAACGGACAACTGAACTACTGTCTCTTCCAGACAAAACGACGGACAAGACAAAATAAAATAAAAATTCAGTCTCGACTCGGATTTCATGCGGAGCACGCGCGCTCTAACATACAACACAAAATGGTGGTGGTAGAATATAACAAACGAATCTAATTAAATAAATATTAAATAAAGAAATATTTCAATAAATAAAATACATAACAAAATAAATTATAACAGATTAAAAGTGCATACAAAACAACAAAATATAATAAAATAAAATATAATTAATCATAAATTTGAAAGTGGCGTTTTAATTAAATTATAACAAAAAAGTGAAACGCTAAATGATAAACCAATAAAAATTAAAAGTTCCGTTTTTCGTCATATGACTGGCTTTCATCAAAGGTTGAGAGACCTAAAAAATGGACACAAACAACATCAAATGACCAATTCTCACCCATGGCTAAGAATTTCAGAGAATACATAAATTATCAACTGTCCATTTTCAAGTCAAGGCAAAAAGAAATGGTTCAAAGGAAAGTGGCCAAATTAGAAATAATAGGAACCGTTAAAAATAAAGCACTTGTAGTTATTGGATCAACAAAAATTGCTTCAAACTATCCAATCAAAGGATATATCAGAACACCTCAACCAAAAATATTGTCAGCTTTAAAAAAATATGCAGATGTTTTGGAAATTGGAGAGTTTCGAACCACTAAACTTTATGCTGGATGTCATAATGAACACTTTACATCAAAATCTCCTCATAGATATCAATTTTTTAAAAAATGTAATATGACATGGAATCGAGATGTAAATGCTGGGAAAAATATACTATATTTGGGCTTATGCTTGATAGAACAAAGAAAAAAACATTTAAATTTTTGTAAAATACCAAAGTAAAATATTGTAATACTTTGGTTTGATTTTTTTATTTTCAAAATAAAAAAATTTAACCTTTTTTTGGCTGAACAATAAGGTCGATTTTTCTAATCAGATATTATTATTCGGTCACTAAAGGGTTATATAAATTGATATACACTCACCACTACAATACAGGGTTAACGCATTTAATATCTTTTGCGTTATGAAGTGCCATCGAACGAAAATAACGAATCAACAGAAATACAATTCAACACACCGAATTTGAATTTTTCTCTGTTGATCCATCTCGTTTTCCAAATATTCCTCAATTCAAATTTGAATTGATATTTTTCTCGAACAACGAAGATTGGCATGTGATTCTTTTCGTCTGCCAACACTAAAAAATCAACATGACCAATACACACAAAAAAAAAACATACAAACTCGTCTTCGGCGTTTTTATATATTTTTCTCTTCGTTTTCATTAGTTATTTTTCGATTTTGATGATTATTAAAACAGTCAGCCTGTTTTCGGTGGACAAACGATCACTTCGGATGAAGCGTACTTAATTCGCAAAGCGAAAAGAGACGCCAAAAATGCAAGAGATGAAACTTGCTCAAATAAAAACGAAAAACGACAAGCGTACGCAAACACAGTGATCAAAGAAAGTTGCAAGAGGAAATTAATCGTTTAAAACAAAGATTAGATATGTGATGATATTAAAGAGTGATCTGATTAATCACTCTATCGATTGATGTGATATTATAGAGTGATCTGATTGATAAAATCTGTGTTTAATTGTGCAATATAATTTGATTTCTAAAATCGGTCTTTTTGTGCGGGAAATTTTTTATTTCGTCAGTGTAAATTATATTTACATATTAGTTATCGATTGCTGTTTAAAATGAGTGCGAATAAAAAATTATCGGGATGTGAATTTCGCAAGGGAAAAAGAAATCGCGATCATTTGGATAAAACACAGGCAAGTTTTTTGTTAAAATATTTAGACACAAATTTACCTCTAGTTCGTACACAGAATTCTTTGGTTGAAAACACTACTGCGATTAGTTGTACTTTAAATGATTTTAGTACAATATAGTCTAGTTTGAATATTCCCCTGATTGACGATCAAATAATTCTAGATCCAAATTTAGTATCTAGACCTGTTACACTAGGAAAGTCGGGATTTCACTATATATACTGACCATAAACCTCTGACTAGACCCATTCAGTCTAAAACTGAACGTAATCTGAAACAAGCTCGCCACTTGGATTAGATTAGTCAGTTTACCACGGATATTCAGCATGTTCACGGACATGACAACGTTGTTGCAGATACACTCTCTCGCACAAACGGACAATGAAACGACCACAGTCGAAAACTTGCAAATAATAATAGCAGTATGTTTAATATTAAGTTTTGTGCCTTTGGCGCGTGAAAAAGTGCGTTTTAAAAGTTATATTAACCTTTCGCCACAACAGTAACTAGTAAATTGAATATTTTATTTGTTTTTAAACGAAAATTATATTTGCGATTAAAATGGAATGGATTAAATCAGGATTTGCGTGGATGGTGGGTAAAACCAAGGAAAATACTGTATCAGCTGTTGTCAGAGAGTCCCTTCTTGTCCAAAGCAAGTTGGCAGCCGCCGTGGGAGTGGAGTTTATGGCGGATGTCTTCTAAAGGAAAATACGCGTTGCTTTCACACGCTGGCGTAAAAAGCATTTATAATTTATAGTGTAATTACATTACACTCGCTGGCCCGAAGCCTACTGCATGACTAATATATCAGCTGCAACCATTGCCTTGACTTTTGTCAACAATTACGTTTCAAGATTCGGCGTGCCCTTTAATATCACCACTGATCAAGGAACGCAGTGAGTTAACAAAACTTCTTGGCTCACATCGTATTCGTACAACGGCTTACCACCCTCAAGCCAATGGCATAGTCGAACGTTTCCACCGAAAACTCAAAGCCGCGTTAATGGCCAGAGGAAACACAATCAATTTGAGTTCGGATATACCAATCGTACTTCTTGGTATCCGAGCAACATTAAAAGAAGATCTGAAGTGCTCGCCAGCCGAAATGATTTATGGACAAACCATTTCCACCATGACAACCATGTGAATGTGGGCTCTATATCTTAAATAGGTTTAATCTAACAGAATGCACTTTGTCACCCTCTGGCGCAAAGAATTTCAAAATTGCTGATTTAACAAGTTAACTGTGCACTATCACCCGTAAACCTACACTTGGTCAAGGCACTTTATTATGTCAAACCGGATCTTACAATCAAAAAGATAAAAACCAATTATTTAAACAAAATGTATTTCAGGAAAATGAAAATGGGCCTTCAACCAGTGCTGCTGTAAGCATAAACACAAATTTAAAACAAACAATCAGTGGTGGTTATGTATCGACAAACACCAGCTGCAAAGTTGCAAGAGGAAATTATTCGTTTAAAACAAAGATTAGATAGAGCTCAAATTCATCAGCTTTTCTATCTCTAGCTGAATCTAAACGGCAGATACGGCAGACGGTGGTTATGCATTCATTTTTATCGGATAAAACAAAACGTGAAGACGTAATCACTGATATGAGTATGGACAAACCTGTAGCGGCTCACGCAATGAAAACACATTCATTCGTTCACCACCACAAAAGCAACACATCAGCGCCTCATACATATGACACGCAACCGCAACTGTAACCGCTCGACCAACGAGCTATTGGAATTGTTCATACCTGGCTCCGGTTTTCCCAAATAACAAAACAACCGATAAACACAAAAAAACGAAACAATTCATGTCTGTCATTATACACTCGTACGTTATGACTTGCACAACTCTCAAAAATTTTTGGTGGTAAAATTTTCTTACACACAAAATAAAAATGGTGAACAATAGGTAATAATAATTAACACATAAAATAAAATGATATTAATCGTAAATTCCAAAATTTTCCTTTTTTTATAATAATAAAATAAATTTTCATTTAATAATAATAATAAGCCAACCATTGGTTGTGAGTTGAATTAAATTAGTTAAGTGTTTTATTTACTCAACTTAGTAATATATAGGCTTTGGGGCATTTCTGAATTAAATTCAACAGCGAATTAGCTGCCCCCACTCATACACGCGCTATATATTGGTGACCTCAACGTCCGTGTTTACGGCCCAACAATATTATTATAAGAACTACGAGTTTACGGCAACAATATTACCGAAACAAAGTAACCGAACGAATTTACGGTCCAACAAAGTTTTTTTTTCATAGAAATTTTTCTGTGATAAAGCGGTACAACGAGAATTTTATTTAAATGCATGTATTTAAATGTGTGCGCCTGGCACACAAAAAACCACAATAGTGCCAGGCGAAAAAGGTAACTAACCATAAATATTTATGTATTCCAACATAAAACACAATTTGCTACAAAGAATTCCTTTTCTTTCTTTTCTGTGCCCTTGCTAACAAAATGAGGACATAAACACATACAAAAAAAACCAACAACGAATAGCTGAATATTGTTACTATAAGGCACAGATTAAATTAAATAATAAATATATCATAAAATAATCAAGTATTGTTTTAATAATCACAACAACGAGTGCAAAATACATAAGTACAATGCCGCACTAACATAACAAATAAAAAAACGCATTTAGCTAAATAATTGAATTTGGGAATACAAAATTTTTTTTCATGGATTTTCACGGATAACATTACAAAAACAACACCGTTACAGCAAACAGTAGAAGTACAGTTTATACAAAATAACGGCGCCTACACATATGGTGCTATAACAACAAAAATAAAACAAAAATTTTCAAAAGCAGTAATTATTAAAGTAACTACAACGCGAAGTGAAATTATGCATATTAAGGAAGTTGTCAAAGTAATTTGAAATTACAACCTCGGACACAGCACTGAGTAGTGTATTGTGAATGACAGAATGCTAATTAATTCCAACCCCATTTATGAAAAGCCTTCTTAGAAGACTGACGCTACTGGAGAGTTGTAGCAGGCACTAAGTTATCTTTCTTCCGCGAGTGAAATGACTGAGTATCCTTCGGGTCCGATACAGAAGTTAGAGGTATGCAGACATTTGTTGAGTCGGGTCGTAGGCCTGGATTTTCTTAGTTATCGTTGAGCCTATAAATAATAGTTTTTTCTTTCTCAGCGCTAAGATTTTACGGTTCATATTTATGTTTCACATCTGCTTTTGAAGGTTTTAATTGTATATCAATAAAAATAGGAATAAATTTAATTTAATATAATATACAATATAACTCACCATAATCCGCATCACATCAACATTTTGTTCCATAACCTGCTTCAAATAAATCGGCAACATCGACTGATGCCAATACATAAATGTTGGTTCACACAAATTCTTCAAATTATCCTGCAAATTAACAATCCCGTCGAGACGTTGCAAAATTTTCTCAAACTTTTGCAAGTAATCGATTGTCAATGATTGGTTGGGATTCGACAGACATAACGCCAGCCGAATAACCAGTATCCGTTGTTGTGTGCCTGGCCCATAAAAACATTTCTCTATAATTTGTAACGCTGAAATAATATCCAAATTTTTCTCATCGTACACCTTAGAGGATTCACTCATAATTTTTTTTCGTGTCGTCCCAATAATAAATAAACCCTGATACTGTAAATGCTGGATAATACATAAAACAGTGTCGAATAAATTATTGGTATTGCGTTGAAACGTCAACTGGATCAATTTCAAAAATTCTATTAATTTACAAATCGACATTAGAGTCCCTTTTTGCATTTTATGTTTCAAAAGAATATGCAAATTTGTGATTGACTTAACCAAATGGCTTATTTGACCGGCATATTGAACCCCATGCAAAATCATGGTACACCGATTACGTAAATGTTCCATTTTCATATCTTTACATCCAATATTTATGGTCTCGGTAAATTTCATTATCCACATTGTAATCTGATAGCAGTATGCGTGCGTATCTTTCGATAAATTTTGTAATTTAGCCTGCAAATAAAGTTGCTGGACTTTTTGGACGTCGTTAAACGATTTCTCATAACCCCTGATCATGGTTTCGGAATGTTTGCGGATAAAATGAAATGGTAACCATAAGATATTACCCGCTAGTGTAATACTACAGTATTTTTGATTCATCTCGATTAAACTTTTAAACAGTTTTTGTTCTAAATTACCAAAAATGTTGTGATAAATAATTGACATGACATTAATTTTAATTATATTTGAGGTCTCCATGTATTCTGATATATCGGCTGGATATTTTGATATATCGATTAGTGTTGTTCGCAAAAACGACTGGAAATTAATCGTAAATGTACCAAAAGCTTTTGGTGTAATATCAGCTTTTATTGTGGAAAATAAATCGATTGCATTCTGAAAGCGATCAAATATTCAGCAAAATTCAACTAATCTTTCAAAGAAATTACTTACGCGTAGAAGATTTCCATTGAATATGTCTTCCATTTCGATCAATACATTTGATAAACCGATTAATGTGACCCTATCATATTTATTGTTAAATTGCTCGAGATTGTTTTTTACGGATTGCACCGATTCGATATATTTGGGCCAATATTTAGCAACATTGGAGTTGAAAAGAATTTCATCGAATGTTGCCAAAATTAGTGAAACGTCTCCGAGATGGTTGAACACAGGCTGAAATAAATAAAAATTTGAATAGTGAATAGTTTGGGCAAGCGAAAGATAACAAACAACGTAAGTTCACTGTCAACAATATTGGTATCTTTCTATAACTCTACGAGAAATAAAAATACAAAAACAGTGAGTGATCAATTTGAAATAATGATTAAAAAATATGATAGAACGAAGAATTTAATAATAGGAGATATTAGATGTGTTTTTTTATTCGCTCCCGATAGCTGCTATCGAGAGCCGTCATTTTTCTACGCCTAAATTTAAATTTGACTCGCTATTTATTGGTAAACTAAACTTATTTAACATCAAACTATCATTTTTAATTCAATTGTTTACCAAAAACTTCATATAAAAAATATTTGGCTCTACCTATTTATACGGAGCGCTATCGGGAGTCATTTTTTATATGACGGCTCTCGATAGCAGCTATCCGGAGCGAATAAAAAAACGCGACTATTAACGCACACAGCAGGTTCTGGGAGCATAATGGAAGAATTGACGTATTAGGAAACATAATAGAAAGGATAATAAGTAAGAGAAATATATGTATATATGTATATACTAAGCAATGGGAAACCAACACATCAATACCTGTTGTACTATTGGACAGACACAGCTATAGATACCACATTCTCACACCAACTAATATTAATCAATTGGAAACTTTTACTAGGAATGATTACTACTTACTTAGCTAAATTTTATACAAGCTTGTTCAGAACTTTTTTTTAAAAAAAATGTAAAATTCATGTGGGATTTTGCTCAAAAAAACGCGTTAGAAAAAATAAAGGATATTCTAGTTTCACCACCATTGTTAGGATATTATAATGTAAATGTGCCGTTAAACTAACGGTAGACGTAAGCTCAAAGGCGTTAAGAGCAGGTTTATTGGAAAAACCTTACCAAGGATGTCATAGAATATGTAGAAAAATGCAGAGTTTGTCTAAGTAATCGACCGAATATCCAGCAACCGATAATTCTAAAACAAATTTCAATAAATCAATTTCAAATTTTCGCATTGGATATTAAGGTTGCGTCCGAATTTAAATGCACGTCCGAAATGAAAAATGTACATTTAACGAAGACGTGCAAATTTATGGCCTTAATTACGTTTAAAACTATAATGATGCCAACAAATGCATACAAAACAAATTACTTCAATCGTTCCATGGATATGAAGCTTACATACCAGACAACTTTAACAAAACTGTCAGAGTTATCAGGGATATACCCATAGACGTGTTGGAAAGTGAGTTAAAAGAAAACATAAAATCAAGTAAAAAAATTCTAAAAATCGAAAGAATGTTATTTATATTATGGTTCCATCCCAAATGCGAATTTAAATGGAAATTTTTCTAAATGTGCATTTTTGGATTAAATAAAATGTCATAAAATCATTAAATTAATTAAAATTGTGCTAAGAGTGAGTCCGAAATGAGACGAAGACATGCAAATGTATGGCCTTAATTACGTTTAAAACTATAATGATGCCAACAAATGCATAAAAAACAAATAACTTCGATTATTCGATGGATATGAAGCTTACATACCAAACAACTTTAACAAAACTGTCAGATTTATCAGGGATATACACATAGACGTGTCGGAAAGTGAGTTAAAAGAAAACATAAAATCAAGTAAAGAAATTCTAAAAATCGAAAGAATGTTATGTATATCATGGTTCCGTCCGAAATGCGATTAAACAAAATTTCATAAAATCATTAAATTAATTAACATTGGACTAGAAAGGGTGCGTCCGAAATGAGAAATGTACATTTAACGAAGACGTGCAAATTTATGGCTTTAATTACGTTTAAAACTATAATGATGCCAACAAATGCATAAAAAACAAATTACTTCAATCGTTATATGGCTATGAAGCTTACATACCAGACAATTTTAACAAAACTGTCAGAGTTATCAGGGATATGCCCATAGACGTGTCGGAAAGTGAGTTAAAAGAAAACATAAAATCAAGTAAAGAAATTCTAAAAATTGAAAGAATGTTATGTACATATATCATGGTTCCGTCCGAAATGCAATTAAACAAAATTTCATAAAATCATTAAATTAATTAACATTGGACTAGAAAGGGTGCGTCCGAAATGAGAAATGTACATTTAACGAAGACGTGCAAATATATGGCCTTAATTACGTTTAAAACTATAATGATGCCAACAAATGCATAAAAAACAAATTACTTCAATCGTTATATGGATATGAAGCTTACATACCAGACAATTTTAACAAAACTGTCGGAGTTATCAGGGATATACTCATAGACGTGTCGGAAAGTGAGTTAAAAGAAAACATAAAATCAAGTAAAGAAATTCTAAAAATCGAAAGAATGTTATTTATATTATGGTTCCATCCCAAATGCGAATTTAAATGGAAATTTTTCTAAATGTGCATTTTTGGATTAAATAAAATGTCATAAAATCATTAAATTAATTAAAATTGTGCTAAGGGTGAATCCGAAATGAAAAATGTATATTTAACGAAGACATGCAAATGTATGGCCTTAATTACGTTTAAAACTATAATGATGCCAACAAATGCATACAAAAAAACAAATTACTTCAATTATTCGATGGATATGAAGCTTACATACCAGACAACTTTAACAAAACTGTCCGAGTTATCAGCCATGGCCTTAATTACGTTTAAAACTATAATGATGCCGCGAAAAGGCCTAAGTCAAGTGACCAAGTGAGGTGTTACTATTGTGCTAATGTAAAACTAGATGACCATGAATGTGATAGAGACAAGCCAAAATGCAAGTTTTGCGGGGAGGGACACAAAACCAACCACTTCAAATGCCAGGAAAGGTTAAGACAAAAAAAAATTTCACAGGATATGGTGATCTACAAGACATCACATAGAGAATCCAAATTAAAGCTGTTCGGATTGAGACCAAATATACCCACCATGAGGGAATTTCCACACCTAGATGACAACCAAAAGGACTTCGACAGGAGAAATGACGCAGCTACAATGCATCAAAACAAAAAAATAGAGGTACTCAAAAAACTAGTCAACGAACTCAAAAATCAATTAAAAAATAGAGACGAATTACTTAGAGATCTAAATGAAACACTGAGTAAGACAACACCAAAAGCAAAGGATGTAGCAGACATTGATCTCATGAGGATGAAGATCGGAAGTTGTCTGTGAAAAGCGGTGAAGTAAAAAATGAATGGGTTTAAACTTCTTCAAGTAAATATAAGAAGTTTAAAAAGTAATAAAGATTTCTTAGAGAAATTTATAACTGATAACAATATTCAAATTGCTATTCTTTCAGAAACTTGAACAAAAGACGCAGAAATAAAATCATTTAACAACTTTAACTTGATTACTAAAAATAGAGCAGATGGATTCGGTGGAGTGGGATTTCTAATTAGAAAAAACATCTCATGGAAAATAGTAAACCTAAATTACAATTACAATAGATTGGAAACTTTAAAAATTAATATTAAATTTAAACACATCAATTTAAACATTACAACGGGACAAAGACGAGATAATAAAAGAATTTGAGATGCTGATAAGAGAAAATTGTAACGACAATTCAATAATTGCTGGTGATATTAATGCAAGAAGCGGCCTATGGGACAACGATATTAACAACGACTACTTAGGCAATGCAATCGCAGAACTAACAGTGGACAACAATCTCTATATTTTAAATGACGCTAATCCAACTAGAATGGACATGTTTAGACACACTAATTTGGCTTTGGACATCTCACTCTGCACACAGGATAAACTCGCTCACATGGAGAGCCACTATTAATAATCTGGGGAGCGACCACTTTGCTATCCGGATAAATCACAGTTTACCAATAAGAGAAGAAAAACAGATTACCGACTGGGAAAAAATCATAGCAGGCAACTTTAACAAAACTGTCGGAGTTATCAGGGACATACCCATAGACGTGTCGGAAAGTGAGTTAAAAGAAAACATAAAATCAAGTAAACAAATTCTAAAAATCGCATCGTGCATTTTTGGATTAAATAAAATTTCATAAAAATCATTAAATTAATTAACATTGCACTAGGAGGGGGGCATCCGAAATGAAAGATGTACATTTAGCGAAGACGAATGCCAACAAATGCATACAAAAAAAATTACTTCAATCGTTCGATGAATATGAAGCTTACATACCAGACAACTTTAACAAAACTGTACGAGTTATCAGGGATATACCCATAGACGTGTCGGAAAGTGAGTTAAAAGAAAATATCGAATCAAGTAAAGAAATTCTAAAAATCGAAAGAATGTTATGTTTATTATGTTTCCGTCCGAAATGCGAATTTAAATGGGTATTTTTCTAAAATGTGCATTTTTGGATTAAATAAAATTTCATAAAATCATTAAAATAATTAAAATTGTTCTAAGGGTTCGTCCGAAATGAAAAATGTACATTTAATGAAGAGACGCAAATTTATGGCCTTAATTACGTTTAAAACTATAATGATGCCAACAAATGCATAAGAAACAAATAACTTCAATTATTCGATGGATATGAAGCTTACATACCAGACAACTTTAACAAAACTGTCGGAATTATCAGGGAAATACCCATAGACGTGTCGGAAAGTGAGTTAAAAGAAAACATAAAATCAAGTAAAGAAATTCTAAAAATCGAAAGAATGTTATGTATATCATGGTTCCGTCCGAAATGCGATTAAACAAAATTTCATAAAATCATTAAATTAATTAACATTGGACTAGAAAGGGTGCGTCCGAAATGAAAAATGTACATTTAACGAAGACATGCAAATGTATGGCCTTAATTACGTTTAAAACTATAATGATGCCAACAAATGCATAAAAAACAAATTACTTCAATCGTTATATGGATATGAAGCTTACATACCAGACAATTTTAACAAAACTGTCGGAGTTATCAGGGATATACCCATAGACGTGTCGGAAAGTGAGTTAAAAGAAAACATAAAATCAAGTAAAGAAATTCTAAAAATTGAAAGAATGTTATGTACATATGTATATTATGGTTCCGTCCGAAATGCAATTAAACAAAATTTCATAAAATCATTAAATTAATTAACATTGGACTAGAAAGGGTGCGTCCGAAATGAGAAATGTACATTTAACGAAGACGTGCAAATTTATGGCCTTAATTACGTTTAAAACTATAATGATGCCAACAAATGCATAAAAAACAAATTACTTCAATCGTTATATGGATATGAAGCTTACATACCAGACAATTTTAACAAAACTGTCGGAGTTATCAGGGATATACTCATAGACGTGTCGGAAAGTGAGTTAAAAGAAAACATAAAATCAAGTAAAGAAATTCTAAAAATCGAAAGAATGTTATTTATATTATGGTTCCATCCCAAATGCGAATTTAAATGGAAATTTTTCTAAATGTGCATTTTTGGATTAAATAAAATGTCATAAAATCATTAAATTAATTAAAATTGTGCTAAGGGTGAGTCCGAAATGAAAAATGTATATTTAACGAAGACATGCAAATGTATGGCCTTAATTACGTTTAAAACTATAATGATACCAACAAATGCATACAAAAAAACAAATTACTTCAATTATTCGATGGATATGAAGCTTACATACCAGACAACTTAAACAAAACTGTCCGAGTTATCAGCCATGGCCTTAATTACGTTTAAAACTATAATGATGCCGCGAAAAGGCCTAAGTCAAGTGACCAAGTGAGGTGTTACTATTGTGCTAATGTAAAACTAGATGACCATGAATGTGATAGAGACAAGCCAAAATGCAAGTTTTGCGGGGAGGGACACAAAACCAACCACTTCAAATGCCAGGAAAGGTTAAGACAAAAAAAAATTTCACAGGATATGGTGATCTACAAGACATCACATAGAGAATCCAAATTAAAGCTGTTCGGATTGAGACCAAATATACCCACCATGAGGGAATTTCCACACCTAGATGACAACCAAAAGGACTTCGACAGGAGAAATGACGCAGCTACAATGCATCAAAACAAAAAAATAGAGGTACTCAAAAAACTAGTCAACGAACTCAAAAATCAATTAAAAAATAGAGACGAATTACTTACGAGATCTAAATGAAACACTGAGTAAGACAACACCAAAAGCAGAGGATGTAGCAGACATTGATCTCATGAGGATGAAGATCGGAAGTTGTCTGTCAAAAGCGGTGAAGTAAAAAATGAATGGGTTTAAACTTCTTCAAGTAAATATAAGAAGTTTAAAAAGTAATAAAGATTTCTTAGAGAAATTTATAACTGATAACAATATTCAAATTGCTATTCTTTCAGAAACTTGAACAAAAGACGCAGAAATAAAATCATTTAACAACTTTAACTTGATTACTAAAAATAGAGCAGATGGATTCGGTGGAGTGGGATTTCTAATTAGAAAAAACATCTCATGGAAAATAGTAAACCTAAATTACAATTACAATAGATTGGAAACTTTAAAAATTAATATTAAATTTAAACACATCAATTTAAACATTACAACGGGACAAAGACGAGATAATAAAAGAATTTGAGATGCTGATAAGAGAAAATTGTAACGACAATTCAATAATTGCTGGTGATATTAATGCAAGAAGCGGCCTATGGGACAACGATATTAACAACGACTACTTAGGCAATGCAATCGCAGAACTAACAGTGGACAACAATCTCTATATTTTAAATGACGCTAATCCAACTAGAATGGACATGTTTAGACACACTAATTTGGCTTTGGACATCTCACTCTGCACACAGGATAAACTCGCTCACATGGAGAGCCACTATTGATAATCTGGGGAGCGACCACTTTGCTATCCGGATAAATCACAGTTTACCAATAAGAGAAGAAAAACAGATTACCGACTGGGAAAAAATCATAGCAGGCAACTTTAACAAAACTGTCGGAGTTATCAGGGACATACCCATAGACGTGTCGGAAAGTGAGTTAAAAGAAAACATAAAATCAAGTAAACAAATTCTAAAAATCGCATCGTGCATTTTTGGATTAAATAAAATTTCATAAAAATCATTAAATTAATTAACATTGCACTAGGAGGGGGGCATCCGAAATGAAAGATGTACATTTAGCGAAGACGAATGCCAACAAATGCATACAAAAAAAATTACTTCAATCGTTCGATGAATATGAAGCTTACATACCAGACAACTTTAACAAAACTGTACGAGTTATCAGGGATATACCCATAGACGTGTCGGAAAGTGAGTTAAAAGAAAATATCGAATCAAGTAAAGAAATTCTAAAAATCGAAAGAATGTTATGTTTATTATGTTTCCGTCCGAAATGCGAATTTAAATGGGTATTTTTCTAAAATGTGCATTTTTGGATTAAATAAAATTTCATAAAATCATTAAAATAATTAAAATTGTTCTAAGGGTTCGTCCGAAATGAAAAATGTACATTTAATGAAGAGACGCAAATTTATGGCCTTAATTACGTTTAAAACTATAATGATGCCAACAAATGCATAAGAAACAAATAACTTCAATTATTCGATGGATATGAAGCTTACATACCAGACAACTTTAACAAAACTGTCGGAATTATCAGGGAAATACCCATAGACGTGTCGGAAAGTGAGTTAAAAGAAAACATAAAATCAAGTAAAGAAATTCTAAAAATCGAAAGAATGTTATGTATATCATGGTTCCGTCCGAAATGCGATTAAACAAAATTTCATAAAATCATTAAATTAATTAACATTGGACTAGAAAGGGTGCGTCCGAAATGAAAAATGTACATTTAACGAAGACATGCAAATGTATGGCCTTAATTACGTTTAAAACTATAATGATGCCAACAAATGCATAAAAAACAAATTACTTCAATCGTTATATGGATATGAAGCTTACATACCAGACAATTTTAACAAAACTGTCGGAGTTATCAGGGATATACTCATAGACGTGTCGGAAAGTGAGTTAAAAGAAAACATAAAATCAAGTAAAGAAATTCTAAAAATCGAAAGAATGTTATTTATATTATGGTTCCATCCCAAATGCGAATTTAAATGGAAATTTTTCTAAATGTGCATTTTTGGATTAAATAAAATGTCATAAAATCATTAAATTAATTAAAATTGTGCTAAGGGTGAGTCCGAAATGAAAAATGTATATTTAACGAAGACATGCAAATGTATGGCCTTAATTACGTTTAAAACTATAATGATGCCAACAAATGCATACAAAAAAACAAATTACTTCAATTATTCGATGGATATGAAGCTTACATACCAGACAACTTTAACAAAACTGTCCGAGTTATCAGCCATGGCCTTAATTACGTTTAAAACTATAATGATGCCGCGAAAAGGCCTAAGTCAAGTGACCAAGTGAGGTGTTACTATTGTGCTAATGTAAAACTAGATGACCATGAATGTGATAGAGACAAGCCAAAATGCAAGTTTTGCGGAGAGGGACACAAAACCAACCACTTCAAATGCCAGGAAAGGTTAAGACAAAAAAAAATTTCACAGGATATGGTGATCTACAAGACATCACATAGAGAATCCAAATTAAAGCTGTTCGGATTGAGACCAAATATACCCACCATGAGGGAATTTCCACACCTAGATGACAACCAAAAGGACTTCGACAGGAGAAATGACGCAGCTACAATGCATCAAAACAAAAAAATAGAGGTACTCAAAAAACTAGTCAACGAACTCAAAAATCAATTAAAAAATAGAGACGAATTACTTAGAGATCTAAATGAAACACTGAGTAAGACAACACCAAAAGCAAAGGATGTAGCAGACATTGATCTCATGAGGATGAAGATCGGAAGTTGTCTGTGAAAAGCGGTGAAGTAAAAAATGAATGGGTTTAAACTTCTTCAAGTAAATATAAGAAGTTTAAAAAGTAATAAAGATTTCTTAGAGAAATTTATAACTGATAACAATATTCAAATTGCTATTCTTTCAGAAACTTGAACAAAAGACGCAGAAATAAAATCATTTAACAACTTTAACTTGATTACTAAAAATAGAGCAGATGGATTCGGTGGAGTGGGATTTCTAATTAGAAAAAACATCTCATGGAAAATAGTAAACCTAAATTACAATTACAATAGATTGGAAACTTTAAAAATTAATATTAAATTTAAACACATCAATTTAAACATTACAACGGGACAAAGACGAGATAATAAAAGAATTTGAGATGCTGATAAGAGAAAATTGTAACGACAATTCAATAATTGCTGGTGATATTAATGCAAGAAGCGGCCTATGGGACAACGATATTAACAACGACTACTTAGGCAATGCAATCGCAGAACTAACAGTGGACAACAATCTCTATATTTTAAATGACGCTAATCCAACTAGAATGGACATGTTTAGACACACTAATTTGGCTTTGGACATCTCACTCTGCACACAGGATAAACTCGCTCACATGGAGAGCCACTATTGATAATCTGGGGAGCGACCACTTTGCTATCCGGATAAATCACAGTTTACCAATAAGAGAAGAAAAACAGATTACCGACTGGGAAAAAATCATAGCAGGCAACTTTAACAAAACTGTCGGAGTTATCAGGGACATACCCATAGACGTGTCGGAAAGTGAGTTAAAAGAAAACATAAAATCAAGTAAACAAATTCTAAAAATCGCATCGTGCATTTTTGGATTAAATAAAATTTCATAAAAATCATTAAATTAATTAACATTGCACTAGGAGGGGGGCATCCGAAATGAAAGATGTACATTTAGCGAAGACGAATGCCAACAAATGCATACAAAAAAAATTACTTCAATCGTTCGATGAATATGAAGCTTACATACCAGACAACTTTAACAAAACTGTACGAGTTATCAGGGATATACCCATAGACGTGTCGGAAAGTGAGTTAAAAGAAAATATCGAATCAAGTAAAGAAATTCTAAAAATCGAAAGAATGTTATGTTTATTATGTTTCCGTCCGAAATGCGAATTTAAATGGGTATTTTTCTAAAATGTGCATTTTTGGATTAAATAAAATTTCATAAAATCATTAAAATAATTAAAATTGTTCTAAGGGTTCGTCCGAAATGAAAAATGTACATTTAATGAAGAGACGCAAATTTATGGCCTTAATTACGTTTAAAACTATAATGATGCCAACAAATGCATAAGAAACAAATAACTTCAATTATTCGATGGATATGAAGCTTACATACCAGACAACTTTAACAAAACTGTCGGAATTATCAGGGAAATACCCATAGACGTGTCGGAAAGTGAGTTAAAAGAAAACATAAAATCAAGTAAAGTAATTCTAAAAATCGAAAGAATGTTATGTATATCATGGTTCCGTCCGAAATGCGATTAAACAAAATTTCATAAAATCATTAAATTAATTAACATTGGACTAGAAAGGGTGCGTCCGAAATGAGAAATGTACATTTAACGAAGACGTGCAAATTTATGGCCTTAATTACGTTTAAAACTATAATGATGCCAACAAATGCATAAAAAACAAATTACTTCAATCGTTATATGGATATGAAGCTTACATACCAGACAATTTTAACAAAACTGTCAGAGTTATCAGGGATATACTCATAGACGTGTCGGAAAGTGAGTTAAAAGAAAACATAAAATCAAGTAAAGAAATTCTAAAAATCGAAAGAATGTTATTTATATTATGGTTCCATCCCAAATGCGAATTTAAATGGAAATTTTTCTAAATGTGCATTTTTGGATTAAATAAAATGTCATAAAATCATTAAATTAATTAAAATTGTGCTAAGGGTGAGTCCGAAATGAAAAATGTATATTTAACGAAGACATGCAAATGTATGGCCTTAATTACGTTTAAAACTATAATGATGCCAACAAATGCATACAAAAAAACAAATTACTTCAATTATTCGATGGATATGAAGCTTACATACCAGACAACTTTAACAAAACTGTCCGAGTTATCAGCCATGGCCTTAATTACGTTTAAAACTATAATGATGCCGCGAAAAGGCCTAAGTCAAGTGACCAAGTGAGGTGTTACTATTGTGCTAATGTAAAACTAGATGACCATGAATGTGATAGAGACAAGCCAAAATGCAAGTTTTGCGGGGAGGGACACAAAACCAACCACTTCAAATGCCAGGAAAGGTTAAGACAAAAAAAAATTTCACAGGATATGGTGATCTACAAGACATCACATAGAGAATCCAAATTAAAGCTGTTCGGATTGAGACCAAATATACCCACCATGAGGGAATTTCCACACCTAGATGACAACCAAAAGGACTTCGACAGGAGAAATGACGCAGCTACAATGCATCAAAACAAAAAAATAGAGGTACTCAAAAAACTAGTCAACGAACTCAAAAATCAATTAAAAAATAGAGACGAATTACTTAGAGATCTAAATGAAACACTGAGTAAGACAACACCAAAAGCAAAGGATGTAGCAGACATTGATCTCATGAGGATGAAGATCGGAAGTTGTCTGTGAAAAGCGGTGAAGTAAAAAATGAATGGGTTTAAACTTCTTCAAGTAAATATAAGAAGTTTAAAAAGTAATAAAGATTTCTTAGAGAAATTTATAACTGATAACAATATTCAAATTGCTATTCTTTCAGAAACTTGAACAAAAGACGCAGAAATAAAATCATTTAACAACTTTAACTTGATTACTAAAAATAGAGCAGATGGATTCGGTGGAGTGGGATTTCTAATTAGAAAAAACATCTCATGGAAAATAGTAAACCTAAATTACAATTACAATAGATTGGAAACTTTAAAAATTAATATTAAATTTAAACACATCAATTTAAACATTACAACGGGACAAAGACGAGATAATAAAAGAATTTGAGATGCTGATAAGAGAAAATTGTAACGACAATTCAATAATTGCTGGTGATATTAATGCAAGAAGCGGCCTATGGGACAACGATATTAACAACGACTACTTAGGCAATGCAATCGCAGAACTAACAGTGGACAACAATCTCTATATTTTAAATGACGCTAATCCAACTAGAATGGACATGTTTAGACACACTAATTTGGCTTTGGACATCTCACTCTGCACACAGGATAAACTCGCTCACATGGAGAGCCACTATTGATAATCTGGGGAGCGACCACTTTGCTATCCGGATAAATCACAGTTTACCAATAAGAGAAGAAAAACAGATTACCGACTGGGAAAAAATCATAGCAGGCAACTTTAACAAAACTGTCGGAGTTATCAGCGACATACCCAGACGTGTCGGAAAGTGAGTTAAAAGAAAACATAAAATCAAGTAAACAAATTCTAAAAATCGCATCGTGCATTTTTGGATTAAAAAAAATTTCATAAAAATCATTAAATTAATTAACATTGCACTAGGAGGGGGGCATCCGAAATGAAAGATGTACATTTAGCGAAGACGAATGCCAACAAATGCATACAAAAAAAATTACTTCAATCGTTCGATGAATATGAAGCTTACATACCAGACAACTTTAACAAAACTGTACGAGTTATCAGGGATATACCCATAGACGTGTCGGAAAGTGAGTTAAAAGAAAATATCGAATCAAGTAAAGAAATTCTAAAAATCGAAAGAATGTTATGTTTATTATGTTTCCGTCCGAAATGCGAATTTAAATGGGTATTTTTCTAAAATGTGCATTTTTGGATTAAATAAAATTTCATAAAATCATTAAAATAATTAAAATTGTGCTAAGGGTTCGTCCGAAATGAAAAATGTACATTTAATGAAGAGACGCAAATTTATGGCCTTAATTACGTTTAAAACTATAATGATGCCAACAAATGCATAAGAAACAAATAACTTCAATTATTCGATGGATATGAAGCTTACATACCAGACAACTTTAACAAAACTGTCGGAATTATCAGGGAAATACCCATAGACGTGTCGGAAAGTGAGTTAAAAGAAAACATAAAATCAAGTAAAGAAATTCTAAAAATCGAAAGAATGTTATGTATATCATGGTTCCGTCCGAAATGCGATTAAACAAAATTTCATAAAATCATTAAATTAATTAACATTGGACTAGAAAGGGTGCGTCCGAAATGAAAAATGTACATTTAACGAAGACATGCAAATGTATGGCCTTAATTACGTTTAAAACTATAATGATGCCAACAAATGCATAAAAAACAAATTACTTCAATCGTTATATGGATATGAAGCTTACATACCAGACAATTTTAACAAAACTGTCGGAGTTATCAGGGATATACCCATAGACGTGTCGGAAAGTGAGTTAAAAGAAAACATAAAATCAAGTAAAGAAATTCTAAAAATCGAAAGAATGTTATTTATATTATGGTTCCATCCCAAATGCGAATTTAAATGGAAATTTTTCTAAATGTGCATTTTTGGATTAAATAAAATGTCATAAAATCATTAAATTAATTA
Source organism: Tipula vernalis (assembly GCA_958295665.1). Lineage (NCBI taxonomy): Eukaryota > Metazoa > Arthropoda > Insecta > Diptera > Tipulidae > Tipula > Tipula vernalis. Next base: position 303,540,612 of record OY282560.1, on the reverse strand, counting down.
AAATTGTGCTAAGGGTGAGTCCGAAATGAAAAATGTATATTTAACGAAGACATGCAAATGTATGGCCTTAATTACGTTTAAAACTATAATGATGCCAACAAATGCATACAAAAAAACAAATTACTTCAATTATTCGATGGATATGAAGCTTACATACCAGACAACTTTAACAAAACTGTCCGAGTTATCAGCCATGGCCTTAATTACGTTTAAAACTATAATGATGCCGCGAAAAGGCCTAAGTCAAGTGACCAAGTGAGGTGTTACTATTGTGCTAATGTAAAACTAGATGACCATGAATGTGATAGAGACAAGCCAAAATGCAAGTTTTGCGGGGAGGGACACAAAACCAACCACTTCAAATGCCAGGAAAGGTTAAGACAAAAAAAAATTTCACAGGATATGGTGATCTACAAGACATCACATAGAGAATCCAAATTAAAGCTGTTCGGATTGAGACCAAATATACCCACCATGAGGGAATTTCCACACCTAGATGACAACCAAAAGGACTTCGACAGGAGAAATGACGCAGCTACAATGCATCAAAACAAAAAAATAGAGGTACTCAAAAAACTAGTCAACGAACTCAAAAATCAATTAAAAAATAGAGACGAATTACTTAGAGATCTAAATGAAACACTGAGTAAGACAACACCAAAAGCAAAGGATGTAGCAGACATTGATCTCATGAGGATGAAGATCGGAAGTTGTCTGTGAAAAGCGGTGAAGTAAAAAATGAATGGGTTTAAACTTCTTCAAGTAAATATAAGAAGTTTAAAAAGTAATAAAGATTTCTTAGAGAAATTTATAACTGATAACAATATTCAAATTGCTATTCTTTCAGAAACTTGAACAAAAGACGCAGAAATAAAATCATTTAACAACTTTAACTTGATTACTAAAAATAGAGCAGATGGATTCGGTGGAGTGGGATTTCTAATTAGAAAAAACATCTCATGGAAAATAGTAAACCTAAATTACAATTACAATAGATTGGAAACTTTAAAAATTAATATTAAATTTAAACACATCAATTTAAACATTACAACGGGACAAAGACGAGATAATAAAAGAATTTGAGATGCTGATAAGAGAAAATTGTAACGACAATTCAATAATTGCTGGTGATATTAATGCAAGAAGCGGCCTATGGGACAACGATATTAACAACGACTACTTAGGCAATGCAATCGCAGAACTAACAGTGGACAACAATCTCTATATTTTAAATGACGCTAATCCAACTAGAATGGACATGTTTAGACACACTAATTTGGCTTTGGACATCTCACTCTGCACACAGGATAAACTCGCTCACATGGAGAGCCACTATTGATAATCTGGGGAGCGACCACTTTGCTATCCGGATAAATCACAGTTTACCAATAAGAGAAGAAAAACAGATTACCGACTGGGAAAAAATCATAGCAGGCAACTTTAACAAAACTGTCGGAGTTATCAGCGACATACCCAGACGTGTCGGAAAGTGAGTTAAAAGAAAACATAAAATCAAGTAAACAAATTCTAAAAATCGCATCGTGCATTTTTGGATTAAATAAAATTTCATAAAAATCATTAAATTAATTAACATTGCACTAGGAGGGGGGCATCCGAAATGAAAGATGTACATTTAGCGAAGACGAATGCCAACAAATGCATACAAAAAAAATTACTTCAATCGTTCGATGAATATGAAGCTTACATACCAGACAACTTTAACAAAACTGTACGAGTTATCAGGGATATACCCATAGACGTGTCGGAAAGTGAGTTAAAAGAAAATATCGAATCAAGTAAAGAAATTCTAAAAATCGAAAGAATGTTATGTTTATTATGTTTCCGTCCGAAATGCGAATTTAAATGGGTATTTTTCTAAAATGTGCATTTTTGGATTAAATAAAATTTCATAAAATCATTAAAATAATTAAAATTGTGCTAAGGGTTCGTCCGAAATGAAAAATGTACATTTAATGAAGAGACGCAAATTTATGGCCTTAATTACGTTTAAAACTATAATGATGCCAACAAATGCATAAGAAACAAATAACTTCAATTATTCGATGGATATGAAGCTTACATACCAGACAACTTTAACAAAACTGTCGGAATTATCAGGGAAATACCCATAGACGTGTCGGAAAGTGAGTTAAAAGAAAACATAAAATCAAGTAAAGAAATTCTAAAAATCGAAAGAATGTTATGTATATCATGGTTCCGTCCGAAATGCGATTAAACAAAATTTCATAAAATCATTAAATTAATTAACATTGGACTAGAAAGGGTGCGTCCGAAATGAAAAATGTACATTTAACGAAGACATGCAAATGTATGGCCTTAATTACGTTTAAAACTATAATGATGCCAACAAATGCATAAAAAACAAATTACTTCAATCGTTATATGGATATGAAGCTTACATACCAGACAATTTTAACAAAACTGTCGGAGTTATCAGGGATATACCCATAGACGTGTCGGAAAGTGAGTTAAAAGAAAACATAAAATCAAGTAAAGAAATTCTAAAAATCGAAAGAATGTTATTTATATTATGGTTCCATCCCAAATGCGAATTTAAATGGAAATTTTTCTAAATGTGCATTTTTGGATTAAATAAAATGTCATAAAATCATTAAATTAATTAAAATTGTGCTAAGGGTGAGTCCGAAATGAAAAATGTATATTTAACGAAGACATGCAAATGTATGGCCTTAATTACGTTTAAAACTATAATGATGCCAACAAATGCATACAAAAAAACAAATTACTTCAATTATTCGATGGATATGAAGCTTACATACCAGACAACTTTAACAAAACTGTCCGAGTTATCAGCCATGGCCTTAATTACGTTTAAAACTATAATGATGCCGCGAAAAGGCCTAAGTCAAGTGACCAAGTGAGGTGTTACTATTGTGCTAATGTAAAACTAGATGACCATGAATGTGATAGAGACAAGCCAAAATGCAAGTTTTGCGGGGAGGGACACAAAACCAACCACTTCAAATGCCAGGAAACGTTAAGACAAAAAAAAATTTCACAGGATATGGTGATCTACAAGACATCACATAGAGAATCCAAATTAAAGCTGTTCGGATTGAGACCAAATATACCCACCATGAGGGAATTTCCACACCTAGATGACAACCAAAAGGACTTCGACAGGAGAAATGACGCAGCTACAATGCATCAAAACAAAAAAATAGAGGTACTCAAAAAACTAGTCAACGAACTCAAAAATCAATTAAAAAATAGAGACGAATTACTTAGAGATCTAAATGAAACACTGAGTAAGACAACACCAAAAGCAAAGGATGTAGCAGACATTGATCTCATGAGGATGAAGATCGGAAGTTGTCTGTGAAAAGCGGTGAAGTAAAAAATGAATGGGTTTAAACTTCTTCAAGTAAATATAAGAAGTTTAAAAAGTAATAAAGATTTCTTAGAGAAATTTATAACTGATAACAATATTCAAATTGCTATTCTTTCAGAAACTTGAACAAAAGACGCAGAAATAAAATCATTTAACAACTTTAACTTGATTACTAAAAATAGAGCAGATGGATTCGGTGGAGTGGGATTTCTAATTAGAAAAAACATCTCATGGAAAATAGTAAACCTAAATTACAATTACAATAGATTGGAAACTTTAAAAATTAATATTAAATTTAAACACATCAATTTAAACATTACAACGGGACAAAGACGAGATAATAAAAGAATTTGAGATGCTGATAAGAGAAAATTGTAACGACAATTCAATAATTGCTGGTGATATTAATGCAAGAAGCGGCCTATGGGACAACGATATTAACAACGACTACTTAGGCAATGCAATCGCAGAACTAACAGTGGACAACAATCTCTATATTTTAAATGACGCTAATCCAACTAGAATGGACATGTTTAGACACACTAATTTGGCTTTGGACATCTCACTCTGCACACAGGATAAACTCGCTCACATGGAGAGCCACTATTGATAATCTGGGGAGCGACCACTTTGCTATCCGGATAAATCACAGTTTACCAATAAGAGAAGAAAAACAGATTACCGACTGGGAAAAAATCATAGCAGGCAACTTTAACAAAACTGTCGGAGTTATCAGGGACATACCCATAGACGTGTCGGAAAGTGAGTTAAAAGAAAACATAAAATCAAGTAAACAAATTCTAAAAATCGCATCGTGCATTTTTGGATTAAATAAAATTTCATAAAAATCATTAAATTAATTAACATTGCACTAGGAGGGGGCATCCGAAATGAAAGATGTACATTTAGCGAAGACGAATGCCAACAAATGCATACAAAAAAAATTACTTCAATCGTTCGATGAATATGAAGCTTACATACCAGACAACTTTAACAAAACTGTACGAGTTATCAGGGATATACCCATAGACGTGTCGGAAAGTGAGTTAAAAGAAAATATCGAATCAAGTAAAGAAATTCTAAAAATCAAAAGAATGTTATGTTTATTATGTTTCCGTCCGAAATGCGAATTTAAATGTGTATTTTTCTAAAATGTGCATTTTTGGATTAAATAAAATTTCATAAAATCATTAAATTAATTAAAATTGTGCTAAGGGTTCGTCCGAAATGAAAAATATACATTTAATGAAGAGACGCAAATTTATGGCCTTAATTACGTTTAAAACTATAATGATGCCAACAAATGCATAAAAAACAAATAACTTCAATTATTCGATGGATATGAAGCTTACATACCAGACAACTTTAACAAAACTGTCGGAATTATCAGGGATATACCCATAGACGTGTCGGAAAGTGAGTTAAAAGAAAACATAAAATCAAGTAAAGAAATTCTAAAAATCGAAAGAATGTTCAAATGGGACAAAATTAGTAAGAATGGAACTAGTCAAATTAACTTTCTCATCGAACATAATCCCAAATAATGTTGTGTTTTATGACAATATTTTGATAAAAGTTAACCCGTATATTCCGAACCCTGTATCCTGTAGGAAGTGTCAAAACTATGGAAACACAATATATAAAAGTTAAAGAAAATCATCATCTATGTGATATGAAAACCAGATGCAAGTTTATGGGGAAGGATACGTGAAAAATCGTAACTCATGCAGAGAAAAACATAGACAAAGGAAAATATCGAAGCACATGACAATTCAAAAATGCTCTGTCAAAAAAGCGAAGGAAAGAATCTGTAGCGGCTCGCTCATTTATTCACAAATTAATTCAAACATTTCATCATTCAATTCTTATATTCACTCACCTCCCCAATCAATAAGATTATTCTCATACGAACAAATTAAAAACAAAAAGAACGCGCCTTGTCTATTTTACTCTACCCCTCCCAACATAAAAATGTATACTCTCTATTCCTTACCAAAACGTAAAGTTTGCAAACACCTTTTTACAATGGAATACCAATACATATTAACAATTGTTTTTTATACATACATATATGCTATGCGCCACAGAAAAATATTTTATTTGTTGGTGCGAATAGATAAAGATCAGATGTGAATTTTTGTTTTATTTTTTTAATAATAATTTTGATAAGTGTAAAATCAAGTTTCATTACGAATTTTTCGTAAATCAAGGTAAAATCAAGTTTTATTATGAATATTTGTGTTTAAAAAAATAGAAAATATTTTTGAAGTAAATTGAATTTTTTTATTTGTGTGTACACGATAAATCTTTGGAACAAAACAAACCGTACCCAACATGTGGGAATTCAAGAATCTAGTCGAATCTGATCAGGAAGAGTAGTGGAATTTAGGTATATAAAACTATTAAGTAATTAGAAGAGAAAATTAAAATTCTAAATAATATAGTGAAGGAACTGAAGAATCAAATAAAGAAAAAAGATACATTACTAGAATCATTAAGGCTGTTTTCCAAAGGAATACTTATTTGTGGAACCTAACTTATTCAAATAAGTAACCTGACGAGGTATCTTACTTTCTATTTCTTTCTTACAAAAAAATCTAATTTGTCATGTCAAAAAAATGGTTTCAGATGTTTGTTTTTGTTTATATTTATATGTACACAATTCAATTAAAATTTATAAACACCGTAAATAAAAATAAACAAAATTAAATTAAATATACCCAAAAATGAATAAAAGGAAAATGTACAACAGCCGCTGTAAGTACAATTCAATAAACATATTATTTTCATGAATGTTTTAAAATTGAGGTTATGTACATAATAAAATCAATTTTAAAATGATATAATACTCTACATACAAATAATTATTCTTGTTTAATTAAATATTTATTTATACTTTTGGGAGCGAAGATGAAGTTTTTGCATTAATAGAGGCTTGAAATGTAATGAGTGATGAATTTAAAAAAAAAAAACAAGTCAATACCACATTATCTGGAAGTAAGTTTTCCAATTATTATTTTTGCTTCATATGTCTAAAGTTTCTGTTGTTTATTTTAGAATGATACAATCCTCACGGAGTGAACTTATTGAATCGAACACCCCAAGAATGCTCCAAAAAATGGAATAATTTAATGGATATATACAAAAAAATGAAGGATCCGAAAACGGGAATTGCTCCAACAAAATTAAATTTTCCCGAATTGGGTATTTTTTGATAAAATTAATGATGTAGTGGTGCAAAACAAAACATCATTGATAGCATCAATTATATGCCAAGCGACGAAGATGATATATTAGATGAAACTTCATCGTCCACATATGAACAACCATCAACATCAAGCGGTGTGTCAAACAGAAGTATTTCTCGACCACCTAAAAAAAAAAAATTTCGTAGACTATGTGAAGGAGAGGGACCATAAAATGATGCATTCCGTAGAAAAAATAATAAATTAATTAAAAAGGTCGTTCAGAAATATTTTCCAGAGGTCGACATATCCTCCTCTGAGAGTGAATAATGCACAATGTCGTCCTAGTCCATTCGCTCAACTATTGTTGTTATTTTAATTAAATTAAAAAAACATGTAGTTTTGATTAAATGATTCATCATATATTTATTATTTTAATAAGATTGAAAAAAGCTAATTTATTTTTTAAATATTTAGGCTGTTTTCCAAACGAGACTTATTTGATACTTATTAACTTATTCGCCGCCATGTTAAATAAGTAAGTAAAAGTCATTCCAATCGATTTAGCTTACTTATTTTGACAGCGGCATCAAAAGAACGAAAATTTTATTGTTCAAGAGATTTTTTTTTTTAATTTATTAAAAACAAAATAAAGATGTTTTATTATTTTAAATTATTTAGTTAATAAAAATATAAAGCTTTGCCTTAAATTATTGGAAAATGATGAACAATTGTTTGAACTAGTAGAGAAGCGGGAAATGCGAAAGGTAAATATTTTTTAAAGGTAAATGCGCATGTTATTTTATAATTTACATGTTATTTTTGTTAATAGTATATGTAATTTAATTTGTATAACACTTTTATATTCATCTTGCAATATTTTAAACACAAATCATTGTATTCTGTTTAGACTTTGTCTGCTCTCTTTTTATAGTTATTATTCGTTTTTGGTTGTATAAAGGTGATTATTAAAAGAAGACATATTGCGTTGTTCTCGTGTATATTAAAATTGATATAATAAAAGTAATAATTCAAACGTGTATTAACAGGTTATGTGCCCAGTGATTAAATTAAAATATTTTGATAAACGTGTATTTTAATTATTAATAAATTGTGCAACAAAGATTTTGTACATACATACATTTTATATTCCGTCATACACGTTATATGGTGAAATTCATTGAATTATAATGGATACGGCTTCAAATATTTTTGCAACGAAGATATTGCAATTCAATGGTACCAATTATAATAATTGGAAATATCGATTGGATATTTTGTTAGACAAAGAGGGATTAACTAAATATGTATATTGAAAACGAGTTGAGTGGATTGCTAAAAGATGCTGAAATGGCGGATCATGATAAAATTCGTAAAAAAGAAAAAATGTGTGTTTCAATTGTCGTTCAAAGTATTCACGATAATCAGTTGGAATATGTAAAAGACATAAAGACGGCTAAAGAAATGATTGATTCATTAAAACAAGTTTTTGAACGAAAAAGTATTGCTAGCCAGTTATTGTTGTGTAAACAATTATTGGGCCTATTTAGACTTGTATTTTTGCATCAAATTTTTTCCTCGTTTCTATCCTCTTTACCTATAAACTAAAATTTGTGGTGGGGATTTTCCGATGCCGTTTCGACAATAAATTTTCTGTATTCTCGTGTTGTTTATATTTAAAAAAAATAATTGTGTTTGTATGTGTGGCTATTTTTTCCATTAAAATTTTTATTTTGAGCTGTTAACACATATCTATACTTCAAAAATATTATCGCGTGGTGTGTCATTTTTGTTTTTGGGTGGCTATTTTTTTCATTAAAACTTATATATTGAATTGTAAACAGTGAATAGAAAAATATTATCGCGTGGTGTGTTAATTTTATTTTTGTGTGCGACCGATATTTACGATAGTTTGTTAAATAGTTAAATTATATCCTGAATTTTTATATTTATAAAAAAAAAAGTAAAAGCCGATAAAACCAAAAATTATGTCCGAAGGTAATCAAGATGGATGGAGTAAAACCCAAACGCTGTTATTAATAAAAGAGCTACAAAAGCATCCGTGCCTATATAGTCCTTTGGACAATAATTTCACGAACAAAGTTAAAAGGCATGAAAAATTAAACGATATTCTAAATGAAGTGAAAAAATGTAAAATAAATGTGACGGTGGCTGACCGAAAAAAAAAAAAATTTGAACAATACAAAGCCAGCTCTCTAAAGAGAAATCAAAAATTGTGAATTCGAGAAAAAGTGGTACAACTAGTGATGCCGTTTATGAACCAACACTATGGTGCTACGCTGAGTGTCATTATCTAATGAATTGCAATGATTCGACACCGTCTTCAGCTAGTTTAGACCTTTCAGATGTAAACCAATAATTTTGTTGTGATGTACTAACTTTAAATTTAATATTTGGTTTTAATTTTATTTTTAGATTGGAATTCAAAATATTGAGGATGCTGAAGAAGCTGTCGAGGGTCGTAGTGAGAGTAATGCACCAATTACACCTGTATCAAGTAGCAAAGTAAGTTGTGTAAATGAAGTCAGCGTAGTTGATTTTATGGTTTCATGTACAATACATTTGTTAATAAATCTTTATTAATCATTTCAGAAAACAAAGCAACAAAGAAACAATTTGGAAACTAAAGCTTGAATTCCACTGTGAATAATTGACTGAACTGGCTTCAAGTCGAAAGAAGACAAAAAAAAAAGAAATGCATTGGAGTAACAAAGAAAAAGCATGTTTTTTTTATTTTTTTTATAGCACAAATATCTTGATAAATTTTGACAGCGACAGCAAAAAAATAAAAATAAAAAAAATAAATTTTTGGTTATCACTTGGAGTTTTAATTTGGCTTTTTCACCACCAATAAATTATTTAAAAAAAAAACGATTACTTTACTAAATTGCCAATAATAGTATTTAGCGATATTATCACAATTGATCCCAATTTATCACAATTTAACTGTATACAAACTTTATATTTTTGTATTATCACAGCTATTTTAGAAGCAACCACCAAAAAAAATTATGACAATTACCGTAAAAATAACAAACTTTTAATTAACTTAGTGTGCGGAAAAAAATTTGCGTTCGTACACAAAATTTGTGTGCATATATTAGTTGGATAACCATAAAATGACTTCGATTTTGATAATTTTTGACCATAATTATGGCGATCCACTAATACAAACACACATTTGATGTAAGTAAAATCTTGACTGACTTCGTTTTGTGTTTCTTTCACACAACCACCGATTTTATATTTTTCTCTCCCTTTATTTTGACTGACAAACTTTTATTCGCAATGGAATTCAGGCTTTATTCATAGTGGAATACAGACTTAATGCAGTAGAAGTATTAAATTTTGCGAAAAATTATTTAAGCAGTAAAGAGAAGAAAACGCTATCAAAGGAGGAAGAATTTTGCCGCTACTTGGCGTCTCTTAAATGCGTATTTTGTTTTTCTGTGTCAGTTCTTATTTTTGATAAAATGAAATTGAAGGAATCTTCATCCATTCTTAAAAAGTTTCTTTAGTCACTTGCATTTGTTTTTAACTCCTTCATGAGGCTTTGTGTGTTGCCGATTTCTTCTAGAGTTTTTCTATACTCTTTTACCCAACAACTTCTTTCACGCTTTGGTAAATCATCTGCCGCTTGGAATAAGCAGGCAGCAGCGGCTCCTATAAGGGCAGCAACAACTGGAGCATTTTCATCACTTTCATCACTGTCATCAAACATTTTCAACAAAAGTTTTTAACCTTATACTTCTTTTACCAACAAAATATCGTTATTTGACGTCTCTTTACACTTTTTTTTAAACACAAAAAATATATACTAAATACTAATTGTCCTCGACTTACGACGGTTCGACTTACGACAATTCGAAGTTACGACGATGAAAAATCATGAGGTTTTTGTTTTATTATTTTATTATTTGCAATTTTATTTTTTTAAAAGAATAAAAAAAACGCCCAATGTTTTTTTATTTGCCGTCATAAATATTAGCTTCGATAATTTTTTAAATAATAAATTACAAAGGATTAGTACTTGTTTAGGCTTAAAATAATTTAATAATAATATTCTCCTTTGTTATATAGAGCCATCTGCAAAAAATTAAAAATGTATAAACAAAAAATAAAATGTCAATAGATGTCACCTCTATCGCAAAATTTAATAAAAATAAATATAGAAAACGAAATAAAGATATGAATTCGACTTTTCAGTTTTCAAAATTTTGGAGTAGTTTTAATGGTGTTGGTATGTAAAGGAGCAAAAAACAAGTTAGCTCTTAAAAAACCATAATTCTAATTTAATTTAAAATAAAAATAAATGCGTTTATTTTATATGTGCAAAACAACAAAAAGAAAGTGTTTTTTTTAATAAAAGTTTATGTTCATCGGCAACATAAAAATGATCCTTCGAGCCGGATCATCGGCTATTAAATTATATTAAAAATATATAGAACGATACGTATAATTTAACGCGGTGAGCAGCCATTTTGGACTACACAAAAAAAAAAAAATAATTCCACGCTTTACCGTTACTACGGATAATTTCATTATCAACGTGCACATTCAATTGCACGAAAAATAGTAATTCGACGCAAAGATCAACGTGCACACCCAGTTGCACGAAATTGTAGTAATTCGACGCCAATATACTTACGTATAATTTTCATCAACGAACAGCCATTTTGGCATCAAATTAAAATAATTTTACGTTTTATCGTAATCAACGGATAAAAAACAAATATCGAAGTGCACATCCAGCTGCACGAAATTATAATAATCTTCGACACAAATATAATAATTTATATTATCGAGGTGCACATCCAGTGTGCACGAAATTGCATTAATTCAAACATCAGCGTTGTTAACGAAGTGGATATCCAATTCACAGAAAACGACATCAATTTTGCAACAAAAAATCAACATTCGCAGATCACCTTTAAAATATCAACAAGGCTAGCAACTGGAACACAACAACTACATTACCCAATATTATCGATTGGTAATAATCGAATGTTTAGAAATCAAACAAAAATTATAAAACGTGTAATTGGAAAAATTCATCGATTCCAGGTAACAAAATTCGGTGTATTGAAAAATACATAGCTATACATTTTTATTAAAATTTAATTTTGTTTAATTCGGGAATTAAGCTTTTCACAATTGTTAAAGTGTATTGTATATTATATTAAATCTAAAAATGAGCGAAGACCGTGATTTCCTTATTAAATCCATTGGCGGGGTAAAAAGCCGTGTGACATATTTTAAAAATCAGTTGAAGGGGAAGACAGCGTCCGATTTCTCTCTCGGTACTCTTAAATCATTGCTCAGTCGTTTGCAACCTATGTATCAGCGGTTTGTTGAAGCTCAAACTAAATTAGAAATTTATGATAAGAACACAGATGACGCTGCTCGTGATGAGTTCGAGGAGGCATACGGTGAAGTTGAGTCAAAACTTTTGGATTTTATTGATGAAGTGGACGAGAGCAAAACCCAACCAATAATCCAGTCAACTGTGAACGAATCAAATATTTCTACCAACTCAGCTGCGTCTTGTCAAAATCATTCTCAGGTTTCAATTCCTCTGTGCGAAATGAAAGTACCTGAATTTGATGGGCAATTTTCGGACTGGAATGACTTTAAACCAGTCTTTCAGGAATTAATTAATAACAATCCTAAGCTTTCAAAGGTAATTAAATTCCAATATCTTCGTCAGTCTATAGTCAAAGGCAAGGCCGCACATTTTATTCAGGGAATTCCTCCCACGCAGGAGAATTACGATTCTGTCTGGAAGTCGTTGTCCGATTATTACGATAACGAAACTCGAACAAAATTTGTTCACATGAAAGCACTCTACTCCCTGAAACCTCTTCGACAGGAAAATAATGCGGCAGCATTACAAACTTTTATTGAATCGTTCTTAAAACAATACAATGCTTTGAAGGCTTTGCAGGTGCCAGTCGATCAGTGGGATTTATATCTCGTTCATCATATAACAGAACTCGTCGATAACACCACACGACAGAAAATAGAGTCAAAAAAGGCGTGTGATAAACTTTTAACTATTAACGAAGTCATTGACATCATGACATGGCGTGCCAGGGTCCTGGAAGCTAGTTCGTCATCCCAATCAGCGGTGGCTCGTAAAGTAGATACACATTCTCGTGATAAATATAAACAGTCTTTGGCAAATTCAAATCCATCGTTTGTAGCGACTGATACTTCGCAACCTGTGATTTGCAAATATTGTAAATCTAATCACAATATTTTCAGGTGTAGCGCATTTAATGACTTACCATGGTTAAAAAATAATGACTGGGTGATAGCATCAAGCTTATGTCGAAACTGTTTTGGAACTCATGATCTCAATTCGTGCCAATCCCGCGGGTGCAGAAATTGTGGTCGCCGCCATCATACTTTGTTACACTACACAAGGATTAGCAGAGCGCCTGGCACTACCATAAACGACAAGTACGATCGTTTACCACAAAGTTCAGAAGCAGTATCTATAAAACCCAATCCTTCAACACTTAATCGATCGATTAATGGTGATCAACCTCAAGCTAGTTCGGTAGCTTCATCAACTTCTACAACTTGCGTAACATCTGCAGTAGTGCGTACAAATAGTCAAAATCAAGGTGAGGCTTCAGGATCAGTATGTTTCGCAACTACATCTCAAATTCTACTATATACTGCCGTAATTTGGGTTTATGGTGCCAGTGGTGTAAAATATCCCTGCCGTGTTCTGCTTGATTCGGCTTCTCACAAAAATTTCATAACCGAAGATTTATGTCAAATGTTACAAGTACCAAAGAAACCTACTTTTTCATTGGTTTCCGGGATTAACGAAAATGTAACGCAATTAAAAAAAGGGGTGCATTTAAAAATTCAATCTCGAACATCTAAGTTTGAAGCAAATCTCGATTTTTTGGTAATGTCAAAAATAACAGGAGAATTACCACTTGTTCCAATTACATTCAACAATCGGGAGATACCGGATTCCATTCAACTTGGTGATCCGTTCTTTTATAAATCACAAAAAATCGATATGTTGTTGGGAGCCGAGATTTATGAAGAAATCATGCTCGACAAAAAGTTGATTATTTTTGACGACCTTCCACCATTCCGTGAAACCCAGTTTGGCTACGTTGTATGCGGTAAAATTCGATCAAAACCTTCGTCAAAAAATGTGTCCCTATTCTGTTGCGACATTTCAATTCTCCAAGATCAATTACAACGATTTTGGAATTTAGAAGAACTAAACAATTCAAATATTATGTCTTTGGAAGAGAAGGCATGCGAGCAACATTACACTAATACCGTAAAACGCGTTTCTGATGGCAGGTATACGGTTGCATTACCACTCAAACCAGGCATTGAAAACCTTGGTGAAACAGCGTACGGTGCTCTCAGACAATTCAAATATATGGAACAAAAGCTTTCAAAGAATCCAGAACTTCACAAATCATATTGTGAGTTTATGGATGAATATTTATCACTCGGCCATATGAAATTAGCTTCTAATTATCAGCAACAGTATTCTCCAAGTTATTTTATGCCACATGATTCCGTAATCAGAGAAAGTAGTACGACCACGAAGGTACGAGTCGTTTTCAATGCCTCGCACAAATCGACGTCAGGCTGTTCGCTTAATGATTTTCTTATGATTGGTCCAACCATACAGGATGATATTTTTGAGCATCTCGTTCGCTTTCGATCTTATAGATTTGCATTGGTTGTGGATATCTCAAAAATGTATCGGCAGATCAATGTCAGAGCTAGCGATCAAAATTTACAAAAAATATACTGGCGTCGTTACGATCAGGATCCAATACAGATTTATACGTTGAATACTGTAACATATGGGACTGCGAGCGCGCCATTTGCAGCAATAAGAACATTGAAACAACTTGCTCATGATGAATGTATTAGTCATCCGATGGCCGCACCCATACTGTTAAAAAACTTTTATGTTGACGATCTTGTTGCGGGAGCTGATAGTGTTGATAGTGCAATAAATTTAAAACGAGAACTTACTTCACTATTATCAAAAGGTGGTTTTGAGCTTAGGAAATGGTGTTCTAATCACTCAGAAATAACACAATTTATAAATCACGCTGGTAATGACACCAGTACAGTCCTTGGGCTTTCGAGGGATCATGGGAATGATACTCTTCAGATACTTGGTACGACCATGAGACCACAGTCCAAGCAGAGTCATTATACAAAACGAAGTATACTCTCTTCAATCGCTCAAGCATACGATCCCATTGGGTTGGTGGCACCTGTTATATACATAGCCAAGTTATTTATGCAGAAACTTTGGTGTTGCCCATCATTAAATTGGGATGATAATGTCCCCACAGATTTAATCGCAGAATGGATCGAAATTAGTCAAGAAAAGAATGAATTGTCAAGTATAAGTATTCCCCGTAGTGTTCTAACACTTTGCTCAATTAAAAAAATTGAGCTTCATGGTTTCGGTGATGCGTCCAAATTGGGATATGGATGTGTACTTTACGTTCGCGTGATTTATGAAAATGGCACAGTAACAAGCAATATTCTGTGTGCAAAATCTAAGGTGGCACCGATTAAAGTGCAAACCATTCCAAGATTGGAGCTCTGCGTATCGCTTCTTCTTGCTGAAATATACAGCAAAATGTTTCATTCAGTTAAACTAAAATTCAACCGGGTATTCTTGTGGACGGATTCAGAAATAACCCTCCATCGAATCAGATCGTCTCCTTCAAAATATTGTGTATTTGTAGCGAATCGGTTATCTAAAATTCAAGATCTGGTGCAAATAGATGCTTGGAGATATGTTTCAAGCAAAATGAATCCCGCTGATATTGTTTCAAGAGGGTCGAAGGTCCAGGAATTGAAAAAGTCTGAAATGTGGTGGCATGGCCCACCATTTTTAGTAGATTCGAGTGTTGCATGGCCAGAAAATAAAATAACGAATGACGGTGTTGAAATGGAAAGCGACGAGACTGAGGTGAGACAGGCTGCACTTACCTCAATAGTGCACATTGAAAATTATTTTGTATTGAAATATTCAGAATTAAGCAAATTGGTTCGTATATCGGCACTTTGTCTTCGTTATGTATCAAAAATCCGTTTTCGTATTGCATTGCGAAGGGATCCAAACCAACTTGACCTTAAACCAGGTCAAGATGGGCCACTTAAGGCATGCGAACTTGAGCTTTCAATGTCATGTTTATGTAAATTTTATCAGAATCAGCATTTCAAAAGGGACATTGACCACATGAATAAAAACAAGTGTTTTCCAAAACAAAGTCCTTTAAAAAATTTAAATCCGTTTTTTGATTCGTCAACGCTGCTGCGAATTGGAGGACGGTTGAGTAATTCAAATTTGGGCTTTGATCAAAAATATCCTATCATTGTTCCAAAATGTAAATTCGCGGAACTAATTGTTCAAAACGAACATTGCCGAAATCTCCACGCTGGTCCGCAGGCTTTATTAAGCTTTGTACGACAGAAATATTGGGTGATAGATGGTCGTAATATGTGTCGCAAAATATTTCACAAATGTTTGCGATGTTTCAGAATGAAACCTACCTCAGTCGAACAACTAATGCGACAACTGCCCGCTAATCGAGTGAAGATAGGTAGAGCTTTCGAGAATGTCGGTGTTGACTACTGCGGTCCATTTGCAATAAAGACATTAGTACGTTCTAATGTCACTCTTAAAGATTTCGATAGAACTTATCAAATTTTACAAAAAGAAGGAGTAAACACTAAAAAACATTATTATAATAAAATAAAATCACTTCTAAGTTTTTTTTTCTTTGAAAATCAACAAAATATCGGTATTTGACGTCTCTTCACACTTTTTTTTAAACAAATTGTTTGTACGCGCGCGAAGATTGAATTGAACGGTCAAAGTATCAATACGAAATGAAACGAATTTACATATACATATATAATAAACATCGGGTGTAGAATACAAATCTAAACTTTAAGTTGATTCAAGTGTTGTTGATATGCGTTGTTAAAAATACTAGTCTAAATAGGCCCAATAACGATGAAATACAGTGAATGAGACAGCATCAACCGAACACTTTCTTTTATTTGACAAAAGAATTCGTGAACTTAAATCAATCGGCGCAAATATAGAAGAAATGGATATAATTTATCATTTGTTGTTGACTTTACCAAAAAGTTTTGATAATTTGGTAACTGCATTGGAAACGATGAATTCAAAAGATTTATCAATGGAGTTTATCAAAGCACGTTTATTGGATGAAAATAATAAAAGGCATGGTCGAGATGATGAACAAGAAAAATCAGATCAATCGAGATCTAATATTGTTTGTTATCATTGTGGTAAAACCGGACATACAAAAGCTAAATGTTTTAAATTAAAAAGCAAAAATAGTTTTAATAAATTAAAAATAAATAAAAATAAAAACGGAGATGCAAACAATGCCTCAAGTAATAAACACGTGTTGAACAAGTTATGTGAACCCGTCGTTTGTTTGTGCGCAGAAAGTGATTATGAAAATAAATTAGTTACTGAAGACACAATTAGTTTGAATGCTGCAATGAGTGTACAGTCAGGGGCAAAAAGTGATGAAATTAAATTTATATTAGATTCTGGTGCAACGGAACACATGGTCAACGACGAAACGTGTTTTAGTAAGTTATTTGATGTTGAAAATATAAATATAAACGTGGCCAAAAAGAATGAAAACTTAATCGCAAAAAAGCAAGGTGAAATAAATATATCAACAATGTATAATGGTGATTCATCAGTTAAGCTTATAAAAGATGTTTTATATGTTTGTGATTTGAAATGCAATTTGTTATCAATTCGTACGTACGTTAACTAAAAAGGTTTCAAAATTATATTTGATGAAAATCGTGCATTTGCAAATTTAAATGGAAAAACAATTTTTACCGCCAAATTAAATGGTAAACTATATGGTCATTTTTCGTGTGCATCGTATCAATTTCACGACGAAATTTTTACAAACTCTTTGGCATTTTCGATTGGGATATTTAAATGTTTATGACATGAAAAGGATGATCAAATATAAAATATACTGACAATACATTTTGTGAATCATGTGTTGTAAGTAAGCACACTCGTTCACGGTTTCTACAAAATTCAAATAATCGTTCAAGTCGAATTCTGGAAGTAATACATAGTGATGTCTGTGGTCCTATTTCTCAACCAGCATGGGATGGTTCCAGATATTTCGTAACATTTACGGATGATAATTCAAGAGCTTCAATGGTTTATTGTATTGAGAAAAAAAGTGACATATTTAACAATTTTAAAAAGTATGCTGCAATGGCTGAATCTCTACATGGCTGTAAAATTGCTAAACTCAAAGTTGATAATGGTGGTGAATATTCATCGACGGAATTTAAAGAATTTTGTGAACAAAAAGGTATTCAATTAATGTATATGGTTCCATATAATCCTCAGATGAATTCTGTTGCTGAAAGATTAAATCGGACGCTACAAGAAAAGGCTTTGGCCATGATATCAGCTAGTGGTTTAGAGCGTCGCTTTTGGAATGAAGCAATTTTGGTTGCTAATTTTATTAAAAATCGTTCTCCAACCAAAGCATTTGGTGAACAATTTATATCAAACACTCCGGCGGAAATTTGGTATGGTTCTAAGCCAGATTTGTCACATATAAAAATTTTTGGATCGATTTGTTATAATCATGTTCCGGCTGAAAACAGAAAAAAACTAGAACAGAAATCAATCAAATGTGTATTTTTGGGTTATTCTTCATCACATGGTTCTTATCGTTTATGAAATTTGGAAAGCAACAAATTAGTCATTGGTCGCAGTGTTGTTTTTGATGAAAAATCTGTTTTAAACAGAAATAAAATGGTCCATATAATCACAGAAGCAGCTGTTGATCTAGAAAGTTCAAATTCTAATACGTCGAAACTTAATGTAAATAGTGATGACGTAAATGATGTTTCTGAACATTCTTCTGATGCTGAAGAAAACAATCACGATACAAATATGGATGTAATCAATGACGTCAAACAAAATATTCATAATGTTGGCTGTTATAACCCATTGCACATCTAATGTAAATTTGGCAACACTATTGTTATAACCCATTGTACACATAAGGTGAATTTGGCAACACTATACAAATGTCATTATTGCTAGTTTTGCTTCTTCTTATTATTCGTTTTAAGTCTTGTATTAACATTCGTAGAATAAAGAGCATTATAATAAGCCTTGTAAATTACGCGTGTATTTTATTCGAGTTCACGGCCACAAGGGACAAAACAGTGGCGACGAGAGAAAAAAAAAAGATTAAATTACAAGATAAAAAAAAAAAAAAAAAAAAAATTACACAATAAAATTCAAGGAGGAAAAATTTACTTCTACAAAATGGATGCCTCACAATTTGCGCAATTGTTAGAAGTCTTCAGCAAATCACAACGTGACTTGCTAAAGCAAGTAAGTACTAGTAGCAGTCAACAACAACAACCACAACAACAGCAGCAGCCACCATTACAGGTTATGTGTGCTCCATTTGAGAACTTTGATGATAAAAAAGAAAACTTTAAGCTATACCATCAACGCTTCGAAAATTATTTGACCATGAAGGGTGTTATTACTAATAAAACACTTTGCCGTCAAATGCTTATAAACTCAATTGGACCTACACATTTTAAGTTGTTGGTTTCATTAATTGCCCCTAAGACAGTCAACGAAGTCGAGTACGACGACTTAATGAAAATGTTGGAAACTCATTTGTGCCCGAAAAAAAACATACTAGTAAGTCAACACCGATTTTTTTCCACATATCAAGGCGAAGAACATACAATAGCTGATTATGTGGCATTACTCCGGCGGGATACAAATGAGTGCGAGTTTGTGTCAAAGTGTGCCTGCAAGGCTGACATATCAAACATTTTACTTCGAGCCCAATTTATACGGGGCATTAACGACAACACAATCCGGGAGCAATTACTTCAATCGGAAGAAGACGATTTCGAAAAAATAGTACAAAAAGCTTTATCATTAGAAGCCTCAAAAATCGATTGTCGTGAACTGACTACAAAGCAACCCATCAATAATGCCGTAAACAAAATTCAAGCCAGAAATTTAAACCGTCAAAAAAGTCGTTCCAGGGCTCAGTCTTCAAGAGCACAAGGTCGTTCAAAATCTAGAATAAACTACGCCCAGTTGGGAATCGACAACTTGTGCATACGCTGTGGTAGAGACAACCACAAAACACAGGACTGCCGTACTAATCCACGTAATCTCAAGTGTAAATCGTGTGGAAAAAGTGGTCACATACAACAAGTGTGCATCAAAACATTAGTCAAAACTTCAAACCATAGTTCAACTCATAGAAATGATGATCATGACGAATCAGTTCACCAAATGTATGGTATTAACCAAATCGTCGATATATTTTGCAATCAGCACAATAAAAATAACGATGCTGATAAGTAATATGCTACGGTGGAAATAAATGGACACCGTCAAAAATTTGAGGTCGACACTGGTGTTGGGTATACATTAATACCAAGGAATCAATATAATCAGCTGCAAATAAAGGCAACACTGCAACCTTCAACAATTGCTTTCCGATCATATACTAAAAATATTATATTTCCTGATGGTAAAATCGAAGTTCAAGTCAAATACAACAACTGCACAGCAAATGAGGAGTTGTATGTAGTTCCTCGCGAATACGATGCGCTCTTAGGCCGGGTATGGATTCGCCATTTAGGAATCAACCTTCATGAAGTGGACAGCCATCATTTCAACAATATCAATGCATTAGAGGAAAATAATTTTGATTCAATTTCAGATATTGTTGACAAGTTTGAGGACGTTTTTACAGAGAAAGTAGGTTGTGTTCCAAATTTTGAGGTCACACTCCAGCTTCGTCAAGGTTCGAAACCAATATTCTTCAAAGAACGAGAAGTTCCACATGCACTTCGAGAACGGGTTGAAAAGGAACTCGATGATTTAGAAGCAGCTGGGATTATTACAAAATGTGAAAGGAGTGATTGGGGATCTCCCCTAGTGATCATTACAAAACCAGACGGTGGTATTCGACTCTGCGTCGATTATAAGCCAGGCGTTAATCCTCAACTAGTTTCTGCAAATTACCCAATACGGCGTGTCGATGAAATTTTAAATAATCTCAAAGGGTCAAAATATTTCTGTCGACTTGACCTCTATAAAGCCTACCTGCATCTTCGAGTAAATCCAGAATCCAGGGAAATCCAAACAATATCAACCCATAAGGGAACATACAACGTAAATCGTCTATCGTTTGGCATTAAAACTGCGCCAGCGGAATTTAATCGCATCATTGAGCAAATTCTATCTGGATTAAACAAAACTATGTCATATTTCGATGACATTATAATACATGGCACAACCGAGGCTGAATGTAAAAACAACTTGATAGAGTGTCTGAAACGTCTAAAACAACATGATCTACATCTAAATAAAACCAAATGCTCATTTTTGCAAACTCAGGTGGAATATCTGGGACACGTCGTACGCTATAATAAAATTTCAAAATCGCCTTCAAAAATTCAAGCAATCGAAAATATACCTCGACCGACTACAGCAGATGATGTCCGAAGATTTTTGGGCATGATAACGTATTACACCAGATTTATACCCGAAATGTCTTCGATAACACATCCATTACGTCAACTGCTCCAGAAAGATAACAAATTTAATTGGTCCGCAAAATGTGAAGCTGCGTTTATCAAACTTAAAAATATTGTTGCCAGTGATCAAGTCCTGATGCCTTTCGATCCGGAACTGCCAGTTATAGTCGCTTGTGATGCCAGCCCTACAGGTATAGCAGGCGTACTCTCACACCTAGTCAACGGCATAGAACGTCCAGTTGCTTACGCATCAAGGTCATTAACAACAGCTGAAACAAATTATAGCCAGTTAGATCGCGAAGCATTAGCAATCATCTTTACAATAAATCACTTTTTTATGTATCTCTACGGCAGGAAATTTCAACTAGTCACCGATAATCGTCCATTAACTCGCATTTTCCATCAACACAACAAGATGCCCGCCATGACAGCAGCAAGGTTACTGCGCTACGCCGAATTTCTGTCAAGCTTCGATTACGAAATAGTCTACAAGAAGGGGTCGGAACACACAAATGTTGATTGTTTATCTCGTGCAACACGATTGAATGAAAAACCATCTACAGACAAAATTATCAATGAAGAGGTAAATGAATTATGCAGTCAATCAATTTTCGAAATCTCCAGTGAACACATAAATGCGGCGACGTTAGCAGTAGAGACAGCAAAAGATCCAGAACTTTCAACAATCGTGGCAAATCTACAAAATGGTGCGGATAACGAGGGAAGATACACGCTCGATAATGGTGTTATATTCAAGGGTCAAAGAGTTCTCATTCCAATTAGCCTCCAGTCGCAAATACTTCAAGAATTACATCACACCCATCCAGGGATTACGAAAATGAAGCAACTGGCGAGAAGATACTGTGTTTGGAAAGGAATCGACCGGGACATCGAGAGAATGGTACGTTCATGTGAAGCCTGTGTTGAAGTCCAAAATAAACCTTCAAAAGCCCCACTACACCAGTGGCAAGAACCAGATGAAAACTGGGAAAGAATTCACATCGATTACGCAGGGCCTTTCCAAAACCATAATTTTTTAATTGTCGTCGATGCCAAGTCAAAATGGTCAGAATTTAAAGTCATTCGCGACTCACCTACGACACAAAGTACTATTAACCTTCTAACCGAAATTTTTTCTACGCATGGATTCCCATCAGTAATGGTATCAGACAATGCTTCAATTTTCACCAGTGAGCAATTCACATCTTTTTGCAGTAAAAATGGTATTTTCCAAAAATTAATCGCCCCGGGACATCCTAGTACAAACGGACTAGCTGAACGCAACGTGCAAACATTAAAACGCAAATTAAAAGCTATGTCATCGGAACCAGGGTCGTTACAAAATAAAGTTAACGAAATTCTTCAAAGATATAGAGCAACACCTCTCAGCTGTGGGAAGAGTCCAGCTGAACTTTACTTCAATAGACGAATACGAATTAAACTAGATGCGTTAAAGCCAACAATGAAAAATAATACTACAAAACCAATATCGGGTGTTCGTCAGATAAGCGTGGGAGAAAGAGTTCAAGTCATACATCTTCGAGACAACAAAACTGTATGGAAAATAGGTACGGTACTACGGAAACTTGGACAACTCCATTATGTTGTAAAGTTAGATGATGGATATACACTTAAACGTCACATAGACCAACTTAAAGCTACGAAAGTTCAACAACGTAAAGTACGTTTTGCACCAGACATTACTGATGGCGACATTGATTCAAGTTCCTCGTCAAGTAATTCAAATACACCTTTAAATCAACAAAATCAATGTTACCGCCAGTATATTCTTGAAACTTCAAACCAACAAACACAACCTAGTCAGGATCAAGCTGCAACCGTAAACCCTCCAGGGATCCAGGAGCTGCACATATCTCAACCAACTCAACCAATTCAGGGTCAAGCTATTCGTAGGTCTACAAGACCACGCAACATGCCAACTCATCTTCGTGATTATGTTCCTTGAATAATTCATATTTCCAGTTCTCAATTAAGCGTGGGAGATTGTTATAACCCATTGCACATCTAATGTAAATTTGGCAACACTATTGTTATAACCCATTGTACACATAAGGTGAATTTGGCAACACTATACAAATGTCATTATTGCTAGTTTTGCTTCTTCTTATTATTCGTTTTAAGTCTTGTATTAACATTCGTAGAATAAAGAGCATTATAATAAGCCTTGTAAATTACGCGTGTATTTTATTCGAGTTCACGGCCACAAGGGACAAAACATTGGCATAAATAGCATTAGTGACATTGTTCGTCGAACTGCTCGTGAATCAAGAAAACCTCAAAGATTAGGTAATTTTATGGTACCTGGTCAGGATATCGAACATTGGATTGATGAAGATGCAAATTATGCACTATCGGCAGCTGAGTTTGTTGAAGGTGATCCGCTTTCAATTGAAGAAGCAAAACAACGTATTGATTGGAAAATGTGGAAAAATGCAATTGATGAAGAATATAGTTATGGTCATATAAATGACTGAATCAACAGATTATACATAACTACATTCCACATGCTGCGCGTGTAAGGTGTAGGGTTACTTAACTAGAATAATCAAACTGATGACTACACACAACGTGAGTTGTATAGTTAGGTAGAAATAAGTAAATTCCAATCTTTTGCTGATTTAGAACATTTCGATGAGAATTTTAATCGTAAAGGTAAATTTTAGATTTTAAGTTTTTAGTTTTTAATCAAACTCTGTTATGGAAAGTAATAATTAATAAAAACTTAAATAAATAAAGTTTTTTTTATGTTTGTTAAATTGTGAAACCTATAACTGGCGCAGCCGAACGGTGAAGTGTAGTTAAGTGAAGTGTAACAGTGCATAAAATTAGTGAATTAAAACTAATTATAACAGTGAATCCGTCAGAAATAATTTATTTTAATTATTTCAACTTTTTTTATTGTGCTAAAAAGTGAAATTTCCGGCTGAGGGTTTTTTTACCGCCGTGAAGAGTAGAGATTCCGCCGACTCACCTAGCTTAGCTTACTACATCTTCGAACCAGCAACACGACAACAAAAATCGGTAAGAATTTTTTCTTTTTTTTCCTCAAATTTTACGATTTTTTTTTTGTGTGAATTTTTGGCAGACGTGTGGAACTACTAGATAGACACAAACTTGTGAAACATTTTCACTTACTATCCCAAATTTTTTCACTTTTCCAAAAAATTTTTACGATTTTGTTTTGTGAATTTTTTGGCAGACGTGTGGAACTACTAGATAGACACAAACTTGTCAAATAATTCTTACTATCCCAGCAACGTGTGGAACTACTAGATAGCCACACACCGCTTCCACGTGCACTACAAGTTAGACACGGGAAATAAATCAATAAATAATTAAGAAAAGTTAGTTCTGTGTATGAAGAAAAGGTCGATTGAAAGGTTTGATAATAACCGTCAATTAAATACGGACCTTATAGACGAAAATTCATTTAAAATGGAACAACAAATCACAGAACTAAATGTTGTCCTAGAGCAGTTGAAACAAATGACTGCAAAGTCCGCTGAACATGAGGCAGCGCTAGCATATCTAGGACGAAAACTCGACGAACAACCAAAGGTTGAAGTTCGAGAGAATAAAATTGAAACGGATCTATTTCGCATACCTGATCCTATTAAATCCATCCCAAAATATGATGGAAATAAGAAACAACTTTCCGCTTGGCTTCAAACAGCCGAGGACACTTTAAAAGTGTTTTCCCCGTTGGTGACGGAAGCACAATTTTCACTATACTTGCAATGTGTTAGCAATAAAATTGAAGGGAAAGCCAAAGACATATTGTGCCTGGCTGGAAATCCCCAAACGTTTCCTGAAATCAAGGAAATACTTACAGATGCGCTAGGCGATAGACAGGAACTGTCGTATTATAAAGCGCAGCTCTGGGCTACAAAACAGGGCGACAATATGTCTACATGCTTACTTTAAGATAACTAAGGAAATTGTACAGAATATCAAAACGCAAGCAAAGCAAAATGCGGTTTATAATCGATCATGGCCAGCAATAAGCGCATTTATTGAAGAAGACGCATTAGCCGCCTTCAAAGCAGGTCTCCGAAAACCTTACTTCGGGTACGCGCAAGCGGCTAGACCACGAGATGTGGAAGAAGCTTACGCATTTTTGTGTAAATTTAGCTCAAATGAGCAAATATCAAACAATTCTCGAAAAACAGTAAATACCGTACAAAATACGCAATATAAATTTAATAGCGTACCACAAAAACCACAAAGATCTAAAGAATTCAATCCCATAAATCACAATAACAAACCAAGTTATTCGGTAAAGGAAGCACCAACACCAATGGAGGTGGATCCTTCGTTTAGATCAAGAAATTCTTTTAATAGAAGAGTGATAAATAATCACGAAGTTTCAGATAGAACCGAGGAAGACAAGGGTGATTTAAACGACGAATATTCAGAAGAGAGCGATCAAGCGAACCCAGAGAATTTTCTGGAAGACCTGAGTTCGGATACGGAAGGTTAAATTTCCTTCCTTACTTGCAGTGTTATTGTAACGAGTCACATCAGACAATAACATTGTTAATAGACACTGGTGCTAACAAAAATGTTATCAAACCAGGCATTATCCAAAACAATCTCACACAATTAAAGCAAACAATGGTCAAAAATATTCTAGGAGTCCACCAACTCAAGAGGAAAGGTAAAATAAACTTTCTAGGACATAACCTACCAGACCAAACCTATTATGAATTAAATTTTCACAAATTCTTTGATGGGATTTTAGGATCCCAATCATTGGCAAAAATGGATGCTATAATCAACCATAAGTCAAATACGATATCTCTAAAGAACCAAACATTCAAATTTCTTCGCTACTTCCCAGCGCAAAATTTCTATAACCATATTGTAACGTGTAACACTGAAAAAAACGGCGACTGGCATATTAATCCAACCAGGTTTATACAAGGCCGATAATTTTAAGACTACAATGAAAGTCTTAACAAATAGCCCGATTCCACCTGATAATCTACCCAAATTAAAAATTAAAATAAATAATTTAGAAACCTTGAAACCAATTCGATATGAAAAGGAAATCATAGACAGAACAACTATAGAAAACTTGATCCGAACACAACATTTAAACGAGAAAGAAAAGAAAACTCTGGTAGAAACGATCTTCAAAAATCAAACAGTTCTGTTGAGACAGAAAGAAAAGCTGTCATCAACAACAATAATCAAACATCATATTGTCACAAAGAACGAAAAACCTGTATTCACCAAAACATATCGCTATCCACATCACTTCAAAACAGATGTTGAAGAGCAAATACAGGAAATGTTAGAAAGCGGCATAATCCGCCACTTTAAAAGTCCTTATTCCTCCCCAATTTGGGTTGTCCCAAAAAAGTCGGATGCCTCCGGAAAAAGGAAAGTCCGAGTCGTAATTGATTACCGTAAGTTGAATGAAAAAACGGTAGATGACAAGTATCCGATTCCGCAAATAGAGGAAATCCTGGACAACTTGGGAAAATCAGTGTACTTTTCAACCTTAGATTTAAAATCCGGTTTCCACCAGATCCCAATGGACGAAAAGCCGCAGGAGAAAACGGCATTCTCAACTGGAAAAGGTCATTTCGAGTTCAACAGAATGCCTTTCGGCCTAAAAAACGGCCCTGCTACGTTCCAACGTGCCATGAACAATGTCTTACAAGATCTAATTGGAGATATATGTCACTTATATTTAGATGACATAATTATAGTGGGACATAACTTAGATAACCACATACGGAATCTTAATAAGGTACTCACGAGACTGTCACATTTCAATCTGAAAATCCAACTAGATAAATGTGAATTTCTAAAACGGGAAACCGAGTTTCTCGGACACATAATAACACAGGAAGGCGTGAAGCCAAATACAGACAAAATACAAAAAATTTTGGACTGGCCGCTACCTAAAAATCCCAAAGAAATCAAACAATTCTTAGGACTCGCAGGCTATTATAAAAGGTTCATTAAGGATTATTCTAAAATAACAAAGCCTATGTCCAAATACCTGAAAAAAGACACAAGCATCAATATTAAGGACATCGAGTACATAAAAGCCTTTGAGACGCTGAAAAGAATCCTGGCTACTGATCAGATATTAGCGTATCCAGATTTCACCAAACAGTTCATTTTAACAACGGACGCATCAGCTTTCGCTCTCAGGGGGGTCGAAACTAAGATAAAAGATGTAAATCGTAAAACTTTTAGAACATTGAGAAATATTAAGAGAAATGTTAATAAAATTAAAAGACTTAAATAAATAATTGTAACTATTTTTTTTTTACTTTACTTTTACAGAAAATAATGTTTAAAAAACCATATTAAGTGATTTTCACAATTCTATTGTAAATTAGTAATGCTCAAAAATTAGAAATCAAAAATTTACATGAAGACCCACCCCATATTATTAATTAAAACAAACCAATGTAAAATACAAATAGGAAATGTAAAAATCATACATCCTATAAATCTCACCAGTATAGAAATAGCTGTAGAATCAATTAGTAAAATTATTACAGATAAATTGTATGATAAGTTAGAACTTAATAGAATAATAAGAAATAAATTTAAGAAACTATACAACAATCTCCGTCAAATTAAACCTACCCGAACTAACTGACATAAAAGGTGGAACACGTTGGGAACGGTATGGAAATGGGTAGCGGGAAACCCAGATGCCGAGGATTTACGTATCATTAACAGTTCGATGAACCAACTAATCGACGCAAACAACCAACAATTCCAAGTAAATAAACAAATCGACAGAAGAATTCAAACCATTACAGATACAGTAAATGGAGCGTTAAAAAATAATACAATGGCCAACCGAATAGTATTAACAGAAATAAATATGCTAGCCACAATAGTAAACATAGACAGCATTAATACAATTTTGGAAGACATCCAGGATGCAATAATAAGAACGAAGGTGGAACTGCCAAGCGGCAAAATTCTTTCACTGAATGAGATCATCCAAATAAAGAACCCCTACAATAATTTCGTAGAATTCAACGACGACTGTATTAAACTACTGGTGTTGGGGACCAAAAGACGCTGCAATGTAACACGTGAACCTGACACAAAGATGCAATTCATCTCAAATGGCAAACTTTTAATCAACAATGCAAAAAACGAAACATTGTCCTCAAACTGCGGACCCTCCGACAGAGTGTTAACGGGAAACTTCCTTTTGACCTTCTGGAATTGTACTATAATCTTCAAAAATCAAAAATTCCAATCCTTCGAGATTAGGAGTGAAATCGAAGAAATACAAAGGGCTCTCCATAATATTCAGGCAAGCCGTCAATTAGTAGAAATGCTTAACATCGAAGTAATCAACAAAGAAAACATCCAAAACAGAAATCAAATTAAGAATGTACACCTAAGACAAGTTAACCATCAGAACTGAATGTGGACATTATCTGGAGGCGTATCCCTCTCATCAATCGGCATATTGGTATTATTCAGTTATATTGTCATGCAAAGACACTCTACGTCAATCAAAATTGAAAAATCGAAAAGCCGAAACTCCGAAGTTTAGAAAGCTGAGACAGCAACATCATATTCGGACCTATTAACAAAAGCCGGCATCAAAATTAAGGACGCGGACGCCCTTTCTTCACCCCCGGGAGGAGTTATGGTCATATAAAGGACTGAATCAACAGATTATACATAACAATATTCCACATGCTGCGCGTGTAAGGTGTAGAGTTACTTAACTAGAATAATCAAACTGATGACTACACACAACGTGAGTTGTATAGTTAGTTAGGTAGAAATAAGTAGAAATAAGTAAATTCCAATCTTTTGCTGATTTAGAACATTTCGGTGAGAATTTTAATCGTAAAGTTAAATTTTAGATTTTAAGTTTTAGTTTTTTAATCAAACTCTGTTATGGAAAGTAATAATTCATAAAAAGTTAAATAAATAAAGTTTTTTTTATGTTTGTTAAATTGTGAAACCTATAACTATATATCTTTATTGAAAAATAATACATGGAGTCTTTGTGATTTGCCTAACGGTAGAAAAGCAATTTCTTGTAAATGGGTTTTCAAATTGAAACGTAAAGGAAATGGTGAAATTGACAAATATAAAGCTAGATTAGTTGCTCGTGGGTTTACTCAAGAAAAGGGTTTTGATTATAACCAAACATATTCGCCCACAGCAAAGTTAACTATGTTTCGCACATTATTGTCAATTTCTTTACATTATGGTTATTTTATTCATCAAATGGACGTCAAATGTGCGTTTCTCAACGGATTTCTTGATGAAGAAATATATATGCAACAGCCACATGGTTTTATACAGGATTCAACAAAGATTTGCAAATTGCAACGTTCCCTTTATGGTCTAAAGCAAGCTTCTCGTATGTGGAATGAATGATTCAATTAATTCATCTTTAAACTGAGATTTAAAAGATGTCTGTCTGATCAATGTTTGTATACTAAAATTGAAAATAGTATAGTTCACTATAGTTTGCTTTATGTTGATGATTTATTGATAATTTCAAATGACAATGGTCGAATTAAAATTATTAAACAATTGCTGTCCGAAGAATTTGATATGACAGATATTGGCGAAGCTAATACATTTCTTGGAATGCATATTCAATATGATAAAATTAATAATATGATTAGCTTGAGTCAACCACATTATTTAAAAAGTATGATTAAGAAATTCAACATGCATGATTGTAAAGGAGTTTCTACACCAATGGAGATGAACATTAATTTAATTTAAGGACCCGAAATCGAATTGTGATGATGTTCCTTATCGTGAATTGATTGGATGCTTAACTTATGAAACTATAACAATGCGACCAGATTTATGCGCCGCATCCACCAATTATTTTAGTAGTTTTCAAAACTGTATTAAACATGAACACTTTAATCATGCAAAGAGAAATTTACGATACTTTCAATCGTCTATTGATTTAAAAATGGTGTATCATAAATATGAAAATGCTGAACCACTAATTGGTTATACAGATGCTGATTGGGCTGGAGATCGGAATGATCGAAAATCTACTTCAGGTTACGTATTCAAGGCGTTTGGGAATACAGTCAGTTGGTCATCAAGGAAACAAGCAACGGTTAGTCTTGGTATCGAAACATCGATAATTAACAATTTTTGTGTATGCATATTATTATTATATTATTTAAATAATTGCAGGGCTTAAAATACTGTAAGCAAAGAAACAGTTACATGGTTGATGTTGTATTAAAAAGAGACGAGAGATCAATAAAAAAAACTTCGAATATCGATTCAAGCATTTAATAAATTAGTAGCACTATCTTCAGCCAAACATCACGGATATAATGCAAATATGGAAATAGGAGTCACACTTTTTTGGTTGGCATGTGGCACGAGTTATCGGGTAGTGAGTACGGCATTCGATATTCCAACCACATCCGTATACAACATCGTACAGAGGACAATTAATTTTTTTTTAAGCTTATTAAATCAATTAATTGTGTTTCCTGCCCATGAAGACTATAACGTCCATTAATAAAGTTTTTGTTTTTTAAAATTAATTTTTAAATTTTTAAAATAAATTGTAATTTCAACTTAATATTATTATCAATTAAATTTGAGCTCGCTGGGTTTCCAAAAGTTTTGAGCTGCGTCGAAGGTTCCTATATTTACATAAGGAAGTCAGCACAGAAACGTTCATCGTCAATCGCTATGGGTTAATTTCTATCACATTACAAGGAATTTGCGATCGACGGTTACTACATTTACATAAGGAAGTCAGCACACATGGTACGTTCATCGTCAATCGCTATGGATTAATTTCCATCACATTGCAAGGAATTTGCAATCCAAATAAGTAGTTTTTGATTGCCTTTATTGGCTCGCCCAGCAGAATTCATGATTTGCGAATCTTCAAACATCAAAATAAAAAACATTACGCAAGTAAATAAAAAGTTAGCAAGAGTCGAATTCGAAACTTTTGACAAAGCTAATAAATGTATTAAAAAGGATGACCCCTTTAACAAGATCTTAGAAAATAAAGGTTGTAGATGGTATATTTCTAAAACATTCACACATGTGGAAGGCATTGGTCGAGTTACTGTAAGTGAATTTACAATGCAATAAATACAGGAAAATCTCACATGCGATTTCCCGATAACAAAAATGGAAATTATACAAACATATTTACACTAAAAAATACAAACACATTAAAAATTGAAATATTTAAGATCAAATAAACTCCCAAATAATGTTTCATTTTACAATGTAAAATTGGACACTGACATATGGGTATATAAAAAAATTAAATTTTATACGGCTTGTCTAAGTTATGGACATTTAAAAAAGTCAAGTCGATCAAAAATAAAAAGAGGCACTAAATCTGCAAAACCGTTATCAACTGAATCACATCAGTACTAAGAAAACCCGGAATGTAAATTCTGTACAGGGTCAAATCATTACACAAACTCCAAAAAATGCGCTGAAAAAAAATAAACAAACGCAAATAAAATTACACACAATTAAATACAAAACCAACTTCAAAAAGACAATACTAGCACTATACCCAAACAAAACATCAATGAATAACGACGATGCGATGCTCAGACTTTGACACTAACCTCACATTTTCTTACATTCGACAAACTGATACGTGAATTAGAGGCGTGTGGCGCTGAGACAAATGATCGAATGCTGGTTGTGTCGCTGATTACATTACCGAAGCGATATGACATGGTCGTGACAGCATTGGAGATGATCGAATGATCTAAATTGACGATGGAATTGGTGCATTCGCGCCTGTTGAACGAGGAAAGCAAAACTTCGAGTGGTCGTTCGAATGCTGATTCAGACAACGTCGCCATGTGGTGCTTCGAAACAACTTAAGTGCTATTTCTGCAAAAAGCCTAGTCATCGAAGGGATGCATGTCCGAAATTGAATCAACGGAACTCTAATAGTGGATCATCGAACAGCAATTCTAATGGGAAACCCAATCAGGAGTGTTATCAAAAGCCAAATGCGAATTGCACATCGAATACAGATGCGAATGGAGTGGTATTTGTGGCTAATGCTGGTGATTTTGCGCTACAGTGTGGAATGCAGACGACAATACGTTTCATTGTTGACTCGGGTGCTTCAGAGCACATGGCGAATGATAAGTCAATGTTCAACGAGCTGAGGAATTTGACCGAGCCGGCCGTCATTGGTATTGCGAAGAATGGTGCGTCGATCACAACAACAAAATGTGATACAATTCTGGGAACTAACATCGTCAATGGCACAGGGCGTCAGTGCACGCTCACGAAAGTTTTGTTTATCGAAAATCTAAAATACAATTTGCTATCTGTGAGTCGTTTGGAGAGCGCTGGATGCCAAGTAATTTTCGACGATGGTTTAGTCCGTATTACAAAGGATAATTTGAATATGGCCGTTGGCAGGTGCAATGGAAAGCTGTATATGTTTGAGTTGAAACGTGTGCGACATGCAACAGCGAATATTACAACATTATCAAACGAAGGCACTACTGCGAAAGTGTCGAATGGAATGGAATCTACGCAAGTGAAGTCAAAACAAAGCATTCGTCTGACGTTAAGCGTTTGTCGAGTTTGGTCGATGGAATGGGTGCCATGAACAACGATGCTGAAGCTGTTTGCGAGCCGTGTGTTTTCGGAAAGCAATCTCGAAAACCATTCAGCCGCCTGAACCACGATCGAGTCGTGTATTGGAGCTTGTGCACAGTGATGTGTGTGAGCCTGTTACGCCAGTTACGTGGGATGATCAGCGTTTCTTGGTGACATTCACTGACGATTACACTCATTTCACGGTTGTATATCTGATAAAGAACAAGTCTAACGTTCTTGATATGTTTTAGAGGTACAAATCGATGGCGAATGCGATAATGGTGGCGAATATATTTCCAAAAAATTCAGGACCATTTATGATGAGCGAATGAACAGGACATTGCTTGAGAAGATACATTCTATGATCGCTGATTCCAAAATGAGCAAGGACTTTTGGGGGCGGGGCCGTGTATTGTGCGGCATACATAGCGAATCGCAGTCCGTCACGTGCGTTTGTTTTGGATGCGACAACAGTTGAGCTTTGGACAGGCTAAAAACCCAAACTATGCACATGTACCAGACCAAATACGCAAGAAATTGGATATGAAATCATTGAAAATGGTAATGGTCGGCTATGCTGTGAATGGTTACCGCCTGTGGGAGCCATCGAAGAACGGGATTGTTACACGGCGAGATGTTGTGTTTAATGGGTGTGTTCACTGCGCAACAAAATGTTACAAAAAGTTACATTTTTTAACAACTTGTCGTTCACTGAGCACCAAGGTGTGACAATATATTATGACAACTTGGTGTTCACTGCCTATGTTGTCGTCGACACAAATCGACATTTTTTGATTGTAGTAGCGAGTGTTATTAGTTAATGTTCAAAAGCGATTGTTCCTAGTGTTCAGTCGTATAAATATAAAAAATATTTTTTTTATTTTTATCACTCATTATACAAGTTATTATCTAATAAAACACAAAATATAATGAAACAAATAACCAAATGTAGTTTTCTCTACTCCAAAAATTTACGATTGACAGAAAATAACAACATGGCGTTCACTGGGTTTTAAAGTTACATCGACTGACAACGATGTTTATTTGATATTTCTAACATCACACCACATCGACAACAATTTTTGCAGTGAACGCAACCAATGAGTCGCAACCGAATTCTTCTTCAGTTTTCTTCGAGACAGAGTCATTCACGGACGGTGTTGAAGACGTTGAGAATTCAGACGGAGTTGACGAATGTGGAAGCCGGATATTTTGGCTTGACCTTAACAAAACCTTGACCAGTTTTAATTTATTTTTGCACACTAAAGTTTAACGATTTATTGTACAATGGCTTTCTTCATCATGTATATTGAAAGAACCTGCCTAGCCGCTGATAGCTACCCGCTACTAGAAGTGTGCCACATGATGTCGAAGTTGGCTCAAAGCCATACGTTACAGTTGGTTACAGTTATCAACGCCAGTGTCGAGAAAACGAGCCAAGACCGATATAAGAAAGGGGCCTGGTCGTAAAAGGTTAATCCACTCGAAATACCGAAAAATACAGAAAGCTAAGGCGACATATAGGACGGGAACAGAACATAAGAATGACCGTGGGCAAATTGTTCAAGCACGCAAAATGGGTACTGGGTGTAAAGCCACCTGTTGGTTAAGATGTCAACACAACATTTCATTCGAATATAGGAAGGAACTGTCTAGTCAATTTTGGGCAATTGGTGACAATAATCTCCATAGGGAGCATCTCCTCCGAAAAATCAAATCCACATCAAAACGAACTACAAAAATTGAAAAGAAATACGATCGGATGGGAATCATGAGAACGAAAATATAAGGGTCTGGAAAACGATGTTTATGGATGCTTTTGGTACGCATATTTATCTCTTAAGCCTTTTAACGAAGATATTAATATTTTCTAATAATTTTAGGCATAAATCGGCAGTAGATTGTAACAATTTTTGCAAAATTGGATGATCATGATACATTGACTGCTGACATGCGTGGAAAGCATCATAGAAAAGTCACAAACGTTCTAGATAAAACAATACAATCGGTGAAAGAACACATTAATTTGTTCCCCGGATTGAATCGCATTATTTGTGACGAAATAAAACAAAAAAATCAAGGTGTCATTGCTGCTTCTCAAAGGCAATATCGAGATATTTTTATAAATAGCTTCTATATCTTTTTTTGTGCCAAAAATACACAAATCAAAATTTAAGTAGAGAAGAAGGAATTTATGCTCTGCATTTAAATGAAGCTAAGCATGCACGCCAATTGAAAGATGAGGACAAGAAATCTGCAATAGAAAGTTACGGCAGGATTTTGGCAGTCGTTTTTGATTTCGAGAAAATTTTGACTTGCTTTTTACGGTCTATAATATGAACACCAAAAAGCATTTTGCTGTCTGGCATGAAAGCATTGCCAAAAGAGGGCCAAACTAAATAGTAAGCTGCCTTTATAAATTTATTGAATCAGAAGTTCGTAAAAATAACCACCTAGAGGAAATTCGATTTTGGTCAAATAATTGTTTTAGTGAGAATAAGAATAAGATTCATATTTCATTGTATGCGTAGGCTACCAAAAAATTTAAGTTCAACATTACTCAAAGGTACTTAACGAAAGGACATGTGCAAAATGAAGGCGATTCGGTACATTCAACCATATAAAAGGGAAAGAAACTTAGAGATGTCATGGTACCTCAGGAGTGGTTCGAAATAATAAGATTCGCCAAAATTAGTGAACCATTTTATCAAGTAATAGAAATGACGCAATTAGATTTACTTAAACCATTGAGTGAACTGGCTAATTTTCGACAATCCCAACTGGGATGACTTTCCGACCAGATGTTTCAGAGCCCGATGTGGGAGATAGGAGGATCCGTCTGCCTCAAAGAGTTCGTAAACCAGTTATTCGATTTGACGATAAGTTCAATTAAGGAAGGAGGAATGTTGTGTTGTGATGACGTTTAAACGAGTAAAATAAAGTATGTTGTAAACTTGTACTAATACATCAAAAGAGACAGAAAGTTGGTGCGTTCATTGCTCAACAAAATGTTACATTTTTTGACAATTTGTCGTTCACTGAGCACCAACTTGGTGTTCACTGCATATATTGTCGTCGACCCAAATCGACATTTTTTGATTGTAGTAGCGAGTGTTATTGTTGATG
Organism: Tipula vernalis; assembly: GCA_958295665.1. NCBI lineage: Eukaryota > Metazoa > Arthropoda > Insecta > Diptera > Tipulidae > Tipula > Tipula vernalis. Next base: position 303,504,651 of record OY282560.1, on the reverse strand, counting down.
TTCAAAAGCGATTGTTGCAAGTTTATATGTCAAAAATAGATAAATAAAAAATTAATATCGATAAAATGGAGAAATTATGCCAATTTGTGGTTGATGGGAATAGTTTTATTCAGGAGAAAGTATTATATGTCCAGTTATGTACAGCACATATATGCCATACACAAGAACTGAAACGGGCAATTCTGCCGTTTCTTGTCATCATTTTTTTTTGTTGTTTTCTTAAATATTAACTATGTTCCTCATTATAAAGGAGGAATAAAAGAAAATACTATTTTACGTTGCAATAAGTTTTTTGCATGTGTAATGTAATTAGATCTTAAAAGATCATTTAACAGCTACAAAAACCATAAACTATTTTTCGTAGCAATAAGTTTTTTTATTTTACGTAGCAATAATTTTTCTATATATAAATATTTAGATGGTAAGATTCAATAAAAAAATAATAGTTAAAATAGGACTAAGAAACCTTACCTAGCAACTCACGCATGTTCACATTAATAAATATGGATACTCATATTTATTCTCGTAAAGGTTTACATTCGTTTCGCTACAATACATATATCAGTCACACACATATCAGCGCTCTCATACGTACGACATACTACTAACAACCGCAACCGCTCCACCAACAAACCGAAACATACAATCGCATCGCGGCGTACTTCATACTGGTAGAATTTCCCACAAAAAGTTTGACATCTCGTTTCTACATACAGTCGAATTTTTGCGCTTTACATTAAAAACAGCGTTCAATTATTTGCTCGCGATAAAATATAAATGGTGTGGTGAAACTTAATAAGAAATAAGTTAATATCCGTGTAACTAAATTGTGTAACAAATTATATAATCAAAAACATAATAATTCTAACTATCTTAATTTGTGAAATCTCAATTTGTGAAAATAAAATTATAAACATTAAATCATAATTTCTATGTAAAGGGTACAGGGTGCGTTATTAATTCCGAACGGCGTCTCTAACGCACGGCAAAGGCAAAGACAATCGCCTAACCCGTACAAAACATTTTATGATAGGTTCAATAGCAATACAAAAATGAAAAATAAAATAATAATAATATTTTAACAATAACATAGAGAGTACCCAATGAGCACTCTTATTTGACAATTATGCCAAAAATCGTAGATTGATTGGGTAAATTGTATTGTAATATAATAAATTAAATGTTTTTTTTTGGAAGAGGATCAGTGATCGAATAGTCAAAGCAAAAGTCACATTTCTAAATTAAAATTATTTTCAAAATATATCCTTATAATACAAAAAAAAATTATTTATTTTAATTACTCTCCATTAATGTATATTTTGTGATCGTTAAAATTAAAATACAAAAAAAAGAAATCAATAAACGTTTTCTTTATTTGAAAAGTTGGACCGTGAGTTTGGTACCGTTTTGTTATGTCTTGAATAAACAATTTTTTTTGGTGTAGTGTGTAAAAATAAAATAGACAGAAATTGATATTTTGAATTTTTTTTTGTTTTGTCAGACGATTCGTAAAGCCAAAAACAAATGTTTGTGAAAATGTTGTGAAAAATTATTTACGCAAAAAGTGAAGAAATAAATTATTGGTGGTGTATTTTATTGTGTTATTGGAAGCTGATAAGTAACTCACGCCCGCGCTGAGAAGAAATTAGCCAGCAAACTAAGCCAGGTTGTGCAATTCGTAACAGAACAACAACCAAGGGTAACCTCAAGTAACCTACTAAGGAAAAGTGCATCAACCAACATTTTGCACTTATCATCAAATACAACATTATAATAAATCAAATTTAAAAATATAAAAAATGATAAAATGCATAAATGCATATGTATTATGTTTATTGTTTTTCTTTATTGCAGAATACATTGAGTATCTATGAAGGGGCCTTTTTATGAAGGTCGTGAGACCTTTTTTTATAAAGGTCGTGAGTTGCTGATAGATGTTGGAGTGGATGTAATCCCATTAACGAAAAGTTCTAGAAGTCAACTACTGCCTATATTGGCTAATGTTGTTTCCCATAAGGAGGTTTATATAGTTGGTATTTACCACTGTTATCAAAAGCTGTATAAGGAAGCCGGTCATCTACTGCAATATAATATTATACATAACTGTCGGACATTCACCTTAAAAATCAAGGCGTTTATATGTGATGCACCTGCAAGGGCTTTTCTGTTGGGTATAAAAATTATACATTTCTTTATTCCTTAACTAATACTTTTAACGGTTTTAGGTATGAAAAGCCATTCCGGATATTCCAGTTGTACTAAATGTACAATAAGAGGAGCTAATATGAAACACAGGATTTGTTTTCCCGGAGCTGATTTTACATTAAAAACAGATGAAGGATTTCGTAGTAAAGCATATAACAACCATGACATAAAATTAAACATTGCGTTAGATAATCTACAAATTGCGTACGTAAGTCAATTCTCCATTAATTACATGCTTTGTGTTTGTTTAGGCGTTATGCGATAAATACTAAACCTTATTAAAAGATAGGAAAAAGAAGAATTCCTTAAAACGGAATGCAATAGAGACCATTAATAAAAAGCTGTGAATAATTCGAAAGGGCTTACCAGTAGAATTTAAACGCAAACAGCGAACTTTTCACGACCTAGAAAATTGGAAGTTGTCCGAATTTAGAACGTTTTTGTGCTACACTGGAATCGTAGATTTTCATAAAGTTTTAGAAAAAAATTATTATGAACACTTTTTGATACTAATGTGCTCTATCCGAATTCTGGCTCAACCAGAAAATTGTATACGTAATAATGAATGTGCAGCAGAAATGCTTAATTCATTTTGTGAATCATTTTGTACATTATTTGGGAACGAAAGTGTTTCATATAATGTTCATAATTTAATGCAATTATCAGCAGATGTGAAAAATGTTGGCCACCTTGACAACTATAGCGCATTTAGGTTTGAGAAATATATGCAGCAAATAAAGAAATTGATTCGAAAAGTTTCTCAACCTCTATAACAATTAAATAATAGATTTAGCGAAAGAAACAATATTCAACAAAAAATTGAGGAATATAATTTTCAACCAATTTTTACATTAAGCTCACATTATCAGAATAACTACTGTTACGTAGATAGGAAAATTCTACAAATCAACGAAATTGATAGCAAACGTTTGAAAGGTCAATTTATTGTTAACCTTCAAATTTTTTTCGATCATCAAATACCATCATCTGATCTAGGCATTTATTATTGTATTAACCAAAATTACCACCCGATAACACTCATATATACCGATGCAACATTTATAATTAACAGTTTTATTTCAGATAATCTTAATCTGTATTATGCCACATTCCGAAGACATGTTTGCATGTTACGAAGACCGCAATAATAATAATTTCGAAATTTATGAAGATTTGGACAATTTTACACCACAAAGTTAATGGAAACAGCAGCTATCATCAAATTCCAATAAAATGTCTGTGTCTCATGATAATATTTTCAGTGTACCAAAATTTGCATACGTTAAAGAGTCACAGAAATTTAATATTTACAGCGATACAGACAAATTAATACCGATTCAGAGAAAAATTACAAAACCTTTTTAAAAATAAACAATAACATGAAACCAGAGTATCTACACAAAAAGCATATCCACAAAAACTCGTAGCTAATCAGCCTTCGACATCTGGTACTGTAATACCATTGCAACCAAAATCTGCTCAAAGACCGGCAGCTGTGCCTTATACTATAAAAAATTCTGTTGCATCAAAATTTGTGTATAAGCAGTCGGTTCTGAAGATGCATTAGTCAAAAACCAAATTACGACACTTTCGTCTGCTGCCTGAGCAAATTCTATTGCTCGAAAATTTTAGTATATGCAAATCGGCTTTGAAGATTCACCGATCGAAAATCAACCTAAGGCACTTTCGTCTGCCGCAGCCACGACGTCGCAATCACAAACTAATCAACAAGATTCACATCCAGATTTAGTAGTGTTGATTAAATCTGTGCTTCGGGAAGTCAAATTATTACGCAGAGAGGTGCGAAACAATAAATGCAATTGCACGATGACATCATGTGTTTCTGATTCTTTTATTTTTTAAATCATAATTTTCAGCCTATTTTCAGAAAATATTTAAATTATTTTTTCGTATTTTGCCCTTGAAATATTAAGTACATATCTGAACTATGAACTTTAAAAACCATAGTAAATGAAAAATTCGAGTAACAATGTCAAGAAAACGTAAATAAACAAAGTTGAGTATTTCAAGAATTATTGTTTTATGAAAAGTGTTTAATAAAAATATTTATTCTGCTTAATATATTATATAATACAAATATAAATTAATTCAATTCACTCGTATCAGAAAATAATTAACCTACTTAGCTACTGCCGGATATGTGTGGTATTTGATTCATTGATTTCTTTGGATATTTGTGAACATTTTATCTTAATAAAACATTTAATTATTGTTTTAGCCAATTTGTAAATATGATTGTTATTAATTTCGGTATCAAACTGATGATCGTGTAGTGCTGGAAATAATCCAGATATATTTAAATCATTTAAAATAATTGATGTGCTCCTGCGTTTCTTGTGCTGAAGGTTGCTTTTCCGTCGTATTTTCTACATTAGATATTTCCTGCTCCGACTAAAAAATTATATCAATTTTGTATTAATAAATTGATTAAATTACATAAAACTTTAAATTTTATTACTTTTTCAGCAATTTTGTTAGGCGTGCGCGCACCTTGAATTTAAGATGTACCTTTTTGAAGTCCAAGTCAAAGAATGTGATGAGAAATGCAAGGAACAAACTCATAATTTGCCGTACTTGGCTTGAATCCAATGGTTTGTTACTCCTAAATTATCGCGCCATATTTTATTTAAAGCTGCATTTTTGGGAAACCTTAAAGCATAATTTACCACATGTTTCTCTTTTTATTTTAAAACTATTGCTATAACTAGTACTTACGAGAATAACGTTACATTCGCAACTTTATTATCCCGCTTTGTTTGACAACCCACCACTACACACTTAGCAATACTTTTTTTTGATTTCATTTTTTCTTTTAAATTTCGCAACATAGTTATAATTGCTGGCGGGTTCCATTTAACGTGGCAAAGTACACCCAAATACTTCTGACTGCACGCAGCTACTCTTGCTAAATTTTATGAGTAGTTTGCTTTTTGAATTTATTGCGACTTTGTTACCAGAATATTTAATACAACTAATCGGTAAGAAACGGCTGATCAGTTTTCAAATTAATAATTAATTTTCCAACTTTCCATGTTGCACGTAAATTTTTTTAAATTAAATTTTATTTTCGCAACTAATTTTCTGCGTTCCATTTACCATCTACCCTCTAGTATTTATTTTTGCTTTGCCACGTCAAATGGGACGCAGCAAATATAGGTTTAAAACAACAAAATTTATTTTAGACACTATTTTATTTTAACGTACAATTTTTAACAATTTTTAATAAAACAATGGATCTTCCTACTATCGAGCGAATGCTTTACATAAGATTACCCTAGTACGGATTCAAATAATAACATTTATGTACATAAAATAAAGCAAGATTTATCTATGCATGTACAATAAAAGCAAGATTAAATTCTAATAATTTGTGCTGATTACTTATTATTTGTTAAGCAAGCTAATATGATATAAACATTTATATTAATTGATTTTAAGATTACAGCTATTTTGTTTATCTTACTATTTCCCTTTCGAAAAAACAATCAATCGTACCAAACAGATTAAATTACATATATTAATAATTAATATGGTTACTTTGTAAGTTGATGACTTTGTTGTGATAGCTTAGTTGGCTATCACACATTTTGGATGGTATAAGTGTTTTTCGTCATCCACGTTTTTAAATAAATTTGAATTTGATTTCCGGAAATTCGAAATTCTTCTTCGTGGTTCTTCGACCACAATCTTTTGTGCATGTCGTATCCATGAGATTCAAATCAGTGACTGACACCGATGTTTATTTGACATTTCTACATCACACCACACCGACAATTTTTGCAGTGAACGCAACCAGTGTCAGTCATTAGAGATGTCGCTTAGTAATGACTGTATGAGACTCACTTTTCTGACACTTTTTCAGTGACTAGAAAAAACAAATGGAGTGAGGGAAAAAATATATACAGGTAACCCCCGAAGAACACGATTAATTCGTTCCGTGTTGTTTAAAACCGTGTTATTCGAGACTACAAAAAACAACGAACACAACGAATGAAAACATGAATCGATTTTTTTTTTCGTGTATCGTGTAGTTTGAAACCGTGTTCGGGGGGAAGGTATCCATCTTCTTCGAAACTCGTGTTCTTTAAGTACCGTGTTCTTCGGGGGTTACCTGTACACAAAATATTTGAGTGTATACAGCATAGATTTGAAAAAAATATAGAAACATTAAAAAAAAAGCCGGAGCTCAATTTTTTTAGCAGTTAATGTGCCAATTTAGACGATGCCTCACTAAGAAATTGAAATGAAATTTTGTAAATAAAGTAAAACATAGTGAAAAATTAAATGATATACTAAATGAAATCAAAAATATTAAAATTGAAATTACAATCCAGTGCATAAAAAATAAAATTCGAACGCTACAAAACCCAATTTCGAGAGAGAAATCTAAATTGATGAATTCTAAAAAAGCGTTGCAAGTGCTGAAGAGGTGTATGTGCCCAAATTATAGTGCTACAGTGAATTGGAGCAAATTTGATTTTTGGATTTTAAAAGAGCATTTGAAACAATTGATAGGGGCATTCTTCTTTTAAAACAGAGAGTTGGGGATTGAAAATATAGAACTTCAATGGTTTCAGTCATATTTAAATGGAAGAACGCAGAGAACAAAAATAAATGAAGTAGTGTCCACTCTGATAGATGTTTCAATAGGAGTACCTCAGGGAACAATATTAGGTGTTGTTTTTGTTGTACATAAATGACATTCACAAATCAGTTGAATGGTCTACTATCTTCCTTTTTGCGGATGATGCGCTTTTATATGTAGTGGAAAAAACCGTTCAGGAGGGTACAATACAAATCAACAAGGATTTGGAAAAAATAGATGTATGGTGTAAGATGAATAAAATGAAATTAAATATAGCGAAGACGAAATGCATGTTTATTAATAGTAATGAAGATAGTGTTATACATATAAATAATCAAGTCATTGAAACAGTTAATGAAATAAAATATTTAGGTATAATTATCGATGATAAATTGGATTTTAAAAATAATTTGGACTACGTTTGTAAAAAAATAGTCAAAAAAATTCATTTTCTTTATAATATTCGTAAAAATATTTCAATGAATACTGCAATTAATATATATAATGTTATAATTAAACCACATTTTGAATATTGTACTTCAATTTTATTTATGTGTAATATAGAAATGATGAATAGACTACAGAAATTGCAAAATAAGGGAATGCGGTGTATCCTTAAAGTAAATAAATATACGTCAATCAATTTGATGCTGCAAACTCTAAATTGGTTAAGTGTTGAACAAAGAATAAAAAAGAATATCTTAATCTTCTCTCATTTTCAAGATGAAGCAAAAGATATTACCTAAATATTTGTATGATAAGTTAGTTTTTGGTAGTGATGTTCATGATTATGGGCTAAGGAACAGATATGATTTTAGAATAAAAATGTATAACAATGATGAATTCAATTTTCGACTAGTTTTATGTTTCGATCAGTTGACGGTTGCCATCAACTGATGAGATAGCGATAGTAGATCTTATGACAGCGTTCGAAATCATTCTGTAATAATAAAAAAGAAATCTAATAATATCGAACCGTATTTATAATCATCCATCAATAATAATATCTACACATCATAAAAGAGACACAACATATAGCAAACAAAGAATTGGATTTGATGCTTTTTTTTGACATTAGATCATGGCCGTGACTGAATACAACATGGTCGTCACGGAACTTGAGACAATGGATCCAAAGGATTTAACAATGGAACTGGTTCGCAGTCGATTGCTGGACGCGGAGAGTAAATATAAAGGCATCAAGGGCAATAATGTCACACAAAGCAACGATGGTATAGCGATGTATGGAGATCGATCGAAAATTCAGTGTTATTATTGCAAACGTTTTGGTCATGGGAAAACTGACTGTGCGAAATTGAAACATGGCACTGGAAATGACAGCACACAATGACAAGGGCAACAACAGCAGCAGTACCAACCGAAAAAAAGGGAAAGCGAATGTTGCGAGTGATGAAACCACATTTTTGGATGATGTTGTTAGCTCTGCATTGGAGTATAAACGCAATACGTGTATGCGTTGGTACATTGATTCCGATGCTAGTGAGCATATGGTGAATGATGATTCATTTCTCAACGAATGGAAAAATTTAAACAAACCGATTTCGATTGGTGTTGCAAAAAATGGAATTTCGATATTTGCAATAAAAATTGGTGTTGTTCGGGGTCAGACGATCGTTAATGGAAAACAGAGCCCATGTAGAATCAACGATGTTTTGTTTGTGGAGAATTTGAAATGCAATTTGTTTTCCGTAAGCCGACTTGAGAATGCTGGTTTTGACGTTATGTTTATGGATGGCCGTGTGTACATTCATCAAGGACTGATCGTATTGATTGTTGGAAAGCGAGAAGGCAGCTTATACGAGTTTGAAATCATCGTCGACCGACAATCACTTGTTTTAAATGAAGTATGTGACACCGAGAATCAACAAAATCGGCTGTTGGGCATAGAGTAACAACTACCAAATCCAGCAATGAAGCATTAGTCGGTGAATTGCATGAGTTACAAAATAAATCAATTCAAAACATCGAATTGTGGCACAACCGTTTGGGTCATTTGAACAACAATGATATTCGGCGATTGGCATCGATGGTGGACGGCATTGGAAAATTGAATGGTAATTTGACTGGAGTGTGTGAGCCCTGCGCACTCGGCAATCAAGCGCGAAAACCATTTTGGAGCCAAGGCGGAGCACGATCATCAAGAATTCCCGATTTGATCCATAGTGATGTATGTTGACCTATTACACCACCCACGCTATAGATGGCAAATCTTACATTGTAAGGTTTCTTGATGATTACACACATTTTGTAGCTGTTTACCGGTTGGAAACCAAATCGCAGGTAATGTTCGAGCGAAAAATTTCAATATTTAGATGCGACAATGGTGGTGAATACTCATCGCATCAGTTCAAGAAATTGTGTCGTGATAAAGGTATTCGGGTTGAATACACGGGACCATACAATCCGGAGCAAAACGGTATAGCAGAGAGATTGAACCGAATTCTAGTGGAAAAAGCAAGGTCCATTACTGACTCAAAAATGGACAATCAATTTTGTGGTGGTGATTTGTAGTGCGAGATATATCACAAATCGCAGTCCAACACGGGCGTTAAATGTAAACAAAACATCAGCGAAACTTTAGTACAACAAACGACCAAATTTTGTCGAATCTTCGTGTGTTTGGATCAACAGCATATGTGCATGTTCCGGATGCTTTACGCAAGAAAATGGACGATAAGTCAAAGCGGATAACCATGGTCGGATATGCAAGAAACGGTTATCGATTGTGGGATGCTAAATCGTTACGAGTAGTTAATCGTCGTGATGTCAAGTTTGATGAGTTCCGGTTGGCGGATATCAAGACCAAAGACATTAGCAAGGTCATTGAGGTCGAACGATTTATGGATCATCAGAACCAGGCGGAGGCACCTGTCAACAATGAAGATAAACTTGCGGATGATGTGCAACAGATGACGAATGCATCATCATCGTGACCACCAAGAGAGCGTCGTCCACCGGCTCGTTATAATGATTATGTCAGTGGATCAATTTTTGATTGTATAGAGGATGAGGACAACGATGTCATGACAGTTTTTGCATTGAATGTTCCTCGTTCGTTTGAGGGCATTCGAGGGCGAAATGATGTTGATGAATGGATGAAGGCTGTGAATGCAGAAATGGACTCGCTCAAGAAAAATCAAACGTGGAAGCTGGTTTAACTACCACCTGGACGTTCGATTTTCAGTTCTAAATGGGGTTTTTCAAGAAAACGTGATGAGTTTGAACGACCGAACAGCTATAAGGCACGATTGGTGGCATAAGATTTTACTCAAAAGTTTTCAAACTCGAAAAGTCGTTATAAGGGCTAAAACAAGCGTCTCTGTCTGGAATGAGAGGTTTCACCGTTTTATGATTAGCATTGGTTTGAGCAATCGAAATATGATCAATGTTTGTACACTCGTGTACGAAGAGATGAAGCTGTGTGTAATTGCTTCTGTACGTGGACGATCTAATTTTACTCGGAAAATCGGTCAAGCAAATTGATGAAATCAAGAGGATCATTTCGAAGGAGTTTGAAATGAAAGACATTGGTGAGATCCGTTACTTCTTGGGCATCACTATTCACCGTGACAGACAAAACGGCATGTTAGAGTTAAGTCAACAACCATATTTGGAAGATGTGCTGAAACGTTTCGGAATGGAAAATTGCAACGGGATCGCAACACCCACCGAATGTAAATTGAAGTTCCATAAGACTGAGGATGCTGTGATTACAACCAAACAACCATATCGTGAATTGATTGGCTGTTTAATGTACGCAGCGACGACATCGCGCCCAGATCCCTGTGCACCAATTGGATATTTTAGTCAATTCCAGGCATACTGATGAACATTGGACGCATTTGTGGCGAATGTTGCGATAGGGAGGTTGGAGTAGTACTCTGTTGACTGGATATGCGGATGCGGTTTGGAGTAGTGATGACATTGATCGAAAATTCAAATCTGGTTCCGTATTTCTTGTATTATTTCCTGGTGTACAAAGTAGTAAACGACCATAGCATTATCGTCGACTGAGGCAGAATACGTTTCGTTGAGGTCTACAGTATGTGAAGCGATTTGGCTTCAAGGATTGTTGTGGGAGACAGGTGAATTGGGACAATGCCCTTATTCAAGACACGTCTGCTGGGTAATGTAACTAGCTCAGTAGCCTACCTTTGTAAATTAACTATATGACAATACAAATGATTTGAACATTGTTGTTGGAGGCAAAATAAATTTTAAAAAAAATCATAGATACCATATAATACGTCTTATAATCAAGAATAGTTTTTTTATCTTTAGTAATCAAGAAGCATGTTATAATCGATGTAATTTCGGAATCGAGGAAGTATGGTATTTAAAAGAAAATTAAAGATCTAGAGTTCTCTCAGAAAAAATAAATCCGATAACATCCAGCCCTATTCCCATAATCGCATCACTTCATGTGATGTGATAACTATCACATCACTTCAAGTATAAATTGGTATTCTCTTAGTCGATTCATATGATGTGATACGACAAATGACAGAAACTGTACATATCTGGCAGCAATAAAAATATCCTTACAACTGACGTAATATTTGACATTTATAGATCTATCACTTACAAATTTCAGGTGATGAATATATCATTTCAAGTGATGTTTAACTTTTTATACGACTAATTCCAAATTCGATTTACCAGAAAACATCAAAAAAAATTGATTTAAATCAAAAAATAGCATGGCATTGTTGTTGTTTTTTTGCCACTTTTTGGCAAATCGAATTTGGCATAAGAGAATATGACTTCAAGTGATAGTTATCACACCAAGCGATAAACATCGCTTCAATCGACTAAGAGAATACCAAAATTAAAGTGATGTGATAGTTATCACATCACATGAAGTGATGCGACTATGGGAATAGGGCTGATCATGCCCTCGCGATTATTTCCAAACAATGAAAACAACTTTTTACTTTTGATTTACAAGTTTGTATAAATTTCCAACATAATACCCGAAACACATAAGCGGCGCTCTACGCCTGGCTTCGCTTCTCTTCGTCTTTATGATTTTTTGCAACCACATAGACGCCGCTAATTTGACATTTATTTATATGAAAAATGTTGTTTGGGTTTTTACAACAAAATATTTTCATAAAAAACTATTTCTTTAATGACCTATTACGAACAAATTTAAGTTCAAATTTAGGTTTCCAAACATTTACTTTAAAAACAACAACAATAAATATAAATGTCATTCATCGCCTCAAAAAATATAAACTTTGCTAGTTTGACGCCGCTCTAATGTGTTCACTCTTATGGAAATACATGTGTTCTAATTTAGCGCTGCTGTTCGCTCCGTCAATGTGTTTGGGGTATAAGGAATAAAATTTTTTTTTCATGTTGGAAATTCATGTAAACCTACCTGCAGGTCAAAAGTAACAAGTTTTTCATTCTGAATATTGTTACATTTTATTACTAATCCCTTCATAAAATAATTTAACCTAAAACTAAATACAAATGTAAATCTCACCTGAAACGTAGCACCAGTCTCCATATTGAAAAATTGCCGCTCATTATCGTATAACGCCCCTAATTGTTGCAACAAATTATGAGCCACAGCCAAACAACGCGTCAAAAAATGTTTCAATTCAAACAAAAAATTCAGCATTTTACTCAATTTCACGATATTCTTCATATATGTTTCCGTAACCGAAGTTTCTACACGTTGATATGATAACGCCGCCGAATTTGATGATGTATTTGAGTCTGTCGCCACATCCCCATCCTCATCAATCATTAAATCTTCATCGTAGAATAACAGTTGCTTCTGAAGCACAGACGATTTAACCGTAAGTTCTTTTATTTCAGTACCCAATTTCCCAAAAACGATAAGAGTTTTATTTAGAATTTTGTTATCAGTCTCGATCAACTGGAATAAAGTGAGGTTCTCACGCTGTGGATTCAACACTAGATTAACTGGGGAGCACATTTCTAACGATAATTTTGTTATATCGTTAAAATACTCCATATAATTTTCCTCATCCTTATATAAAATCGTTTTGGTTATTTTACGGTGATTTTCCAGAAAATTTCCGAAATTTTTTAATTGCTTCTCACCTGACGCGACTAAATTAAAAAAAGAAAAATTTGTATTTACTGTTGTATTTAGTAGTTTGCTTACTTACGAAACATTTCTTTATCTATAGATGCAGGCATTTTTTACGTTCGATTTACAATATTAAATTATTTTCACCATTAAATTAGCGCAAATTCGTGGATTATAAAATAGAAGCCAGCCAATGGCTCCATACAAAATTACAAATTGTCAAAGCTTGAAAAATACAAATGGCGTAATGACGGAGCATGGTGTGGAAAATTATTACAGGTTATATAATTTTTAGTCATTTTAGTTATTTAGGTGACATCTATTGAGAAATCCGATAACTTATTATAATCGTGAATTTTTGATTTATACGTTAAATTATTTTTAATGTGCCAAAAAACTTTAATTTATTAAATAACTATAACAAACAATTTATAATTACAATTAACACAATTTCAATAATAATATATAGTTAAGTAATTGAATTTTTATGTTGACGATTTTTGAAAGGCTTCCCTTGGATCAATTTATAGCGATTTTATTGGAACAATTTTTTTATTGTTGTTGTTTGTGGTCTTAAAACTGCATTTTCCCAAAAAAATTGTATGTCTTCAAACGAAGAATAAAAAATTTTCTTTTCTCTTTAAGTTTTGTGTACTCTAGTTTTTTTTATTTTATTGTCTTTGATTATATGCGATATTTTAAAATTGTTTTTGATTGGATGCGCTGGTGCATTGAACGAATCTGTGTTTACAGAAAGTGGGAAATTACGAAATGCTTACCATATAGCGAAGATGACCTATTTGTAGAGTATTAAATGAAAATGCATTTTTAATACGCAATGTTTTGAACCATTCTTTTATGAGTGTTAAGTTTTGTAATTATAACGGATGGTACGAAATTTGTCTGCCGGCGACGAAGCACACAACATTTTCAGCGAATGACGACAAAATTAAAAAACATAAAAAACAACATAACCTTAAAATCATCTCACTTTTTTATTTTCCGTTTCGAAATATACTTATGTACGTTTAACATCTAAACTTATCGTGCCCTTGTGCTCCTATTCCATGACATACCATTCCAGAAAGCTCCTCTCGTTTAGAGTGGATGGCACTGACTTATAATCCGCGAGAGATGGCGTGAACCGCTGTTTCCTATGTTGACATTGTGGCAGAACGGTGACCGTGGCACATCCTACAATTTCAGTAGCTTCGTGTTTGCCTATCTTCAAAATCACGTCAAAACATCCAAGGATTCTTATAGGGCAGTCCTTTTGTAACGTCTCAAACTTGATTGGCCAAACTTCAGCCAGTAAGATATGCTCGACAAGTGTAACCCACTGTCTTGCAGCTTAACCTTAGTTTCATCAACAGTTGGAGTAACAATCTTTTTGGTTGAATTTTAATGAATAGAGCTAATCGCGTTGCTTCAACGACAAGGTTCATTTCGTCGATTTTGTTGCAGCTGAATTTGAATTTGGGCGCCGTTGAAGGATTATCGGCTGCCTCGCGTGGATGTAATTTCGAATCCACGAGACTTTGTATGAATGTCACCATCTTCAAATCTTCTTCGCTACTCGGGCTGCATAGCTTTTGTCATCTTCACCAATTTCCTTCCTGATTTTAAAAACCTTATAAAGAAGCGCGCAGTGTGATTTCATCTGTCCGAAAATTCGCTTCAGATCTTTCGCTGCAACCTCCAACGTCAAATACATACCTAGGCAAGTTTGGCAAGATTGTATTTGTGAACTTCTGGTACTCGAGTTATAATGGCTTCTGCATTAAGAGTCCGATTTTTATTATGCCTGGAAGCGCTTCGGTATAATAGGTCGAATGTAAGCTGTTTTCTGGGTCAAACAAGAATTTTTCGATGCGATACGATAAATATCTGACTACCGGGAATCCCTGCAATACCAGGTTGTGATTCAGCTGGGTTTACTCCTGCTGTGATATGGAAGTGGGACTGCTCTTTCGAGAAAAGCAATTTAAAACGTTTTTCGGTTGCTTCGCGTTTGGTTTTCATTGCTTCCAGTAGCGCATTATTATCTGTTTGGACACGTTTGTCAGCCGCATGATTCTCCATATATCATCAAACTCGATGTCAACACTCCAAACTTGTACAATTTACCCTCGCCGTAACCTGTCACACTTGGTAGTTTTGTCTCATAAGTCAACTTCAATCTCTCAGCGCATCAGATAAAAGGATGGAAATGGTTTTACTCTCTTTTTGTCATCCATTTTATTACTATCACGCTTGGTATCAATTTCTGGACATTTATTTACAAAATGTTCTTCCTTTTGGCATTTATAGCATTTCGCACATTCAAAGATAATTAACACTTTCCAGATTTTGTTTCGTTTTGCTATTTGCACTTTTATAATTCAAATATGTATATTCGATTTGATCTTTCTATCAATATATTCGCTCACTTTCAATAACTCGCACAGCAGCTCTAAAATTTTGTAACAGTGGGTTGAGTTTGCTCAGCTCAATGTAAACAATTTTCAACCGCTTATGTCACCCCGTGCGGTATATACCTTAGCTCAAGCCCGGTAGAGTTATATTTGGTCGTGGTGTTTGGGCAAATAGGAAGGCTTGAAATATAGGTTTTCGGAAGGAATCGCTACTGTTTGACGATAATAGATCGTTTCACACGTTGGCCAGGAGCGGTTCCAATTCCCGATATAAGCAAGCGCACTCATTTCGGGGTGGATAGCAAAATATAGTGTGCCAAAAGCAATCATTACCGACCAACGTTCTCAGTTCGAGTCGCACCTTTTCGACGAGCTGATTTATAAAGATGATTTAACGGCAACACTGGCCGAACTTGTTTTCGGTACAACGCTTCGCATTCCAGGTGAATTTTTAGACGACCAGCCATCAAAGAAAACAGCGACACAAACAGTCATCGATCTAAGAAATACAATGAGTAACGTTCGTCCAACAACAATGGCGTGGCACTTTGCATACAGCGATCCACGTATTTCTGCGAGACAAATTCGGTTCGCCCGAGCCTGACGCATCCGTACAATGGACCATTGGAGGTGCTCGCACGAACGACAAAATATTTTCGCGTGCGACTGCCTAATCGCAAGGTGAAAGTTACGATTGATCGTCTTAAGCCAGTTTATCTATTGACAAGCAGTACACCGACACCGACAGATCCAAATTAAGCAATGGCGAAGGTGGGACCAACAATCGGCGAAGGTGGGACCGACGTATCGGCTACTATTACGACGGTAGCAAAATCGACGATTTAAATAAACACCGACTTTCGTCTAGCCGGTGAGTACTGTAGCCAATATACGTTAGCATGCCGTTACAATTTCAAATTATCGAAAAATTGTGCAACCTACAATAAAAATGTCAACACTGGTAAACAAGCGGCGCCGGTGCCATGTTAAAAAAAGAAAAAAATCAGTCAGATCGAAATTAGCAGAAGAGACGGACAAGGGAAACGTGCTGTAAAATTTTTTTGGAGGTTAAAATAAAATAAAAATAATTAAAATAAATATTGTTTTAATCCCAAATATGTTATTGGTTGTGTATTAGATACAAATTTAGTAAATAAATCAAAAATGTATCAATGTGACAACGTTTTTTTTGATTTCGGTATGTCCGCAGGTCAATTCCAAACCTGTGTGTATAATAGCACCGTTGAGTACCAGATTTATTTGGTCTATTCAGAAAAGAGTCTACCAAGCGTCTCACATTCCCCAACTTTGTCTATGATATTGTACAAGGCTGGTGATAATGAATTTGGCTCTGTAAAGTCGTGGGCTGATGAGGATGAAGATTTACGAATGCAAACTCGCGACGTTCTACGTTCACTGTTTATATGTGTCCAATTTTGCCTGATTAATGAGATTTTCCAAATTTATATGGCCAACCAATTTTACAAATGCAAGGGTGCTAAAATCAATTTATTATATTGCATCGTTAAGAAATCGATTAAGCTGCAATACTAATTAAAACTTGAAGTAAATCTGTTTTTATTACCAATGAGCATGTAGCCTTTTATAGTTTTCTATTACTAATATACTCGTTAAATGTATCAATATTAATTTTCAATTATCGTTAAATTTAAAATCACAACAAACAAACAACTAAAAAAAAACTTAAAAGCATTTTCTAACATTTACATGCTTTAATTGTTATGTCGACACTGTGTATACATACCACATAATAAAAATAATGTTGTGCAGTTTCAATTGTTTAGTTTAAGTGTTGGAATTTTTGCGCCTTAACGCTTTGTACAAATAACAAATCGTGGAACTTAATCGTTACATCGACAGTTTTGTAATAATAATAGCATTCCAATATAAATTTGTATAAAATTTCAATTAGGTTTCCCAATTTATTGTTCCTTAAATGCTAAAAACTTAAAATTTACAATAAACAACAAACTTTAGAAAAGTTCAAGATAAGGGTAATCTAAAATACAGAAACTTAACGAACAATTAAGTTATTAAGTAACCTAACTTCTATTAAGTATCTGTATTATGTTTTTTTTTTTTTTTTTTTTTTTTTTTTTTTTTCGTCCCTGCCCAAAAGCGGCTAGCACTACGACCTAAAAGATCTTTTGTGCTGTTGGGTACTGTTACTCCAGGAGCTTCTCCACCTCTCTAATAAAGGCGAGAATGCTGTTTATAGAGGCCAATTTACATTTCTCCGGGGTCAGATACCTCTCTTCAAAATGAATCCACCTCCGTGTGCACAGAGCAACACACTCACATAGTATGTGTTCTGCGGTTTCTGTCTCTTCCAAACAGAGTCGGCTGTATTATGTTAATCTGCAGCACTATTTTGGGATATGATACCAAATTTGTTTGATTTTCTGATTTTTTTTCCCACCACGCGCATACAACATAATCTCGCCGTACTCGTAATTAAAAACATTATTCCTAATTGTGCCTTACAAAACACATAAAAGTGTAAAGCTTGCTCATTCATTCTGGATAAAGATGTCCGCAAATATGCCACACAAATGCAACTTTATAAAGATTCCCACACTATGATATTTTTATCCTTTATTCGTATTACTAAACTTCCTTTTCACGGTTTAATTTTTTTTGCCAAACAGATTTTTACCCTTTTCACTCTCGCTCTACATGCGTTCGAGAGTTGTGGAAAGGTGTTACTTTTTATGAGTTTTCCATTCATAATAAATGATCTTATTATTTTACCGCTGTTCATTTTATTTACTGTAAAGCTTTTCTAAATTTTACTTTTTTGACTGAATTGCTTTGTGCTTTGTTATATGTGTTTTGTTTTGGCGTTAAAGGTGTTTAGTCTTTTTATTTTTGCTGTGTGGCTGTTCTGTTATTAATTCATAACGTTTTACAACAAATTAAGCTTTTTGTTGCGAGTCAAGATCATATACATAAATAACATATTTAAATATTTATGTTTTGTAGTAATATATGTATACATATTATAAAGGATGTTTCAATTTGTTAAGAAAGAATATTTTATAGGAGATAAAAGGTAATGAATTTAATGGTAAGAAAGCAAAACAAATTAAAATGAATTTTTCGGTGCTGTGTGTGTAAAAAAGGATTTTAATTAGGATTTGCTGGTAGTTGGCAATTTGTCATTATCTTGAGAACATAATTTTCTAAAAATTAAAATTATGATTAGGTTCCACAATCACATCAATCACACAGTGGCGGATTAAAGAAAATCCGAGATTAATTTAACTTATTCCTAAACTTCATCTACAATTCATTTTTAGATCCCAATTCCATATCGAATTTTATCATAATCGGTTAAGAAATAGCGAAGTTCTATCAAAATTGTCCATATTCCAGAGTTTCATCAAAAAGCCATTTTAAAATCACATTTCCATCGCGCTTGTCGAATTTTATCATCATCGGTTAAGAAACAGCCGAGTTCAATCATTATTCGTGATATTCCAGAACTTCAACTAAAACTCATTTTAAAATCCCATTTCCATCATACTTGTCGAATTTTACCAAAATCGGTTAATAAATAGCCAAGTTCCACCCTAAATGACCATAGTTCAGAACTTCGTCTAAAAAGACCAAAGTATTGAAATCCTGCCAAAAATGACGAAAAATTTGGTTGGTCAAAAACAATTTTCTCGACGTTTTGAGAGCCCTTGCGTCTGAAAAAGCAAAAAAAAAAAAAATGTTCCTCTGGAAGTCTGGATGTCGGGATGTCTGGACGTCTGGATTTCTGGATGTCTGAATGTCTGTACCCAGGGTATCTCGAGAACGGCTTGTCCGATTTGGAATTTTTTTTGCCAATCTGTTTCTATGGTCAAGGCGGAGATTTGAAAAGCTTTTGGAAACTGTACCTCAAGAGGGTGAGGTACCTGCCATACGAATTGAACCAAAACACCTGGTTATATATGGTAAAAATATTTACGAATTTTTTATATATGCTGGTTTGATTATTGAATTTTGCATTGAGTTTGGGGTTGATTTGAAGATTACGTTACGGATCAATTTGCGAGTTGGAGTTGAGTTGGGGTTGGAAAAGATACAGTGAGTTGTTGACCAATTTTTAATATATGCTGGTTTGAGGCTTGAGTTTGGCGAAGAGTTTGCGGTTGATTTGAGGGTTAAGTTGGGTTCCGTTTGCGAGTTGAATTAGGGTTGAGTTGCGGTTTAGTTGAGCAATCTATATACAAGGAAACCTCACCACAACAGAAATCGGCGGAACCAAAATAGTTGTCCGTTTTAGTGAGGTGTCCGTTAAACTGAGGATTTATAATTTTTTTTATAAACATTTTATTGGTATTCTATATCTTATCCAATTTTGATGAAATCCAGCATTTCCAATGGAAATGGGATTCTCAAATGATTTTTAGACGAAGTTCTGGAATATGGCCAAGTAGGATGGAGCTTGGCTATTCCTTAATTGATTATGATGATATTTGACATGTGCGTTGGAATCGGGATTCTTAAATGATTTGTAGATGAAGTTCTGGAAAATGGCCAATTACGACGGAATTTGCCGATTTCTCAACCGATTATGATGAAATTTGATATGTGCGTTGGAAATGGGATTCTAAAATCACTTTTGGATAAAGTTCTGGAATATGGCCAAGTAAGATGGAACTTGACTATCCCTTAACCGATATTGACATGTGCGATGGAAATGGGTTTCTAAAATGATTTTTAGATAAAGTTGTGAAATATGGCCAAGTATGATGGAACTTGCCTATTTTTCAACCGAGCATGATATAATTTAACGGTGGATCCGGATACTTGGCGCCCTCCGGATTAAGTAGCCTTATCTGTGTACCGGGGATCTCTGCGCAGATGGACACTTCTTTCTCCGCTACTCGTGGGAACAATTATGGATCTTGATAAGAATAAAAACAACAAAAAGAGTCCGGCTCTCTAAAAAATCCGGAAAATGTGGGCAACGAGACTCGGGTCTGTAGGCCTGACTCTAAGTCTACAAATAAACAACGGGACATAAGCTCAAGCGGGACTAGTCCCTCCACTCGGGTCAACAAATCTGAGTATACAAAAACAAAGCGGAACCAAAGCACGAACGAAGCTGGTTCCTCAAAACTAACCTATATTACTAGGAGGAAGGCCTGGAGGGCTCTGGATAAGATATATAACATCTCGCCAGAAGACAGAACGGATAAGGACAAAGAACGCTTGCGTGGGCAAAAAAAGTCACCGAGAAAAAGTCGGAAGGCCCTTCAGCTGGCTCACAGCTTAAAAGAAATAGATCTCAGGAGGAAAGCCCTAAGATCGAAAAGCGAACAAAACTCCAGGCTTCCACTATGAGGCCTTTTAACGAGGTCCTCAAGAATCAGCTGGTTGTGGCAGTTATTGACAAATCCCAAGAGGATGGCAGTATCACGCCTGCCATTTGGAGGAAGGTGAAAGGGGCCTTAGCCACCACCTACCTGAAAGTCCTGTCGGAAAATCCAGGACTTGCTCCGACTTGTCATGACGCGGGCTGGCACAGGAATCAGGTGAAACTGACTGTACGTGCAGATCAGAGGTCCCTGCTGCTTTATAAGAAGGCAGTGGTGGGACATGGCGAGGTATGGCCCGGAGTCAGCCTTGCTGTGATTGGTAGGGAGGAGATCCCCTGCAGACCAAGAGCTAGGGTGTACATCCCTTCGGAGCCTAGTGATCCGAGGGTGACACTCCAGTTGTTGTAGGTTGACAATCCGGAGTTGCTAACGCACAACTGGAAAGTTGCAAAGCTCGAGGAGACAAAGGCACTGGAAAAAACCAACGGTTTAATCAACTATGGTTTCAGTGCAGTCACACTCAAGGTGTACAAGAAGGACGCGGACAAGCCGGAGCGCGGAGGTAGCCAGCCGAGCGGAAACTCTCTCCACGGACATGGAGATGTCAACGTCCATGGAATCTTTAAAGAGGCTCTCAGAGGACTTCTCATCAGGGGATGACTCTGATGTTACTTTGGTGGAGAAGAGGCCGTAGAGATGACACTGACATTTCTTCAAGTCAACCTTCACCACTCTAAAAAGTAACATAAGTTGTTTTCTGTTATCAAATTTCAGTAACGGAGATGTAGCAGCGGTCAGCATTGAGGTCGATAAACGAAACCTCTGGCTAGTATCGGCTTACATGGCTTATGATGAATTGGATACTCCACCAATCATTCTATGTGAGCTAATCTTGGGGTCTCAGAAGCGCAAGGTTGGAGTCATCCTTGGGAGTGATGCAAATGCTCATCACACGATCTGGGGAAGTATGGACACAAATGAACGAGGTGAGTTACTCCTTGATTACATTTTAAGTACTAACCCTCATATATGTAATATAGGCAATAAGCCGACCTTTATAAATAGTAATAGACAGGAAGTATTTGATATTACTATTGTCTCAAGCTTTCTGGCGATTAGTTTATTAAACTGGAGAGTGTCGGAGGACCACTCCTTTTCTGATCATTGTTATCTTCAATTTGAAATGGACTTGACTTCTCCAAAAAGTCCAATCTACAGAAACAGGAGGAAAACCAACTGGGATACCTTTAGAACTATTCTGGGTAATTCACAACCAGTTCCGATGCCAAAACCTCCAAAAACTGCGCAAGAGCTCAATGGCTTGGTGGACGAGTTGTCCAGCGTTTTTTATGAAGCGATACTAGGCTATAGTCCCCTTAGCAGGCCTAGAGGTAAATCTCGGCCATCCTGGTGGTCCAAGGAGATTCAACAAACACATCGAAAATGCAAAAGACTTTTCAAAACAGCACGGAAAACAAAATCTGCTGTAGACTGGGACTCCTATAAGGAAGTCCTCAAAATTTACAAATATCAATTGAGAAGTGCCAAGAACAGCTCTTGGAGACTATACTGTGGCAAAATTCAGGAGTCTTCGGAGATGTCTAGGCTACGCAAAGTACTAGCAACTGGTCCTTCCATCGCAAGTTATCTTCAACGGCCGGCTGGGATATGGACCACTAATAGTGCGGAATCGCTGGAACTTCTGATGGAGACTCATTTTCCTGGTTGTACCGAATTTGTACCTAGCACATCAGTAGGTAAAAGGGCAAGTAGCCTCATACGCCAAATTATTAGCAGAAAAAAGATCCTGTGGGCGATAAACAGTTTTAAACGATATAAGTCGTTTTACTTTATTAATTTTTTGTTGAATGTTAATTAATTCATGTAATTTCCAATATGCTACCGGTGTTATACCATTTTAATTGTGTTTTTATTACCACGAGAAGCATATTAGTATTTACGAACGGTAATTCAACGAAACCAACTAATAGACAGAATTCTATTTATTTAATTATATGATTTTTAATATTTTCCGAAGATTGTAAGAGAATTCAATCCAGTTTCAAACTGATGAGCTTATGATTATGAAAAAATCAATCTTCTCATTAGGCCGCGGCGACTGGACTGATTATACCACAATTTACATTCTATATATACAAAATGTGCTGTGCGTTAAGTACTAGCGAATCATGCTAATACAGATGAAATCTCTTACAATTTTTCTTCTTCACAATATTTTCATAATCATAAGCTCATCAGTTCGAAACTGGATTGAATTCTCTTACAATCTTCGGAACATATTAAAAATCATATAATTAAATAAATAGAATTCTGTCTATTAGTCGGTTTCGTTGAATTACTGTTCGTAAACAGTTCACTTCTCCTGTTAATCGAAACTCACTTAAAATGGTCTAATCACCGGTAGCATATTAGAAATTACATGAATTAATTAACATTCAACAAAAAATTAATAAAGTAAAAGTTAGCTTACACAGAAATAGAGCTGTGTGAATATTGTGAAGAAGAAAAATTGTAAGAGATTTCATCTGTATTAGCATGATTCGCTAGTACTTAACGCACAGCACATTCTGTATATATAGAATGTAAATTGTGGTATAATCAGTCCAGTCGCCGCGGCCTGATGAGAAGATTGATTTTTTCATAATCATAAGCTCATCAGTTCGAAACTGGATTGAATTCTCTTACAATCTTCGAAACATATTAAAATCATACTTAAAAAAATATTTATTTTAAAATTTATATCAAAAATATATATTTTGTGAATGATATATAATTTTGTTTTTATAATTCAAAGAATTTAATTATAATGTCACAAAATCGTGAAAGGTATAGGATAAATGAAAGACTTTATCGCGAAAATAATCCCGAACAATTACGCTTTCGTGCAATGGAACGTTACAAAAATAATTGCGAAATACTAAATCAGCGTCGAATGGATAACATAAATGCAGTTGTTCAAAGTAATCGTAGACGGTAATCACTATTTAGGTGCGCTGTTCGTGGTAGTGATAAATTTACTGTACCAGAAACCCTTTGCTTAGGATCATTGTCTGTCCAATGTATTCACTGCGGTGCTCTTTTCTTTAGCATGGAATCTAAAGCATGGAGACGATAATTTTCCCGTTAAATTAAAAAAATTATTTGTTAGAAACTGATAATAAAAGTAAGAATTTTCGACAATTTATTCGTCAATTCAATAATGCCAATGCATTTTCTTCTATGGGTGCTAAAATACATGACATGCCAGGAAGCGTTTATTGTTTTAAAATATCAGGTGGAGTGTATCATCGATCAGTTGAAAATATCCCTATTGACCTCCCCTTAAATTCAGCAAACTACTACGATCGCTGTAGAGAAATTGCTTACGCAGAGTTATTTAAGTAGTGTAAAGTGGATTGTCCTGGGCCAGCCGAAAAAGATTTTACACCAAACATTTTTTACATGTAAATTACAACAACATAAACGTTTACGTATTTTTTTTATATGCATACTACACAGTGCAACCACAGTAACTAAATCTCTGTACAGTGCAATCAAAGTAACTAAACTCTGTAATAATGATAAAACATGTATAAATTCAACAAAAAAAATTCTTGGTCATCGACGAGAATCGAACTCGAGACTTTTGCATGGTAAGAAACTGTCTTAACCATCATACTACGAGCGAGATTGTAAATTATCAACTATTTATGGTTTAAAAAAAAAAATTCCGCATGTTCAGCGAAATAAAAAAATTACAATTGTAATATAATAATACCCCTAAATGTCGATTACAAACTCTACACGCTTTACTATTTATGGTTTAAAAAAAAAATTCCGCATGTTCAGCGAAATAAAAAAATTACAATAATACATATAATAATAACCCTAAATGTCGATTACAAACTCTACACGCTTTAAAAATATTTTGTATACGATAATAATTTTTTATTAATTGAAATTAGATAGTGTAAAGTTATAATAAATTTTTTTTTTAATTTAACCTTGGTATTTAAAAGAAAACTAGTACAATGAAACCGTAAAATGTAATCAGCATAAAGTAAGAAAAAATTACTTAAATGAAATTGGATAGTACAAAGATGTAACAATATTTTATAATTTAACCTTGATTTTTAAATTTTATCATCAAATGTTTTGGATGTGATAATAAAAAAAAAATATCGGTTAATTTCTGTATATGTAAGAGAAAATATTTGAATTGAAGTGTATTTGTATAGTTATCAACCTGTTATATTACATCTGCATTTCGTGCAAAAAAAAAATCATTCTATTTAGAAGTTATAAAAGGGTACGCATTTATTGTATGATACATTAGAATAATGTATATGGTTAAACCGTTTACAATGATGGTTGCGGGACCCTCAGGGTGTGGAAAAACAACTTTCGTTTTAAATTTATTAAAACATTTAAATGATGGTAAAAAATTTAATAAAATTGTGTGGTGTAATGGAAACTCAAAAGCGATACCACAAGATATCTATGAAACAAATGAAATAGAAATTATAAAAAATATCCCAGATACTTTTGAGAATTGCGAAGACGGAAGTATCATAATATTAGATGATCTAATGACAGAAGCGTATAATAAAAATATTTGTGAACTTTTTACCAAAGGTTCACATCATAATAATTTGTCTATTATTTTAGTAACTCAGAATGTGTTTCATCAGGCAAAATATTGTCGAGATATTTCTTTAAATTGTAAATATCTTGTAGTTTTTAAAAATCCACGAGACAGATCTCAGATTTGTTCTCTAGCCAGACAAATATACCCTGAAAACACAGCGGAACTTATGAGGGTATATAATGAAGCTACTTCGAGACCTCATGGTTATTTACTATTTGATTTAACACAATCAGTTAATGATTTATTTCGTTTCCGTACCGATATCTTAAAAAAAGGCTATTTCACATGCTATTGTCCATCAATTTTATTCGAAAATAAAAAAGTGTGTATTAAAAATGAAACGATTGAAGGCAAACAAACATATTCTACATGTGCTAAAAAAGTGTAACTCAAAAACAAGAAAAGCGCTACTTAAAGTCTGCACCCCTGAAGTTATAAAAACTTTATGTGAAATATCACTCAACACATTAAATGGAAACAACAGAATTTCTAAACAGTGTAAAACAAAATTAAAAAAGTATAAAAGAGAACTTCGCGACTTGGCTTGTTCAAAACTGTGTCTCTCTTCAAAGCGTAAAATTCTTGTACAAAAAGGTGGATTCTTACCCGTTTTAATCAGCACTATTTTATCAGGGTTGATAGGCCAAATAATTAATCAGACATCATGAGTAATTTACAACGGATGATTGTTATACAACCAGAAATTTTCGAAAAAATTAAAAAAATTTTAATTGATGATAGTAAACTATCGGAATTAGATAAAAATATGAAATCAATTCTACGTAACAACAAACTAACTGATTTGAATAAGTGGCATCTATATAGACAGAACTTATTAACATATTCATCAATGAAAAGAAAAAATGCGTATAAAGATAAATTTAATTTGTATCAACCAGCAATACGTCATGTTCATGAAGTGGGAGTTCAAACTAAAAGAATTATTTCTAAAAACAAAGATACAAATACAGATGCATCATCAAAAGGTTCTGATAAATATACACAAGTTGATATACCTAAAGCAAAAGAGGAGTACACAGATGCTGATGAAAAACCTAAGCCAGTGTTTACACAATTAGATGCAGAAGAAACATTTGAAAATAACAGCGATGTATTCGATGATAAAGATGATGATGATGATGATGATGATGATAATGATAGTATTGTTTCTGATGAGTTTATTAATCCAAAAGAAATTTTACGCGAAAGAATTTCTTCACATTCTAATATGTACAGAACATTTGAAATGAAGGACGGAACAACAATCTCTGTTCCAACAAAAAAACATATTTTTAAAAAACAAAAAGGTGTTTTTCAGGCTCCAAAACCAGGATCACTACAAACAACTTCAGACCTACCTCAGAGGAAAAGTGATCGTCCGTTAACAGTTCAAACAATAAAACGTAGTGAACAAGAACGCTTACGAAATCAACCTTGGTCAAGAATTAAATAAAAATTTTAAAAATAAAAAGTTATATAAAGGATAAAATCGGTGTTTTAATTTATTAATTTAATAGTTATTAATGAGAACAGTGATGGATAATTTCACATACGTAACTCTTTTAAGTAACAGTTCTTTGAAATATTACCCAAAAAATTCATTATCGAGGTTCACGGTTAAACTCCCAAACACTATAAATTTGGATTCTAATGAGAAATGGTATGTTGGTCTAACTAACGTCGCTCATACTTCTATAAGTGATGAAACAAAAATTACAATTAAATCGACATCAGAACAAATACTTCCTTTAGACATAGAATTAATAATATTTTTAAATGCAACTACCTATAAATTTTATCAAAAAATTGAAGAACCTAATTTCTTTGATCGATATAACTCATCAGCTGAATTAGTTAAATTCAATTATAACAAGAATGAACCATATATTCAGCTACCAGTGTTAAAAGATGTTTATCCCTTAATAAAATGTAATCAAGAGTACACACTTGAGGAATTTTTTGATGTAATATTTTCTCAAATTAGAATAACGCGATGGCCAGAGTTTAAAGAATCTTTAAAAAAGGAAATTAAAAATTTCAAACCAACAAAACAGATTGAAGCTAAAATAAAAAATGTTAAAGATAGTTATATTGATGTGAATACAAATATCAACCCAATTCCATTTTACATATGTTTTTATTGTAATATAATCAAACCGAGAACTATCGGAGATGCATCTGTACCATGTTTGTATATGCATCCTCTAGGAACAGACGCTGATAGAAGCATACCTCGATCGTATCAAATAGATAATGTTCAATATTGTCCCATTGAAAAGTATAATATATCAGAGATCAGTATTTTAATAACTGATGAAACTGGAGAACAAATCAATTTTAATGATGGACTATTTATGACCTACCTAGTACTTCACTTTCGTAAAGGTATATAAAGAGGTATCTTACAGATTACATTAATTACAAATGGATAACTATTACGCAAAGTACTATGCTAACCAATCAGGTGGTGGTGGGTATAACAATGAAGATTTTGGTCCATTATTACGATCTCAAAGAGTATATCAAAAGGGAAGAGGATTAGGAGGATTTTTCGCAGGAATATTTCGATACTTGAAACCAATATTAACATCAGCCCTTCAGGGCTTAAAAAGTGAAGCGCTTCAGGTTGGTTCAGACATTCTTCAAACGCAAAAGCCGATTAATGAAATACTTCGTGATAGATCAATACAAGTGGTTGATAAACTACGAGATAAAGCAGCAGAAAAAATTAAACAAATGTCTGGTACAGGAGCTAAAAATTCAATAAAAGGCTGTTTGAGAAGCCGTTGTAAACAGTTGAAAGTTGCTCGTGATAGAGTGAAAAAGAGGAAAAATATATTAAAAAATAAATCAAACAAGAAACGGATTATTGATATTTTTACATAATGACGTTTACAGAATGTATGAAATCAGAACTAGATTTATTTCAACCGCCTTCAATTCAGACAAGTATTTTAAAAAATGAAGAAGTAGCATACAAGCCTATAACCAGTTTAGAAAATCAGTCGGTTATTGAATTTGCTTGTTACAGTCATAGCGATTCGTATTTAGATTTATCATCCATAAATTTGTGCCTGAAATTTCAAGTAACTAAAAATGATGGCCAGGTATATATAGACACAGATAAAGATCAGCCTAGTTTGGTAAACAATATGCTGCATTCTCTGTTTCATCAAGTCAATATTTCTTTAAATGGGAAGAATATAAATTCAACAGATGGGAATTACAGTTATCGAGCATATTTGGAACAACTATTAAATTATGGTGATGATGCATACAAAACACATTTGCAATTGTCGGGATGGAGTTTGGAGACGAAAAATCTCGATAATCTTAATGAAAACGATGGGTTAAAATTAAGAGCAGCGTTAACTAAAAACAGTAGAATTGTAGAAGTATATGGAAAATTGCATGCTGACATGCTCAATCAACCTTTGTTATTATTAAACAATGTAGATTTACGAATTTCGTTAACATTAAACAAACCGGAATTTTATTTACTCGGTGTTGATACAAATACTTCGATTGTTAAAATAACAGAAGCTACACTTTACTTGAGACATGCTCATATAAATCCAAATATTTTAATTGCTCATCACAAAATGCTTGAAAATACAACAGCAAAATACCACTACAAGCGTAATGAAATTAAATCATTTACAATTCCTGCCGGAGGAAACTCAATTTCACTGGATAATATTGTGTTAGGACAGCTCCCAACAAATCTAATATTTACAATGATAGATAATGATGCGTATTCTGGGAAAAGATCTAAGAACCCATATAATTTTAAAAATAATAAAATAACTTCGTTCTCAATTTATATGAATGGGGTTCAAGTTCCTAGTGCACCGATTGAAATGAATTTCGCAGACGGGGTCAGTTACGCTAGAGCGTATTCAACAATATTTACATCAAGTGGAATTTTACACACACCTCAGGGAAATTTGATTACCAAAGAAATGTTTAAGAATGGTTATTTCCTATTAGCTTTTGATTTAACTTCAGACATGTCAAGTACTTTATCATGTAACTCTCTAATGAATCAAGGAAGCTTAAGATTAGAGGCAAGATTTGCAGAAGCTCTTAACTCAACTAAAACATGTCTAGTGTACTTGGAATATGATACTACTCTAGAAATCGATAAAAATCGTAATATTATAACGAACTATTAATAATATAAATAGCTCACAATTCTAAAATAAAGAGTTAGTTTGTAACAATACTGTACAAAATGATTGTCAATACAATGACTACTTTAGACATTCAAAAAGCATTGAAATCACATAAATTTACTAAGAAGTATTTTCAAGGTGTTTTTGCAATCAACACAATCCCAAAGAGGGTTAAATCAAAACCTGCTTTATATGTTATTAATACGGATAAATCAAATCAACCAGGGCAACATTGGTTAGCTGTTTATTTTCCATCAAATGGATGTGGAGAATTTTTTGATTCTTATGGAAGATCAGCAACGAAATATCCTGAGATTAAGAGGTTTCTAAAATGTAACAGTAAATGTATTATATACAATAATAAACAATTACAAAGTTTATTCACTGGAGTTTGCGGTCAATATTGTTGTATATTTTTGTTAAATAGATGTAAACGTAATTCAATGGAAAAATTTATAAAATTATTTAATATTAAAAACCAGATTGAAAATGATGTAAAAATAAAGAAACTTTTTAAAAAAGAATTCCCTAAGATTTTAACTACAAGAACAAAAACAAACATGATTCAGCACCTTTCAGAAATTGCTTAGCTGGTTATTTTAGTTCATCGACAAGAAGAACCAAGAGATGAGATGATTTGTATGTGTGAAAGAGATAGTGCAACTCTTGAAGGGTATAAATAGGAAAGCTGTTTTTTTATCAAAAGCTAGTTTACATTTGCCTTTAAACCCAAATAATATGTTTAAAGTAAAAAGCGTTAATAATATAATTAAAAAAAAGATGGTGACCATACCTAATTTATTGTTGTCTCATACATATTTTTTAAATGATCAACATACATGTTATCTCAACATTGGTTATGATGTTAACACTTTTAAAACTACTATAATCTTATTCAAAAATACAATGTTTCATACACTAAGTGCTGAAATGTGGACGACTACAATTTTCAATAATTTACAAACAATAAAAAATCACTTCAGTTGTGTAAATAACATTTCCTTTGCTGAATTACCAAAAACGAATGGAAATTGTGATGTAAAGCTAACCAGTAGAAATAATGAAAGACGCATTTTGTTTACGAGTGGTGGGAAGAAAATCGTTTTAAATTCCAAAGAATGGGAACGCTGCTCATCTTTATCATCATTTTTGCAATCAATTATTATCTGGAGCGAGGCAGTATGGACTGATGTCGCTAATTATTACTTTTTATACTTAGCAAAATGTGTCGATCGGAAAACACATTCTCTACAAATACAGGATTTTTTTATACCACCAGTAACAGGATATAACTATTTTAATTATTCAAGATTGTTCAATGAAATACCAGTTTTATGTAAGCAAAAAATAATAAATGATCTTTGTATTCGTACAAACAAAAATAAATGAATAAAAACAATTTATACTTTTTGAAATCTATTTTTTATTTCTTAAATATTATTTTTACAATGAATTACACCCTCTTGATTCCATTTGTTTTGGATGTTATCAATAAACACTTCACCCTTGATGTTTCTAACGTGTTGACATGTGGGAAACCAAAATGCATGTTCTGTCCATATTTCATAGGTGATATTCCAATCTTCGAGAACTCCTTTACAGCTGAAACACTTGATGCAGTCGTCTACACCTGTGTAATAAAATCCAGCTCGAGATAGTTGTAATGGATCAATGATCCATTTGTTCCACAACTTCTTGAATGATTTTAATCGATTCTGTATCTTGTTCATACCACCGTTTAAGCCATATAAACCACACGTATCTCCATTTTCCTCTCGATGTACTGAATCCATTTCGATAAAGTTTTCTCTTTCACATTCCATTTTTTATTTTTTTTTGGACTTTTCACACCTGATTCATGTAATGTTCAAGTCTATACTGAGTCTATATAAACTCTTGAATAGTTTTAAATGAGGCCATCATTGAGGTCACGTGTTTACTTGTCTTTTAATTGTTTTTAAGATAGCAAATTTAATATGTATGATTAAACATGATTAAACATGATTAAACATGTTTCTTTATTGTCTCTTTTTTTTTTTTTTTTTGCTGATTTGGTTGTTGAAATCATCGGATGTAACGTGATACGAGGGCAATTGTTTCTAAGAAAGCAAATTTAATCTGTGTGGTTAAACATGATTAAACATGTTTATGGTCTCTATTTTGCTGATATGGTTGTTGAAATCATTGAATGTTACTTGATATCACGCGCGTGTTTAAAAGTCATATTAAACCGTAATTAGTATAAATTATAGTGAGTTTCTTTGAAAATCATCAGTCTGATAGTAAGCATAGGATTGTTAACAATCAACCAACCATGGATATTCGAAAACAACTTATAGAAAAACTTATGGCGTTTATAATTATTTTAGAATACCTTGATTAATTAAAACGCCACTTTTAATTTTAGTTAAATTATTTGAATTGACAAATATAAATTTTATTTATTTATGAATTTGATTTTATTAAATTTCACCACACTGGAAATTATTAAACAAGAACGTACACGGTTTTAGTTGAGAACTAAAAATTGCGACTATCATACGCGGCAGTAAAAACCAATGTTTTTTTGAAAAAAAAGAAATCGGTACAGCGAACGATTTTTGACACGATGAATAAAACGGAGAAGCAAATGAATTATTTTGTTTGGTCTCTCGCTGCACTGTAGTATATTTAACAAAATTAATTTGTGTGTTGTGTTGCTTATTGGTTTAATAGGTGTTTTCGTATAGTTCGCGTGCGAATTGATTTGTAGCGATGAGCGAATTTAAAATGTATGAATGAATGTTTTAATTTAATATATATGAGTAAATGAATGAGTATGAGAATTTCTTTGATTAGATAAGTACGAAATATGAGTGAGCCGCTACAGGACTCCCCCGCAAGTGATTTTCCCCTCCCTAGGGAATAATTGTATGAGTGGAAGCAATACGGACGCATTTGTGTGGTCGATGGCTTGATATTTGATCAGCCGAACTTAAGATTCCGTAAGCAGGTTTGAGTCGATCGATTGAAATGTTGACATTTTTTCCATTAATCGATACGATAAAATGTTTTCTAAGTCGACGTATAACTTTATACGGACCTTTATAGGGAGGAGTTAATCCCGTGCGAACCTTGTCTGTTCTAATGAAGACAAAATCACAGTTGTCGAGTGATTTCGGAACAAAAATGTCATCTTGTTTGGATTGACGAGTTGATTTGGGTACAAGGTTCTGCATGGTTTGTCGCAGTTGGTCGATAACTGTGTCTGTAGTTGGGAGTGGTGAAGAAGGATTTTCGATGAAGAACTCACCGGGTAGCTTGATTGTTTGGCCGTAAACCAGTTCAGCTGGTGAACACTTCAGATCTTCCTTCACTGTTGCTCGGATTCCAAGTAGAACGATTGGAATTTCCGAGCTCCAATTAATTGTATTGTTTCGGGCCATTAGTGCGGCTTTCAGTTGCCGATGGAAGCGTTCGACCATACCATTGGCTTGTGGATGATAAGCCGTTGTTCGTATCCGATGTGAGCCAAGGAGTTTTGTTAACTCAATGAAAAGCTTGGACTCAAATTGCGTTCCTTGATCTGTTGTGATGTTAAGGGGAACGCCAAATCGTGATACGTAATTGTTGACAAAGGTGGTGGCAATGGTTGCAGCTGACATATTGGTCATGCAGTATGCTTCGGGCCAACGAGTGAAGCGGTCGACACAGGTGAGTAAGTATGAATATCCATTAGACGGAGGAAGTGGTCCTACGATGTCTATATGGATATGCTCAAATCGACCAGGTGGAATCTCAAAATGTCCATGAGGTGATTTAGTGTGCCGTTGGACTTTGGCACGTTGGCAGGATAAACAAGACTGAGCCCATTGGTTTACGTCTTTATTTATACTGGGCCAAAAGTAGCGAGCAGTAACCAATTTACGAGTAGCACGGACACTAGGATGTGAAATGTTGTGTAGTGTGTCGAAGATGGTTCGACGTAGTGAATCTGCGATGTACGGGCGGTTGTACCCGGTAGATGTTTCGCAGATGATTTCGAGGCCAGGTAGTTTTAAAAGCTCTAGTTTCATTGATGAACTAGTGTGACATTCGGAACCAGAAAATAAATTCTGAAGTTCTAGGTCGGCTTTTTGTGTAATTGCGATTTTTTGTAAGTCGATGTGAGTCTCGACTGTGGCCGTTTCGTTGTCAGTTGTGCGGGATAGTGTGTCCGCAACAACGTTGTCGTGTCCATGAACATGCTGAATGTCCGTGGTAAATTGGCTAATATAATCCAAGTGGCGAGATTGCCTTGGATTACGTTCAGTTTTAGACTGAATTGCTCTAGTCAGAGGCTTGTGGTCGGTGTAAATGGTAAAGTCCCGACCTTCGACAAAATATCTGAAGTGTTTGACTGCCAGATATATCGCTAGTAATTCCCGATCGAATGCTGAATATTTCATTTCAGTATCCGAGAGTTTCTTGGAAAAGAATCCCAGTGGTTCCCAACACTCGCTATTGTACTGTTGTAGTACAGCACCGACAGCAGTGTTTGATGCGTCAGTGGTTATGCTGAGCTTGGAGTCGCTCAGTGGGTGCGCCAGAAGTGTTATCTGTTCCAATTCAGTTTTCAACGACGTGAATGCTTGTTGGCATTCGTCGGTCCAAGAAAAGTTCTTGGCGGACTTGGGCTTTTTGAGTAAAGCTGCCAAGTGACCGTGAATTGGTGCGAGTGTTTGTGCAAGTTTTGGTATAAATCGGTGGTAGTAGTTTACCATACCAATGAATCGCTGTATACTTTTGATTGAAGTAGGAGCTGGGAATTCCCTAATGGCATTAATTCGTTCTTCAGACGGCAGAATACCATTAGGGGTGATCTTGTGGCTGAGGAAATCAAGAGTGGATGCGCCAAAGACGCATTTTGAACTTTTGATGTGAACATCAAACTGGGTTAACCTGTGGAAGAGTTGTTCCAGGTGCAGTTTGTGCTGTTCCTCAGAATGTGAAGCCACAAGAATGTCGTCAATGTAGACGAAAACGAAGTCTAAATCACGTACAACTTCGTTCATAAAACGCTGAAACGTTTGAGCGGCGTTGCGTAGACCGAATGGCATTCGGGTGAATTCGAAGAGGCCAAATGGTGTAGTGATCGCCGTTTTGTGAACGTCTTCAGGCGCTACGGGAATCAAATGATAAGCTCTGACGAGATCTATTTTTGAAAAAATTTTGCATCCATGCAAGTGCATGGAGAAATTTTGGATGTGGGGTATCGGATAACGATCAGGTGTTGTGACCGTGTTTAGTCGACGATAATCCCCACATGGTCGCCAATCATGATCTTTCTTTTTCACCATATGGAGAGGACAAGAGACGGGAGATGCAGATGGTCTGCAAATCCCTAATTCCACCATGTGCTGGAATTCTGTTTGAGCGGCTTTGTGGCGAAGCTGATCTAATCTACGTGGTCTTGAAACAGGCAGATGGCCTGCTGTGACGATGTGATGGACCACGTTGTGTCGGACTGGCAAATTGTAATTCGGTTCTGCTGTAAGTGAAGGGAATTGTCTTAGCAGAGTGCCGTAGCCGTTGTTGATCATGAAATGGATTGGTGTCGGTGTGTTGACGCAAACCATTGTGGCATTGATTGACAGCTTAGTCGCTGAATCAACCAGCCTTTTGTGTTTGAGATCAACAAGTAGTCCAAATTTTGATAAGAAATCGGCGCCAATGATCGGACGATTCACAGCAGCTAAGATAAATGCATGCGTGAAGGTTCTCTTAAGTCCGAGATCCACTTGAAGCAATTTTGTGCCGTATGTGTGGATTGTTGTGCCATTGGCGGCCGATAAGATTAGATCAGGATTTCGTTGCAATAATGAAAATGATTGCTTGTAATTTTGTGCTGGAATGACCGAAAGGTCAGCGCCAGTGTCGATAAGAAAAATGAGATTGTTAGTCTTGTCATGGAGAAATAGGCGGCTTGAGTTGAGGGTGCTATGAGATGTTGACTCTACCCGTTGGTTTGATCGTTTTTTGAATGAGTACCAACATCCATGGATTTTGAGGATGTCGATTGAACCCATCCACAGGGTATCGTGCATTTCTGAGCCATTTTACCAAATTTATTGTGGTACCAGCAAACGCCCTGTTTGTAGTTGGTGCTGGGGCTACGAGATCTTGAACCACTGCGACTTGTCTGTGACGAAGATCGTCGATCTTTTGAACGGCTGCGTGCGTTGTTTAACATTGCGTTAATTTTCGCTTCGAGCCGAGAGAGTCTATCTTCTATCGTGTTATTTGATTTTTGACAATTTTCGTCGCGACTGTGGTTAGTGTGTCCTGTGGAATTGCCTGGCCTATTGTATGCTGCTATGCTTTGCACATTTTGTGTTGTTGCTTCGTACATTTTGTCCGCCGTTTTTGCGAGTACTTCCGGTATCAAGCTTTCTGATTGTGCGAGCATGGCGATTTTTATGATTTCAGGTAATTTCCTGATCCATAAAGACTTAACAATCTTGTTATTGAATTCATTCCCGGCTAGATTGCGAATGTGTCTCAGTAGTTCTGACGGTCGTCTGTCTCCGATGTCTTGTCCGCTGAGCAATGTCTCTAGTTTGCGCTCATCAGATGGTGACAATCTGTCGAGGAGCGTTTGTTTTATTGTTAAATATCGGTTCTCAGTTGGTGGAGCTTGTAGAAGATCCGATATTACATTGCTAGTTTCTGGAGACAAAGCAGACAGAACGTGCATGAATTTTGCTCTGTCGCTTACGACATTTTGTAGTTGAAATTGCAGTTCCGCCGTACAGAACCAATTTTTTGGATTTTGATGCCAAAATGGTTGTAGTTTGACTTGCATTGCAGCTACGGTTTCGCCTGGGTGCTCGGCGGTCTGCCCAGGCTCGGTATTTTGTTTCATTTCATCGTCTGAACTCATTTTTGTATTTTAAAATCGGAATGTACTTAGCATAAACGAGAATGAAACTACTAATTGTTGAACTGCAAATAGTTATGGCAAAACTGCGTCGTCAACCAGAGAGCAAGACAAACCAAAAAAAAAAAATTGAAATAAATTTAGCGAAAAATATGCGTGAACAAAGAAAATATGAAAATTGGAATGGTTACCATGTGGTGAAAATACAAAAAAAAAAAAAAAAAAAAAAAAAAAAAAAAAAAAAAAAAATATATATTAAAGCGAGAAGACTGGTATTTGTGTAAAATAAGATTGATATTTGTTTGATACAATAATAATAGTTTAAATAAAACTGTTAAGGGATCGAGAGAGAAAAAAAAAACGAATATAATGATAATCCAATTATGTGAACTACAGTGACCAATAAACCCAACAAAACAATTCAGTGATCGAGCATTAAAAAAAAATCGAGAAAATTGATCCGTGTAGTGGTGAAAATTTTACAAATTAGAATTATGTTTATAATGATAAATTTAAATTGTTTTGAATTATAGTAAAATTATATAAATGAAAATGAATTATGTATTTAATAAGAAAAATAAATTTGATGTAATAAAAAACTTAGCTGCTGATACTGCTGTTGTTAACGTTGCGCCCCGTTGCGGGCGTGTGGTCTTCTTTTAATACCGGCGCCTTTGTAATTTAAATATTGTGTTACCCACCAATAATGTGGGACAAGTCGTGGAAAACAGCTGGATGTATATAATTTATGTTGTCCTATAGCTGGTTTCAATTATGTACCGTTGTACTGGGTGTTGAAATAGTACGATCTGAACAATCTGATTGTTATTGTTGTTTATAATTATTGTTCCCGTATTTCTGGTATTACTAGGTTTTTTAATTTTCCACTGATGTTAGTTCCCAAAATATCAAAATTTTCCACGATTTTATGTTTTTGTTGTTCCTTTGTTCTGTGTTGTTGTTTTTACTCGGCAAATAGATGGGCAATAGAGAAATAAAATTGAATGTTATTGTTTTCGTTCATCAAATTAGGAGAAAATTTTTATAATTTTGAAAATTCGTACATACCCTGTACCTGGTATGGGTTTTTTCCATACCAAGTTGATTGAAATTTATGGCATATACAAGTTAAATCCGTTGATAAATGTATCTGCTGGTCAATATACAGTAATCTGTATATTGGTTTTGTTCGGCTATTCGGATATGTTTGTGTGTGTGTGTGTTTGTTTGTCTAAACTCACGTTATTTAATGTTGTTGTTTTTTTTTTTTTTGTTTAGCTTGGATTTACCTCGACTCTGAAACTGTTTTGGTTTCACGTGTTTTTAGTTAATTGGTTATGTCTATTATTTATAAGATTTATGAAGGGAAAAACCAATTTTAAATGATACTCCGTGTGTTAATGTAAAATTCATAAATTTTGAACCACTCAGTTGTTGAATGCGTTATTCTATGTTCAATATTATTGTTTGCCTAATTTAAATAAACTCACGATATGTTCACGTATGAAAAACTAGAAATTATTTTTTTTATTTATTTATAAACAATAATACACGACACAAAAAAAAAATGTTTTTTATATATTTTATTTATATTTCTCCCTAAAAAGGGCGTCGTGCGGTCACCATTTATGGCGTTTATAATTATTTTAGAATACCTTGATTAATTAAAACGCCACTTTTAATTTTAGTTAAATTATTTGAATTGACAAATATAAATTTTATTTATTTATGAATTTGATTTTATTAAATTTCACCACACTGGAAATTATTAAACAAGAACGTACACGGTTTTAGTTGAGAACTAAAAATTGCGACTATCATACGCGGCAGTAAAAACCAATGTTTTTTTGAAAAAAAAGAAATCGGTACAGCGAACGATTTTTGACACGATGAATAAAACGGAGAAGCAAATGAATTATTTTGTTTGGTCTCTCGCTGCACTGTAGTATATTTAACAAAATTAATTTGTGTGTTGTGTTGCTTATTGGTTTAATAGGTGTTTTCGTATAGTTCGCGTGCGAATTGATTTGTAGCGATGAGCGAATTTAAAATGTATGAATGAATGTTTTAATTTAATATATATGAGTAAATGAATGAGTATGAGAATTTCTTTGATTAGATAAGTACGAAATATGAGTGAGCCGCTACAAACTCAATAACGTGGAAAGGTTTGCAGAGAAAACAATAATAAAATTTGAAGATCTGGAGGTGGCTAGAAACTATGTGGTGCAAGAAGTAAAATCAGTCAACACTAGATATGGGGTGAAAATCCTAATAGAGACAGAGGAGAACATTATATTTATGCCGGAGCGATTCAACGTTTTTAATGAAATGGAAGTTCAAAATTTAAGCAATTTATGTAAAGATCACTTAATTATGGTGAAATTAGATAAATATAATGTGCATTTTGTATAAATAAATAAATAAATAAATAAAACAATATTATATAAACTTATTTAGAAAACGTATTTAATTTCATTTCAAAACAATCTTAAAATGGTGTTTCGACTCCGCTTCTTCACTCTTATCAACGCTGTGAACAAACCAACTAGCATTTATGATGTTCTAGATTTATATTATTATCTCATTCATTTTGTTGAATGTTGCAGTGATCATAATCTTAGATATCTTTCGCTTTAAATAAATCCCAAACATTATGTGGAAAAATTATTTTATATATAACAATCCAAAGTTCATAAGCTTTCATTAATACTTCGACCACATATATAAAATGAGTCGCTTTCAAATAGTCAATGAATTGCATAAGCCGGCACGTAAAAATTTTATACGCAGACACGTTAAAATTAAGGGTATTGATGACTTATGGCAGGCAGATCTTGTGGAAATGATTCCCTATGCAAAAGAAAATGCTGGTTTTAAATATCTTCTAACTGTAATCGATGCTTTTTCTAAATTTGCTTGGGTAGAACCTCTAAAGAACAAAACATCACAGGTGATTGTTGATGCTTTAACAAAAATTTTCAATGAGAGTAAAAGAATACCAAGGAATCTACAAACAGATATGGGAACTGAATTCTATAATAAAGATTTCAAACAGCTTGTGAAACAGAAAAGTATTAACCATTACTCAACATTTAGCCCAATAAAAGCATGTATAGTAGAAAGATTTAATAGAACTCTGAAGGAACAGATGTGGAGGAAGTTTAGTCTTCAAGGATCTTATAAGTGGGTAAATATTTTAAAAAACTTAGTGAAAGATTACAACAACAAAAAACATAGGACAATTAAATTAGCACCTGCAGAGGTTACTGTGTCAAATGAACAACAACTTTTAAAACATGTTTATACATATCCCAAGTTAATGCAGAAAAATAAATTTAAAGCTGGCGATTTCGTTCGAGTTAGCAAATTTAAAACCGTTTTCGAAAAAGGTTATACACCAAATTGGACTACTGAAATATTTAAAGTTATCAGTATTAACAATAAGTTTCCTGTGACGTATTTACTTGAGGATTATAAGGGACAGCAAATATCTGGCAGGTTTTATGAAAAAGAGCTCCAAAAGACAAATCATCCTGATACTTACCTCGTAGAGAAAATCTTGAAGAAGAAAGGTAGCAAAGTTTATGTTAAATGGCTCGGTTTTGGATCATCTCATAACTCATGGATAAATAAAAACGATATTATTTAAAATATTCTAGTGTTTTTTATTTTAAAATTAATTATTATTATTATTATTAATTATTTATTTTAAAGAACTAATATATTGTTTTACATATAAATAAACAAATTTTCATATACTATACATACAATTATAATTATTTTAAAATATAAACCTATTAATTATTACTATTCTAAATTTAATTAAAATTGTAAGGCATTAAATGTATTACATATATATTTAAGAAATATAAAATATGTTATTTATAACTAAGTAAAATAGAAATTATCAATTTCATTATTACCCCATGCCAAAGTTTTGTATGAATTTGGAATTACAAATCGTTTATCATCGAAATTTGATAGCGCTAATTTGTTTGTCAATTGCGTGTATAGGTTGTGTCTAATACTTCTAAAATTTATTTGTGATCTAATTACATTAACATTTTTATTCAAACAATTTTTAAAATCATTTAATGATATAGAATCAGAAACAACATTTTTTTTTATTCCTTTGATTTTCTTGATAATTTCATTATCATCTTCAAGGTTCAAACTATATGATTTTGCCCTGATTCCAACAAACTCTGTTAAGATTTTTCCACAACATTCATCTTTAAACATACCTAAAACCTTTTTATTTACTAATGGGAAATTATATAAGTTGTTAGGAGAATAATCTGAAGTATCAAATTTCTCATTTAAATCAGGTTTTATATCTTTGTAAAAATCTATAGTTTGAATTTCATAAATTAATGAGTCTGTATCAGTATATAAAAGTGTTGCGTTATCATTGTATTTCGTCTTAATATAATCATAATGAAAATTATACATTAGAGTTTTAGATAATTCTAAAACACAGAAACCCACATAAATAGGTTTATTGTACGTAATAGATAATCGGCTCATTTGAATAGCAACCAAATTTTCATCAAATATCGAGGATGAATGAAAATTAGGTTTGCTAATTAAAGTATTAGCACCAAATTTGTTACCTAGATTTTCCCAATGTGTTGATAATCTTATATCGGTTCTTTTTTCAACATTTTCTATTGTTTTTCCGAAAACACTATTATTCTTTAATTTATACAAATCTTTTTCAAAAGAATTTTGAGCTTTTGTACGAAGATCTGTATTTAAATCAATATAAGATTTCAACCATGGTTTTTGGCTAAACTTTAAAACTCTATGTATTTTTTTTAATATTAATCCCTTATTAAGACAGTCTTTCAAATTTTTCTGATGAATAACATATTCCTGTTTAGGTTGTAGATTAGCAATTAATTTATTTTCTTTTGAGCTTTGGTATAAGGGTTTTATGTTTTCCATACAAAATGGTAAATCATTATGTTGTTTATGTAGATGGCTCGGATAATCTAAATCAACTTCAAGAATATAACCTATGTCTGATTCATTATCTGTCAGAGAATTAATATCAAATTTATCTAATTCCGATGAATCAAGAAATCTGAAATTAGCATACGGTAGTGATTGACTCATGGCCCATCCATATAGATTGTTGGCATCTAAATAAACAAGAAAATTAGAATCCATTTTCTTATTATAATTTTTCATATATTTGTGATTTGCTCTTGCATATCGTTTTGAACACTGAGCTAAACCACCTCGAATACCTTTCCTAATAAAATTTACCATGTCTATATCTTTAAGCAATTCTAATTTGATTTTTGTAAACTTAAGCATTGCATCCCAACTTAAACCAGGAGATGTAAAATAATGAGCCGGGTCAAGACCGTACGTTTTCATGCAAACATTTCGAAAATTTTCAAATATATCCGCCAAAATAAGAACATCTGATTTTAAATATAAGTCAGAATATTCACCTAAACTTTTACATTGAAATGTTTCCCAAACATTTAAAGCATGGTTATATTGATCGTCAGAAATATCACAATTTAGTAATTTATTATAAAAATTATTTTTAGGTGGTAATTGAGTTTCATCTAACTTTTTGAAACTATCTAGATAATCATAGGGGAAAACTCCTTTTTTCTTTATAAGGTTAAATTCAGTATGATTAGAAAAACTCTTTCTAACTTCTTTGAATTGAGAGTCATTAAGATTATTAGATAGTTTGTCAATGCTAGCTGCCATAAATTTAAATGAATCTACAAACCTTAATTTAATTTTTTTATGCTCACTAATTTTAAAATGTTTTGTGAATGATATATATCGTTCCTTATTCTGAGCGATTAAATCTATCTGTTCAGTATCAAACCCTAATTCTTTTATAATAAAATGAGAATCATAGCCACTTAAATTGTGACAAAATATTGGAACGAAATCAGCTATTTTATAATTTAAATTACATTTAACATGTGCAGCACCTCTAAATTTCCCTGTTAAATAGCAATGATCCCTAACTTTATAGTTTTCATCATCATCAAAATCACCATCACAAATATGACATTTATTTGAAAAATTATAATTTACTTGCTCCGTGTAGGAAAGTTTTTTCATTTTTCGATTTACGTGTAGCTCGTTGTATATAATTTCTAAATCTTGTTTTAATTTATCAATGAAAATTTTCCCACAATCATTACCTCTGTATGTAACAAATTTAGATTTAATGTCATTATATGAACATTTAATGTAATATGCAAAACTGTAGGGTTCATGTTTTAAAATATTTTCACTAAAAGATATCTCAGGATTTAGAGTACACGAATCAATTGGTTTTAATATTGCTTCAAAATCACAATATATCACATATGGGACTTGTAATTTATGACGATAATTACTAAATTCTAAAAAGTCATTTTCTTCATTAGGAAGAATACATTTAATTCTATTGCAACCATATTGCACATGATTATTTAAACCTTCCTCATTTCTAAAAAATATTAAACAACCATCACAAATAAATTTTTTATTAGTTCTTTTTGACAATTGTTTGCCTACTAAGGTATTTAATTTTTTTATATAGCAATAATGACTATTTCCACTATCTTCTATATACAATAGATTAACATGATGAGATTTTTTTGATTTTGTATAATATAAAGGTCCCACAATTTGATTACCTTCTAAACTATACACATTTACACTTATATTATTCTGGCTTTCAAATTGTGGGATATCTTTTAAAGGCATGGGGAAACTAATATTATCTAAATTTAAGATAGAACTATAGTGAGGAAATGAATTACACCGTTGAGGTTTTCTTACATTAGGATATTTGCTAGCCATGATTGACCAGGCGAAGCAGGCTTGATCTGCATTTTGTACATTGATTATAGCCTTTTTATCTTTAATACATTTTGGGAGAGGTATGTAAGAGGACCCTCTCATTGGACTATATTTGTTAAAATTTACTTCAATGAACAATACTTTTTCAATTGCCCATCCAGACTCTTTCTCCTGAAACTCCTCACTCAGAGTATTCAGGGTGCAGACAAGCTGAGAAAATATCTCATCCAAATCGCTAGCTTCCGTTAAAATTGCATTTTTAGTATTAAATGATTTTAATGAGCTAACATTTGCTTCATCTTTTAAATCAAATTTAGTGAATAAGCCAAACAATTCAAAATTTACTTTGCAAACTTTAAATAACTCTGTTTGAAGCTCTATTAATTTAATTATTTTATGTTTTATTGAACACATAAAATCATTTATACTAATATAGTTAATAGGTACATCTGAAACCCTATAACTAATTATTCGGGACTTGAATGCAGTGCTAATTATTTGGATGTTCTCATCATTCTCACTATAGTTCCTTAAACAATTGTTTTTATGAAGTAAGGATTTATAATGATTAAATAAAAATTTTTTTGAAATACTTACATTGCAATTACTACATAAAACGTCATCAGTAGGTGCATCATCCATTTTGATTCTCTTGGCAGCTCCTACAACTGTCCTTGAGTTTGATGGAATATGTACCCTCTCGCGATTATTAACGGCTGATGTAACATGCATCCTCTTGCTATGATAATCAAGTTTTCGTTTATTGCCGAAAACGATGCCACAC
Organism: Tipula vernalis; assembly: GCA_958295665.1. NCBI lineage: Eukaryota > Metazoa > Arthropoda > Insecta > Diptera > Tipulidae > Tipula > Tipula vernalis. Next base: position 303,460,669 of record OY282560.1, on the reverse strand, counting down.
ACTTCACACAGCATGTTATCTTGAGGGTGCTGCTCCTTTGAATGCCGAATTAAAACGTCTTTTGATGAAAACATTTTGTTGCATTCTTCACAGTTATTCATGATTTAACTGAAAATATATAAAGAGATAATATGTTAAAACGTTATATATAATTTAAATAAATGTATATTTGTAACTTACGTTAAAAAATTTTTCGCTTATGTATTTAAAATTTTATTTATTTTATTAATTGATTTACTTCTAATATTTAACACTTAGAAGTTGTAAATATAACAATTAGTTTATAGGTACTACACAAATAAATGTTCACTAACACAAAACAAAAGATTATTGATTAAATTATAATATTTAACAATTAAAAGTTGTATAACAATTAGTTTATAATTTTCGGTACTACACAAATATTTTCACAAATAGGTACTTCTTAACTTTTATATTGTTTTTTTATTGATCAACATTGATTACGATCACTTCACTTTTAATTTTAAAATAATAGGTAAATCAAAAAAATATTAATTTATATTTTAAATTGTATTTAATTTTACACCACACAGTAATACGTTGTATAAGTTTATTAATTAAATGCATCAAAATAACATCAAAACTACCACTTATATATTCTATATTTCTAATTTTCATTATGTACATTACAGCAAATTTTACGCCAAGGTTAAATTATAAAATATTATTATAACTATGCAGTTATGCATTCTCCGGAAATGTCAAGGTTGAATTAAAAAAAAAAAATATTATTATAACTTTACACTATCTAATTTCAATTAATAAAAAATTATTATCGTATACAAAATATTTTTAAAGCGTGTAGAGTTTGTAATCGACATTTAGGGGTATTATTATATTATTGTAATTTTTTTATTTCGCTGAACATGCTGAATTTTTTTTTTTAAACCATAAATAGTTGATGATTTACAATCTCGCTTGTAGTGTGATGGTTAAGACAGTTTCTTACCATGCAAAAGTCTCGAGTTCGATCCTCGTCGATGACCAAGAATTTTTCTTGTTGAATTTATACATGTTTTATCATTATTACAGAGTTTAGTTACTTTGATTTGCACTGTACAGAGATTTAGTTACTGTGGTTGCACTGTGTAGTATGCATATAAAAAAAATACGTAAACGTTCATGTTGTTGTAATTTACATGTAAAAAATGTTTGGTGTAAAATCTTTTTCGGTTGGCCCAGGAACATCCACTTTACACTACTTATTTATCTATGACTTGGATACTGCTGTTAATATTCGTAAGAATAATCCAGCTAATGCATCTTGAAATCGTGAAATAATGACAATTATTTCTACCGTTCTTCAAAATTCTCCTTATGCTATGTCTTACAAGAAACTTAGAGATGTTTATCAAAATGAAGTTGAGGATGCTACACTAAATGGTCGTCCTATAAATAACGTATCACTAATTTTTACTCGAAATTTATACGATGATCAACGTGTTTACAATTCTCCGACGAATTCTGATGATGTTGCATTGATTTTTGTTTCAGATCGCAATGGTAATATACCAGCTACACTCGACTTTGCTGTACATCCAGCTGACTCTAGAACCATGAAAAGAATTAATCCATTATCCAAACACCTTGATCCAATGATATTTCCATTTTTTTTTCCTAATGGACAATATGGCTGGACAACTAATATGAATCATTCTTCGGAAAATGCCACTACAATCCGAAACAAAATTACAGCACTACAATTTATTTCCATAAAATTGCAGTCCGTTTCAACGTTTTTAATCCTTTGCATTATGGTGGGAAACTATTTCAGCAATACGTAGTTTATTGCTATGCTAGAGTTGAAGCTAATAGATTAAATTTTATACGAACCAATCAGTGATCTCTCTTGAGAAATATTAGTGTAGGTAATTTGTTTATACTGCCCTCTTCATTTACTGGCGGGTTACGGTTTATGGCAAAATTATATCAAGATAATATGGCAATGGTACGTTTATACACGCACATTGTCTATTCACGCTTAAAAATGAGGATAAATTTAGAACATCCGATAACATTGACAACATAATTTGCGCTAAAATTCCAAATCAGAATGAACAACCACGACTTTATGAAATAATTATAAAACAAAATATTCATGGTCCATGTGGAGAATTGAACAGAAATTGTGTTTGCATGGTTGATGGAAAATGTTCAAAACAATTCCCAAAAAGTTATTGCAGTGAGACTGACATTTCCGTAGATAATTATCCAAAATATAGGCGACGTCCTCCTACTAATTTAGAAAATCAACCCAGATCACGATCGAACATTGTAATTGATAACCGGTTTGTTGTTCCTTATAATCCTCTACTGAGTCTTAAATATAACGCTCATATAAACGTTGAACTTTGCTCAACAGTCAAAGCAATAAAGTAAATACACAAATACATAACAAAGGGTCAAGACTGCACAAGAATTGGAGTTGCGGTTGATTCTGCTAACAATACAAGCAATGTTATAGATTAGGATGAAATAATTCAATACCTGAATTGTCGATATATTAGTTCGCAGGAAGCTGCTTGGCATATCCAGGAGCTTCCAATTCATGGCCAATCACATAATGTTGTTACACTATCTGTTCATTTACAAGATGGTCAGTCAATATTTTTCACCAAAGATAATATTGAAAATGCTTTAAGAAGAGAGTCTGTTAAGGTCACAACTTTAACCGCATTTTTTGAATTAAATTCTACAGACCTTTTCGCTCATAACATATTGTATCAGGATATTCCGATGCATTATGTATATCAAAACAATAAATGGCAAAATCGCTCTCCAAATTCACACTTTGGGGAGAAATCTATCGGTAGAATCATTTCAGTTTCTCCAAAAAATGTTGAGTTGTATCATTTACGGCTACTACTTCTTAAACTGAAGGGCTCTGAGACTACATCTTTCGATACTTTAAAAACTTTTAATAATTGTGTATTCCGAATGTTTAAAGAAGCAGCTAAGGCACGAGGCCTAATTAATGATAGCGTTGAGTGGCATAATTGCTTATCAGAAGCTAACACTCATATGTTGCCAAAATCGTTGCGAGCATTATTTGTTACTATACTGTGTTACTATTCAACTTTTTAATGATTTTAAGAACAATCTTCTGGAAGACTTTATTAATCAAGGTATGACTGAAAATGATGCTTTGCGTATTTCAATTAAAAGAGCAGTGTGAGCAAGCAGGATTTGATTTATTCTTACTTTTACCACTTCCTAATGCAACAGAAATCTTAAATCAAAACATAAATTTTGCTCCTATTATAACAACAACTGAACCTAATCTGTGGGTATTACTCTCAATGTCGCAGCATCAATGACATTTTCATCGTTACATAATCGAATTTCTCAATCGATCGAAGTGGAAAAACATTTTTATACCGAGCGTTAATTCAAAAAATCGATGCAGAAAATAAAAATGTATTATGCGTTGCATGGACACGAATAGCAGCAACTCTTTTGCCTAAATGAATGACATGTCACTCTCCGTTTTCATTGCCTCTCAATATGGATGCCGTGAAATTTCCAAAACTTACTCGCAAAAAACGTGACTTTTTAGTATCTGTTGATTGCGTAACGTAGTATTGGTCTTAGGAGGAGATTTTCGGCAAGTGTTACATGTTGTTAGAAGAGGAAATCGTGCGTCAATTATAAATGCGACTATTAAAAAGTCCCATTTGTGGCATCACTTTAAATATTAAGCTTAAGTACAAACATGAGAGCAATAAGTGATCCACATTTTAGCAGTTGGCTTTTGAACGTTGGTGATGGGAAAAATTTTGATACCTCACACACTAAAAAATCACAATACTCTATTCCAATACCTTCAGGTTATATTTCCGATGATCTTATTACAGATATTTTTGGTTCATCATTTAGTACAAATGATTTTGCATGTATATCAAAACGTGCAATTTTGTGTCCGAAAAATGAGCATGTTCGATTAATAAATGATAATGTTCTTCAAAAACTTATTTCAAATGAAATATATTATTGTGCAATCGATTCAGTTAAGGCCGATGACGGCTCTCATGATAAAAACATGCAAGTTAATTTTCCAGTAGTGGCCTCGGCGTCTGGTGAAGGGGGAACAAAGCTGTGTAGTAATCACCAGCTCCGTAACCTTCAGCAGAGTGAGATCCAGCAGGCTTTTCTGGTCATGTTTTAGGCAGTCCTGTCTGGGGCTCACGACCGCGAGAGGGGTAACATAATCGTGGTTCGCAAGTGTACGTGCTACCTCGCCGTGGTGACCACCGGTAACTGATTGTTTGTTTACCGAACGACAGGCTAAAGTACGACGCTAAAGGAAGGAATAACCTTGACAAAAAAAACCAAATCCAAGGTGAGACACGTGCGCCGGGGGATGAATGGCCATGGGTTATTTGGTCTCTAGCACGGAGCTTCGGATACCTGGCGACCTCTGGTTTCAATTAGCCTTACCACAGTAAGAGGCGCTGCTGTGGTGGACCTTCTTTTCCTCTTAACAAATCCGAAATTGTATGGATAATTCAGAAACAAAAAATACAAGGGAGGTGCTTCTCTAAACGCATCAATCTCAGAGGATGACAAGGTCCAACAAGGACCTACCTCTGAGAATTTTAATATGGAAACCACGTTATCTGATGATAGCAGTGAATATTCAAGCACGGATACCATTGTCGGTGTTGGAGTACAAGGCGCACAAGTGCCATCATTCTCGGACACCGCATCAGTGTCTACAACCGCCGAAATTAAAAGCAGCCTAGAGGACTTGGAACTCGAGGATAGCAAAAAAAAGAGAAAGAGACTCAGCGAAGCTGCGAAGAAGCGCCTTGCCCATCTTAAGTTGGCGGGCATTCCTCACGAGGTAGCTCTGGCACAGTGCCAAATTAAAATTAAAGACCGAACGGTCAGTACCGCTAAACGGAGCCGGTCAGACGATACGACCCTAAAGAGTATCCCAGCAAAAAGGGAGAAGAAAGAGCAACCTTTGCCAACCGAAGGAAAGGGTAGCTCACAAGATACGACAGGTCTGAAGCTAGGAGATGGTGGCAGATCGGACGAGGTGAAGTTAACATACAAGGACGCAGTGAAGGCCATCAGGTTGGAAATAACCGACCAAGGCTTCCCGGAAGTCAAACTATGTATCAGCCAGATCCTGGCTGTACAAGACAGCATCATGGATGCAGTGGAGGAACTATCAATGGACGGCATTAGCCCGACATTTTTAGGATGCCGCACAAGGAATGGATGGTTGATTATTAACTGTGCTGACAAGGATACGGCGGAGTGGCTTACTGCCACTGTGCCGACCCTAAAGCCATGGGGAAACGCCAACCTGAGAGCAGTCGGGGAAGACGATTTACCGCGCCCTAAAATATTCTTTGTATATCTTCCTCGCTGCAAAAACGAGGCAAACGAGAAGATACTTCGCTGCTTGGGAGTCCAGAATAAGGATCTCAGGAACGCGGAGTGGAATATTCTTGCAAGGAAAGACAGAGAGAATGATTTCCTCCAACTAACCTTGTCGGTGTCGCATAAGATGGCGGAGATTTTAAAGGCCTGCAACTATAAGGTTAACTGGCTGTTTGGAGCCGTGTACTTTCGCCCCAAAAAGGATGGAGAGAGGAGTAACAGAGCTGAGAGGACACAGGTACCAACAGCAGGTAAAGCAGGGCTAAATCGCTCCGTGGAAAGAGCGGCTGGTTACCCCAGCCAGAAAGATCCCGGGAGCAAAAATGACCCAAACAAGCCAGGAACCTCAGGTACTGCACGTGGAGAACGCAGACCTGGAAAGGGGAACAAGCCTGGCAAAAAACATGGGTTGAACTCACAGAGTTCCTCCAAACTACGTGCTAGTAGTAGCAGCACACAGGGCGGCTCATTGGAGGGCCCGAAAACATAACAAAAAAAAAAAGAAAAGGGGGTATGCACGCGTCTGTAAGGTGCGTACAAATCAACCTACATAGATCCAAGGCCACCACATCTATGCCGAGTCGCCTCTTCAACACAAACAACTGGGACATAGCACTTATCCAAGAGCCGTGGACCAACAATGGAGGAATTAAAGGTTTGCCAAGTAAGACAGGTAAGCTAATTTACAACACAGAAGTAAAAAGGACGAGGACAGCGATTCTCTGTCGTTCGTCGTACAATATCTTCACAATTAACCAATTTATTTCCAGGGACATAACTGCAATCTCATTAGAGATACCTCTATCCAGAGGAGGCATGGTCACAATTAATATGGCATCAGCCTATTTTCCCGGGGACGGTAGCGACCCACCTCCGGAAGAAGTTCAGAGATTTATCAATTACTGTACAGCTCATGGGCAGAAGTTCATCATTGGTTGTGATGCTAATTCACACCACACAGTCTGGGGTAGCACCAACACCAATACAAGAGATGAGCAACTTTTTGAATACTGTTCATCAACTAATATTGCTATAAATAATACAGGGAACGAGCCGACCTTTGTGAATGCCATTAGAAGGGGGGTGCTGGACCTTACTATGTCTGACATGGGTACTTCCAACACAGTCCAGAATTGGCATGTATCGGAGGAAGCATCTTTGTCGGATCATAGGTATATAAGATTTGATATTAGAACCCCCCAAATAACAGAAACTACGGTAAGAATACCTAAAGGTACGGACTGGGCTATCTTTACCAATAAACTACAAGACAATGTAGTGGGCTTACAGAACTCTATCGGCTCTGTTGCAGAGCTTGATAGCGTTGCTGATAATCTCACCAGGGCAATAATTGTTGCCTATCACTCAAGTTCTCCTGAGGTGCATGTTAGAGGAACTATTGATGTCTCGCCTAAAAGCGAGCGATGGAAATCTTCACACCTGGAGAGTTGCGCTGGGCTATCAATTCATTTGGTCCCTTCAAGTCTCCAGGAGGGGATGGAATCAATCCTATTTTTCTTCAACGAGCCCTGGATGTACTGGAGCCCCACCTAATCAAATTATATAGAGCCAGCTTTAGTCTGGAATACATCCCCAGATGCTGGAGTGAGGTAAGAGTCATTTTTATACCAAAAAATGGAAATAAATCCCCCGAGGACATTAGGTCTTACAGACCTATTAGCCTTACATCATTTATACTTAAAATCATGGAAAAAATATTGGGCCTGTATATCAGACTCAATACAATCCAAAGATGTCCTCTAAATCCTAGCCAACATGCTTATCAGGTGGGCAAATCTACGGAGACAGCCCTGCATGAATTAACATCGGAAATCGAGGATACACTTCGTAACAAGGAGGCACTATTATGCTCCTTCATTGACATCCAGGGTGCCTTCGATAATACTAATTTCGCAGTGATTCGGGAACAAGCAGTAGCGAGGGGTATCGACTCCTCAACCATCGGGTGGATAATAAACATGCTCAAAAGCAGGAGAATTAAAGCCTCTATTGGCGAAGCAAGCATCTCAATTGCATCTAACAAGGGCTGCCCTCAGGGTGGAGTACTGTCGCCGTTATTGTGGCTCTTGGTAATGGACCACTTGCTCGCTATTTTGAGGAACTCTCGAATATCAATCATTGTCTATGCTGATGATCTGGTGCTGATGGTCAGGGGCAAAATTGAAAGCACAATAGCTGAGCGTATGCAATATGCTCTAAGATTGGCAAACGAGTGGTGTGTTGAAGTGGGACTTAGCGTCAATCCCAATAAAATAACATGTACTCTTTTTACAAATCGGAGGACAATTTCCTTTCCTCCAATAACTTTGAACGAGGAAATACTCAAGATGACGTCTGAGGTTAAATATCTAGGAATCATTTTTGACAAAAAATTAACATGGAACCCCCACTTGAAATATATCGCAAATAAGGCAAACAAAGCATACTTTGGGTGCCAACGTATGTTTGGTAAAACATGGAGCCTAAACCCACAAATGATAATCTGGCTTTACCAAACCATCATGACCAATGATATCTTATGCGGCGTTTATATGGTGGCCAAGACAGAGCAAATAAATGCTCGTTCAGTTTTGGACAAAATTCAAAGGTTAATATGTTTGGGCGCAACGGGAGCAATTAGGACCTGTCCTACTGCTGCCCTTGAAAGATTTCTGGGACTCTCACCACTCCACATACATGTTAAAAGTGTGGCAGGTTTGAGAGCCATAAAACTGAAGGTAACAAGTCAGGTTAGACTGACTAATTCGGGACAAAATAGCATCCTGGATAAACTAAACTTGGCAGACGATATTGCCCAGCTATCAGATATGATGGTAAAGACTACGGACTGCCGGAGGAACTTCACGATCCGGATACCCGAAAGGGACAGGGTGGGGAACATCATTTCCTCCTTACCACAGCACGCATCGGTGTGGTATGCCGATGGCTCACAAACAAACGAGGGCACGGGTGCGGGGGTCGTGGGGCCCGGTTTCAGGCTCTGTGTACCGTTGGGAAAGACCCCTACGGTTTTCCAGGCAGAAACCGTGGCCATCGAGACTTGCGTGCTTCAGTGCCTCAAAAAGAAGTATATACGAACGGAGATCTACATAATCTCGGATAGCCAGGCTGTTTTATTAGCCATGGTAGCTCCCGTGTTCAGCTCTAAACTGACATGGATCTGCTACAGCAACCTTAGAAGGCTGGGTAGGGACAACAAGGTTACCCTCTTGTGGTCCCCCGGCCACTCTAATATACCAGGAAATGAGGCCGCAGACACCTGTGCAAAAGAGGGTGCGGATGGCATCTTCTACGGTCCCGAGCCTAGCGTTGCCTATTCCAAAGGCCATGTAGCGAGGAGGGTCCTCTTCTGGGAGCAGAGATGTTCTGCTTCACTCTGGGAGTTATCTCGGGGCAGACAAAGAAGCTCCTAAATTACAAGATTACACACTTACAGGATGTAATCAGAATGGATCGATCATCTCTGAAATCCCTCATATGGTACTTGACAGGACATGTTCCCTTTATTTATTTTATTTATTTATTTAGTTATACTTAAAAATTTATCAAACTTTTGGCATTCTCCATTTTGAGCTTTTGCTCATTCATAATAGAGTATACCAAAACTGTATTAATAATAAAATGTCTCATTTATTTTGGTAATCAAGATCGCAGCCCACCTGTTCAAATTTACTGAGACCCTTCTTAGTTTATGTTGTATTTGCTATGGAAATATGTGGAAATATAGTCAATATTGATTTCATTGATAACTCCACAGCTTTTGGCAAATCTTTAGATTTGGACACCCAAATAAATTTTATTTTTTCTGGCTCCTTGTTTTCGACATAATGAGTCGCGTGATTATGCCGTTTTGTATCTTGAACAAGTTGCTCTTTAATTAATCAAAAAAGCCAAATTAATTAAGAAAAAATATATTTAAGAAAAAAAATATCTTTCAAAAATAAAAAAATACACGTCGAACAAAGAGGGTCTTTAACTACCATCTATTCAAAATGGGGAAAACCCCATCAGAGAACTGCAGGTTCTGTAATCTGGGAAGAGAAACATCCGAACACTTGCTGTTCGAGTGTGCAATGCGATCGTCCTAAGAAGAATTAAAACACTCAATGCTTACTCTATTCAGTGGCCTCACACCGACCCTGTGAATGTGCATGACCTTGTGGCGTTTATCAAGGACCTGGACCTACATTTCACGATAGATTGATTTCTCTACCCTTACACGGGCATGCATAATAGATCTTGCTGGTCGAAGTGCACAGAGTTCCTATTACCAACCCACCCTCTTAAAAAAAAAAAAAAAAAAAAAAAAAAAATTCCAGTGGAATATCTAAACTCAATAAATCCTTCAGGATTACCGCCATATTGCCTTAAATTAAAAAAGGGTTGTATAATTATATTGCTGCGAAATCAAGTCAGTGACGTTAGCCCGAGCCCGAACTTTTGGTTCATTTCTCGGATTCTCGGATAAAATGTAGCCATCCCGAAAAAGTGTAAATTTTGTAAAAAGTGTAGGCTCATCCCGAAAAAAATATTATAATTAAAATGAATCTAACACGAATAAAAGCAAGTTTAAACCAAATGAATACTAATAAATTTCTTAAAAAATATGTGTAACAAAAAATATAAATTCCTTTAAGAGTAAAGCCTTTCAACATATTCTACAAATTCAAATATAAAATTATGTTCTGCTGGTAGAGTACTCATTTAATATGAAGAAACCTTAAATTATATACAGCCAATACTAGAGACATAGCTTAATGGTTTTTTATAAGGAGGAATAGGCCATAATACTAGCTAACAGCCGGCCAGTACCCCAGCTCCATATCATGGGGATAAACATATGTATGATATATCTCTAGTATGATATGTATGATATATCTCTAGTATTGCGGCTGTATATAATTAAGGGTTTCTCCATATCACACACGCTACACTAAAAATACAAATTTTTCAAAAACATATGTTTATCCCCATGATATGGAGCTGGCGTACTGGCCGGCTGTTAGGTAGTATCATGGCCTATCTGGCCATATATAAAACCATTAAGATATATCTCTAGTATTGGCTGTATATAATTTAAGGTTTCCCCATATCACACACGCTACACTAAAAATACAAATTTTTCAAAAACATATGTTTATCCCCATTATATGGAGCTGGCGTACTGGCCGGCTGTTAGCTAGTATCATGGCCTATCTGGCTATATATAAAACCATTAAGATATATCTCTAGTATTAGCTGTATATAATTTAAGGTTTCCCCATATCACACACGCTACACTAAAAATACAAATTTTTCAAAAACATATGTTTATCCCCATGATATGGAGCTGGCGTACTGGCCGGCTGTTAGGTAGTATCATGGCCTATCTGGCCATATATAAAACCATTAAGATATATCTCTAGTATTGGCTGTATATAATTTAAGGTTTCCCCATATCACACACGCTACACTAAAAATACAAATTTTTCAAAAACATATGTTTATCCCCATTATATGGAGCTGGCGTACTGGCCGGCTGTTAGCTAGTATTTTGGCCTATCTGTCCAAATAAAAAACCATTAAGATATATCTCTAGTATTAGCTGTATATAATTTAAGGTTTCCCCATATCACACATGCTACACTAAAAGTACAAATTTTTCAAAAACATATGTTTATCCCCATGATATGGAGCTGGCGTACTGGCCGGCTGTTAGGTAGTATCATGGCCTATCTGGCCATATATAAAACCATTAAGATATATCTCTAGTATTGGCTGTATATAATTTAAGGTTTCCCCATATCACACACGCTACACTAAAAATACAAATTTTTCAAAAACATATGTTTATCCCCATGATATGGAGCTAGCGTACTGGCCGGCTGTTAGCTAGTATCATAGCCTATCTGTCCAAATAAAAAACTATTAAGATATATCTCTAGTATTGGCTGTATATAATTTAAGGTTTCCCCATATCACACACGCTACACTAAAAATACAAATTTTTCAAAAACATATGTTTACCCCCATGATATGGAGCTGGGATACTGGCCGGCTGTTAGGTAGTATCATGGCCTATCTGGCCATATATAAAACCATTAAGATATATCTCTAGTATTGGCTGTATATAATTTAAGGTTTCCCCATATCACACATGCTACACTAAAAGTACAAATTTTTCAAAAACATATGTTTATCCCCATGATATGGAGCTGGGGTAATGGCCGGCTGTTAGCTAGTATCATGGCTTATCTGGCTATATATAAAACCATTAAGATATATCTCTAGTATTGGCTGTATATAATTTAAGGTTTCCCCATATCACACATGCTACACTAAAAGTACAAATTTTTCAAAAACATATGTTTATCCCCATGATATGGAGCTGGCGTACTGGCCGGCTGTTAGGTAGTATCATGGCCTATCTGGCCATATATAAAACCATTAAGATATATCTCTAGTATTGGCTGTATATAATTTAAGGTTTCCCCATATCACACACGCTACACTAAAAATACAAATTTTTCAAAAACATATGTTTATCCCCATGATATGGAACTGGGGTACTGGCCGGCTATTAGCTAGTATTTTGGCCTATCTGTCCAAATAAAAAACCATTAAGATATATCTCTAGTATTAGCTGTATATAATTTAAGGTTTCCCCATATCACACATGCTACACTAAAAGTACAAATTTTTCAAAAACATATGTTTATCCCCATGATATGGAGCTGGGGTAATGGCCGGCTGTTAGGTAGCATCATGGCCTATCTGGCCATATATAAAACCATTAAGATATATTTCTAGTATTGGCTGTATATAATTTAAGGTTTCCCCATATCACACACGCTACACTAAAAATACAAATTTTTCAAAAACATATGTTTATCCCCATGATATGGAGCTGGCGTACTGGCCGGCTGTTAGCTAGTATTTTGGCCTATCTGTCCAAATAAAAAACCATTAAGATATATCTCTAGTATTAGCTGTATATAATTTAAGGTTTCCCCATATCACACACGCTACACTAAAAATACAAATTTTTCAAAAACATATGTTTATCCCCATGATATGGAGCTAGCGTACTGGCCGGCTGTTAGCTAGTATCATAGCCTATCTGTCCAAATAAAAAACTATTAAGATATATCTCTAGTATTGGCTGTATATAATTTAAGGTTTCCCCATATCACACACGCTACACTAAAAATACAAATTTTTCAAAAACATATGTTTACCCCCATGATATGGAGCTGGGGTACTGGCTGGCTATTAGCTAGTATTTTGGCCTATCTGTCCAAATAAAAAACCATTAAGATATATCTCTAGTATTAGCTGTATATAATTTAAGGTTTCCCCATATCACACATGCTACACTAAAAGTACAAATTTTTCAAAAACATATGTTTATCCCCATGATATGGAGCTGGCGTACTGGCCGGCTGTTAGGTAGTATCATGGCCTATCTGGTCATATATAAAACCATTAAGATATATCTCTAGTATTGGCTGTATATAATTTAAGGTTTCCCCATATCACACACGCTACACTAAAAATACAAATTTTTCAAAAACATATGTTTATCCCCATTATATGGAGCTGGCGTACTGGCCGGCTGTTAGCTAGTATTTTGGCCTATCTGTCCAAATAAAAAACCATTAAGATATATCTCTAGTATTAGCTGTATATAATTTAAGGTTTCCCCATATCACACATGCTACACTAAAAGTACAAATTTTTCAAAAACATATGTTTATCCCCATGATATGGAGCTGGCGTACTGGCCGGCTGTTAGGTAGTATCATGGCCTATCTGGCCATATATAAAACCATTAAGATATATCTCTAGTATTGGCTGTATATAATTTAAGGTTTCCCCATATCACACACGCTACACTAAAAATACAAATTTTTCAAAAACATATGTTTATCCCCATTATATGGAGCTGGCGTACTGGCCGGCTGTTAGCTAGTATTTTGGCCTATCTGTCCAAATAAAAAACTATTAAGATATATCTCTAGTATTAGCTGTATATAATTTAAGGTTTCCCCATATCACACACGCTACACTAAAAATACAAATTTTTCAAAAACATATGTTTACCCCCATGATATGGAGCTGGGATACTGGCCGGCTGTTAGGTAGTATCATGGCCTATCTGGCCATATATAAAACCATTAAGATATATCTCTAGTATTGGCTGTATATAATTTAAGGTTTCCCAATATCACACATGCTACACTAAAAGTACAAATTTTTCAAAAACATATGTTTATCCCCATGATATGGAGCTGGCGTACTGGCCGGCTGTTAGGTAGTATCATGACCTATCTGGCCATATATAAAACCATTAAGATATATCTCTAGTATTGGCTGTATATAATTTAAGGTTTCCCCATATCACACATGCTACACTAAAAGTACAAATTTTTCAAAAACATATGTTTATCCCCATGATATGGAGCTGGGGTAATGGCCGGCTGTTAGCTAGTATCATGGCCTATCTGGCTATATATAAAACCATTAAGATATATCTCTAGTATTGGCTGTATATAATTTAAGGTTTCCCCATATCACACACGCTACACTAAAAATACAAATTTTTCAAAAACATATGTTTATCCCCATGATATGGAGCTGGCGTACTGGCCGGCTGTTAGCTAGTATTTTGGTCTATCTGCCCAAATAAAAAACCATTAAGATATATCTCTAGTATTGGCTGTATATAATTTAAGGTTTCCCCATATCACACATGCTACACTAAAAGTACAAATTTTTCAAAAACATATGTTTATCCCCATGATATGGAGCTGGGGTACTGGCCGGCTATTAGGTAGTATCATGGCCTATCTGGCCATATATAAAACCATTAAGATATATCTCTAGTATTGGCTGTATATAATTTAAGGTTTCCCTATATCACACACGCTACACTAAAAATACAAATTTTTCAAAAACATATGTTTATCCCCATGATATGGAGCTGGCGTACTGGCCAGCTGTTAGGTAGTATCATGGCCTATCTGGCCATATATAAAACCATTAAGATATATCTCTAGTATTGGCTGTATATAATTTAAGGTTTCCCCATATCACACACGCTACACTAAAAATACAAATTTTTCAAAAACATATGTTTATCCCCATGATATGGAGCTGGCGTACTGGCCGGCTGTTAGGTAGTATCATGGCCTATCTGGCTATATATAAAACCATTAAGATATATCTCTAGTATTGGCTGTATATAATTTAAGGTTTCCCCATATCACACACGCTACACTAAAAATACAAATTTTTCAAAAACATATGTTTATCCCCATGATATGGAGCTGGCGTACTGGCCGGCTGTTAGGTAGTATCATGGCCTATCTGGCCATATATAAAACCATTAAGATATATCTCTAGTATTGGCTGTATATAATTTAAGGTTTCCCCATATCACACACGCTACACTAAAAATACAAATTTTTCAAAAACATATGTTTATCCCCATGATATGGAGCTGGCGTACTGGCCGGCTGTTAGCTAGTATTTTGGTCTATCTGTCCAAATAAAAAACCATTAAGATATATCTCTAGTATTAGCTGTATATAATTTAAGGTTTCCCCATATCACACACGCTACACTAAAAGTACAAATTTTTCAAAAACATATGTTTATCCCCATGATATGGAGCTAGCGTACTGGCCGGCTGTTAGCTAGTATCATGGCCTATCTGGCCATATATAAAACCATTAAGA
Organism: Tipula vernalis; assembly: GCA_958295665.1. Lineage (NCBI taxonomy): Eukaryota > Metazoa > Arthropoda > Insecta > Diptera > Tipulidae > Tipula > Tipula vernalis. Next base: position 303,445,517 of record OY282560.1, on the reverse strand, counting down.
TATATCTCTAGTATTGGCTGTATATAATTTAAGGTTTCCCCATATCACACACGCTACACTAAAAATACAAATTTTTCAAAAACATATGTTTATCCCCATGATATGGAGCTAGCGTACTGGCCGGCTGTTAGCTAGTATTTTGGCCTATCTGTCCAAATAAAAAACCATTAAGATATATCTCTAGTATTAGCTGTATATAATTTAAGGTTTCCCCATATCACACATGCTACACTAAAAGTACAAATTTTTCAAAAACATATGTTTATCCCCATGATATGGAGCTGGGGTACTGGCCGGCTGTTAGGTAGTATCATGGCCTATCTGGCCATATATAAAACCATTAAGATATATCTCTAGTATTGGCTGTATATAATTTAAGGTTTCTCCATATCACACACGCTACACTAAAAATAATTTTTTTTCAAAAATATATGTTTATCCCCATGATATGGAGCTGGGGTACTGGCCGGCTGTTAGCTAGTATTATGGCCTATTCCTCCTTATAAAAAACCATTAAGCTATGTCTCTAGTATTGGCTGTATATAATTTAAGGTTTCTTCATAGTAAATGAGTACTCTACCAGCAGCACATAATTTTATATATGAATTTGTAGAATATGTTGAAAGGCTTTACTCTTAAAGGAATTTATATTTTTTGTTACACATATTTTTTAAGAAATTTATTAGTATTCATTTGGTTTAAACTTGCTAGTATTCGTGTTAGATTTATTTTAATTATAATATTTTTTTCGGAATGAGCCTACACTTTTTACAAAATTTACACTTTTTCGGGATGGCTACATTTTATCCGAGAAATGAACCAAAAGTTCGGGGTCGGACTAACTTCACTGACTTGCGAAATCTTGCAATAAAAAATGGATTATGCAATAGGACACGGTTAGTGGTTCTTGATTTAAGCACCAACTGCTTAAAAGTAGAAATAATTACCGGATCACATTCAGGGACAATATATTTTATTCCTAGAATTACATTAGACACAGCTAATGATCCATCTTTGCCTTTCAACTTCATTGACATCAGTTTCCAGTTCGTCTCTCTTATGCAATCACAATAAATAAATCGCAAGGTCAAACGTTCGAAAGAGTTGGATTGTATCTTCCTGAACCATGTTTTACACATCGTCAACTTTATACCACATTTTCTAGAACTGTTACATCAGATTCTTTAAAAATTCAAGTTTTCGAACCACCATGTCAGGGAATAGAAAATGATGTTACAGTAACAGACAACATAGTTTATAAAGAAATATACGATTGAAAAAATATTTTGTGCAAATGCACAGGGGTCCCCTAGTTTTAATTTAATTTTAAATAAATTCGACTCTGTTTGAGTTATGTTTAGAAATAATTATTTATCTCGATTTCGATTTTCAGAAATTCCTGTGGAATCTGTCCCAGCTTTAAAGTACCTTCAAGCATCCAGCCAATATATAGTTTTAACATTGGGCCGTCTTGTGCTAGCCTTTTCATCATTTATACTACTAGTAACAAAATACTAACTATTGACTGCTTAGTTGTCTGTAACCGGGTCAAGTCTATAATTTTAACGTTCCTTTCCTTTCCTTCCGCTACGCTTTGCATAAAAACGGTACACGGTCGGCCCGGCGGCGCCCGGGAAACTTGCTAAGAGTTTGGTCGTGTATTGTAATCAATCAATCAATGAATCAATTCTCTGAAACAACAACCAACTAAAATCCATTTGAATTCGTCAGCTATTTAAACTGAATGACGCAAATTAAACATTCTGTGAAATTGTCATCTACATGCGTCGTAATTATGATGAATTAAATCAATCAACTTGTGCGTATATATGAATTATAAACTAACAGTAATTTAGAATCTAGTTTATTCAGCACTCCCTCTGCCACAAATATAAATCCATTTTTTTAATCAAATCGTGCACAAAGGAACCGAATTCTCAAAAAAAATTAGATTTAATCTTAGGGATATCAATGCTAATCTTCATGTTTATCGCGCGCGTATATACTACCTGCTTTACTACATAGCAAACAACATAACCAACAACAACAAAACCAAACAGTTATAATTTATGGCCCCTCTGCCGTAAAATTTATGAATAAATATTATTGTGACTGTCAATTTTTGATAGAAAAATCCATCAAATTTAATTTCACGTTGGATAAAAATGTAATATGTTGTTGTTGTAGATGGTTTAGTTTTTATGTTCGATATTTGGAGAGGCGGTTTAAATTTTGTGATTTAATTGCTTTGATAATTTATGTATGAACCACGTAAAACGCATAATTTTGATGTTTCTGATTTAGGGTAGAATTTGTTTTGGTACGTACGCTGTGCAAATCATATTATGGTCGATTTTGTTTTAGTACATACCTAGAAAGGAGTATGTATCACCAAACGAAAAGGTTGCGGATTCCTAATATTTGTATAACCAAAATTTAGAGGTGTCATCGCATAATAAATTGTATTGTACTCCAACCATATGTGTATTCGGGTTACGATATAAGATTTTATGGTTATTTGATTTGGCAAAATTTATACAATAGGTGTACACAAAGTAACGTTTACCACCTAGGTTCATTCACATAATGTTATTCGGAAAAATTCAAATCGATAAATTTTTTTTATATTAAGCTTCTTACAAAAAAAATTTGTCGACAAACAAAAACAGAAATTCAATGATTCAGATTTAAAAACATAACAAACGAAAGTTTTAATGGTATAAACATAAAATGTCTTTATGTTAATTAAGGGACTGGTCATGTTAGGTGAAAATAAAATTTAACCTGACTGCTTCTAAAAAAAAAATCGTTTTATTATCTTTACAAGGATAGTCCTAATTGAAATGATAACCGGCTATTAAAATCGTTTTCTTTACAAATCGAGAACCAATTTTTTGTTATGTACCAAAAGTGAGATACGTACCGCGGGAGATGTTCGATTAAATCAAAATAGCGTTTTACTATGTGGGTTGTGTGAGTGTCACCAAACAATTATTTTCCTTGTTAAAGTTTTATCGAGTTTGGGGTTTAATTTGAATTGTTGTTGGTGTTTAAAAAATTTGTGTTTCGTTTGTTGTTTGAATTTGATTATTTTTTACGGATTTTGTGACGTTTTACGACATGATAAATTTTTTTTTATGGCCTTACCGCGATAATGCAGTGATGAATGATTTAGTACGAGGAATTTTAACAAATCCTATTATTGGCTTTTTTCTTTTTAATAAATTTGTTTTTGTGTGCACAGCTAATAAAATTACATTATTTGTACATACGTAGATTGACGTCATACGGCACGGTGGATTTTGGTGGGAAATCCTTTATATTATTGGCGTATATTTATAACGAAGCACAGAACCTAATATTTGCCTCACTGTCTCTGAAGAAAGTATATCGATAGGTTATTAAATCATCGTAAATTGTAATTGGTGATTACATAACTGCAGGTTTCTGAATTCCGAAAACGGAAAAATGTATGGAACTTAAACGTTTTAATTTACTTTTGGAAAAATATATCGGGTAATTTTAAAGTTGGAATGTTAGTCTTCCTATAATCAGCCATACTTTTTTATCTATTGGGTTGTCCAATTAAGATGCAGGAAAACTAGAAATATATATTTTTGAATCGATGGTCAACATTTTTGATGACATTTTGCAAAAGCAGCGTTTCTTGGATGGTGGCTGGACTATCAACGTACACTTTGTGTTTTTTTAAATCCCCATAAAAAGTAATCTAATGGCGTTAAATCGAATGATCTTGCAGGCCAATTCTCAAAAAATTAAGCAATTTTTGAAGGACCTTTGCAATTCGTCGATATTCTCACGCATAGTACACGGTCTTCAATCGAATACGACTCCATAGCGATAAATAGCAAACATTCAACTAACAAAATGGCTTGAAATGACGGAAAACAAACATGGCGACTTTACAAAATTATCAAAATATATTGTTCTTCAGTCATTCAAAAATAAGAAACCTTATGTGGTCACATGCTAATTAAAAAATCCTAATCCATACGAATCGTTCGTTTAGTAAAAGTTCTACAAAATTATATTTTTGAAATCGTATTCAACTCTTAAGGGCCAATATCGGCAATTGCCAACAATGATGACAAAGGTTTGGCTAGCACATGGAATAGGCCCTTTAATTACCTGGTCAAAAACCCTAACCCATACGAATCGTTCGTTTAGTAAAAGTTCTACAAAATTATATTTATAAAATCGTATTCAACCCTCAAGGGCTAATATCGGCCATTGCCAACAATGATGACAAAGGTTTGGCTAGCACATGGAATAGGCCCTTAAATTACCTAGTAAAAAACCCTAATCCATACGAATCGTTCGTTTAGTAAAAGTTCTACAAAATTACATTTTTGAAATAGTACTCAACCCTTAAGGGCCAATATCGGCAATTGCCAACAATGATGACAAAGGTTTGGCTAGCACATGGAATAGGCCCTTTAATTACCTGGTCAAAAACCCTAACCCATACGAATCGTTCGTTTAGTAAAAGTTCTACAAAATTATATTTATAAAATCGTATTCAACCCTCAAGGGCTAATATCGGCCATTGCCAACAATGATGACAAAGGTTTGGCTAGCACATGGAATAGGCCCTTTAATTACCTGGTCAAAAACCCTAACCCATACGAATCGTTCGCTTAGTAAAAGTTCTACAAAATTATATTTATAAAATCGTATTCAACCCTCAAGGGCTAATATCGGCCATTGCCAACAATGATGACGAAGGTTTGGCTAGCACTTGGAATAGGACCCTTAATTACCTAATTAAAAAATCATAGATGGGGGCTGAAGCCGGAGCTGGTACACTGGCTCTACACCGCCGTAGTGAGACCTGTACTCATGTACGGGGTGGGCTCTGGACAAGGTAACTTACAAAAGTAAGATTGAGAGAGTGCAAAGAACGGCCTGTATGCTTGTTAGCGGGGCATTGAGGTCGACACCGACAAGTGCCTTAGAGGTTATGTTGCACCTTCTTCCGGTCGACATTTTTGGCATACAGATGGCGGCAAATATGGCTGTACGACTTGCAGCCGTCTCTCAGTGGAGGTGTCTTAGTATAGGACACTCTACTATCGTCAGATCGTTGAAGGATGAGCTGGCGAATCTTGACTACATTAAACCTACTCTACGCTTCGAGAAGCGATTTCGGACCTCCTTCCCTTCAAGGGAATCCTGGAGGGATAGACCGTCATCGGAAACTGAAGCGTTGCAATTCTTCACAGATGGCTCCAAGCTAGACGGCAAAGTAGGAGCTGGAGTATTCTGTGACAAATTAAATGTATATATTTCTATTCGTCTCCCTGATTACTGCAGCGTGTACCAAGCTGAAGTCGTAGCGATTGAGGAGGTCATGACGTGGTTGAAGCATAATGTGTTATCCTCAGACGATATAACAATCTATGTGGACAGTCAAGCGGCGATCCGGTCGTTAGAATCGGTGTCTTTGTCGTCACGGGTGGCGTTGAGTTGTCACTCATCTCTAAATGAGATGGGTGAGCATTTCAACATCCAGGTAGTCTGGGTCCCAGGTCACTCGGGCGTCATGGGGAACTGCAGGGCAGATGAACTTGCTAGGCATGGTACGACTCTCCAGCTGCAACCGGAAAGGGCAAGTCTGGGGAGGCCTATCACAGCGCTGAGACAAGCACATGGGAAGCAGGCGCTATTCTCAGCGTGGGAAAGGTGGTCTAACACCCTAACCTGTAGAGTTGCAAGACAAGTTTGGCCAAAGCTGGACTTGGGGCGCACTAGGGCATTAATATCCTTACGCAGACGTGAATTAAGAACGGTCGTAGGAATACTCACGGACACTGCCTTTTTGGAGAACATGCAAGAAGGCTGGGTCTGGAGGCTAATGACTTCTGCAGAAGCTGCTTGAACGAAGAGGAGGAAGAGACGTTGGTCCACTTCCTTTGCTCGTGTCCAGCATTGGCTCTCAGAAGGCAGAAACACTTAGGTAAGTTCAGGATGGACTGCCTCTCGGATCTCGAAAACATTAAAGTGCGGGACGTCTTACGCTACATAAGTAGCTCGAAATGGTTCCAATAGGGGTAAAAGGGGATACATCCTGTGGTATCACAATGGACTGTCACCGGTCTAAGTGTGCGTAAGCAGCCACTCCAACCTAACCTAACCTAACCTACCTAATTAAAAAACCCTAATCCATACGAATCGTTCGTTTAGTAAAAGTTCTACAAAATTATATTTTTGAAATCGCACTCAACACTTAAGGGCCAATATCGGCCATTGCTAACAATGATGACAAAGGTTTGGCTAGCACTTGGAATAGGACCCTTAATTACCTTTTTTTTTTTTTTTTTTTTTTTTAATTTAAAATAAATTTTATTTATTTATTTTATGTAATTACAATCTAGTCTCCTGGACTAATTAGCAATTTGTTTCTGACTTAATTTACTAACTTAAATTAATCTATGGCTTCTTCCCATTGGCATTCCGTAGTGTTTGGTAAATTGAAGTAAACCACATCTTTGTTGTGGATTTTAGATCAGCATAATGCTGCTTAAACTGACAATCACACCAGCTCAAAAGGTTTGGTTCTTTTAAGTCTGCGAACTAAATTCGTGATGCTTAGGAGCTGAGTTGCCTCAATGTTCACATGTTGGCGGAGCCTTTCTTCATGTCTCCGTGCTTTTTCCTGGATTTCATTTAAGATGAGGTTCATTTTAAGGTCCCTATGAAGGTCATTGTTCCTAACATACCAAGGTGCATCAACGATGTTCCTTAATACCATATTCTGAAATCTTTGGATGATATTTACGTTGCTCTGTTTGGTACAACCCCAAAGCTGAATACCATAAGTCCAAATCGGTTTCAATATTTGCTTATAAAGTAGAAGCTTGTTGTATGTTGATAAAGAAGAGTTCCTTCCCATCAGCCAATACATTTTTCTGTATTTAAGTCTTAATTCTTCACTTTTCTTCTTGACGTGTGCTTTCCATCGTAGTTTAGCATCCAGGGTCATGCCGAGATACTTAGCTGTGTTCGCATGCGGTATTATTTCCCGATTTATGGTAATCGGAATATGTTCGATTCGTCTGTTTGTAAAGTTGATGTGAACTGATTTAGCTTCATTTAGTTTTATTCTCCATCTTTTTGTCCATTTATATATTTGAGTTATAGCTGATTGTAACTTCTGTGTTGATTCTTCGTTGCTTTTCCCAACAGCTAAGATCGCCGTATCATCTGCAAAAGTTGCCACTGTGTTGTTTTCTAATGTAGGAAGATCATAAGTATATAGTAGGTATAAAACCGGCCCTAATACACTGCCCTGTGGAACTCCTGCATTGATTTCTTTCAATTCAGAAAATGTATCATCTAACTTAATCCTGAAGAACCTATCTTTCAAGTATGATTCTAGTATCTTAGCAAATTGCATTGGTAGAAGATTCCTTAACTTGTGGTTAAGTCCTTCATGCCACACTCTATCAAACGCTTGTGCAACGTCTAGAAATACTGTTGAACAGACTTTTTTCTCCTCTAATGCTTTCTCAATTATACTGGTTATTCTGTGTACTTGATCAATTGTTGAGTGTTGGTTGCGAAAACCGAACTGATGATTTGGGATCAAGTTTTTACTCTCGATTATCGGATTTAATCTTTTTACCAGAAGCTTCTCAAAAAGTTTGGACATGACTGGCAATAGCGAAATTGGCCTATAAGACGATGTTATGTGTGGTGGTTTCCCAGGTTTTGGGATCATAATTACTTCTGCAATTTTCCATAAGCTTGGTACACATTTGATTCTAAATGCTACATTTATAAGATTGGTGAGTTTCACCAGAGCTTTCCTTGGCAGTTCTTTTAAGATTTCTGCAGTAATAAGATCGTACCCAGGAGCTTTTTTCGTATTCATATTAGCTGTTATCTCACGCATGACTTCTTTTGGTGTTGTGGGTAGGATTTCTTTACTTTCTTGCACAGCTTGTTCAGTTATTATCTCGGCTTCCAACGTTTGGTCTTCATGTGGCTGGAATATTTTTTCGAGGTGTTCGGCAAATTCTCGAGCTTTGTCTTCATTATTTCTAGCCCATTTCTCACCTGCTATTTTTATTGGGGGAATCTGCATTATTGGTCTTTTGATTCTTTTGGTTGCTTTCCAAAGAGAATAATCAGTACTGTTATCATTAGTTAATTTTCTTAAATAGTTGCTGATTGATTCATCTTTCAATTCTTTGATCTCTCTTCTTAATTGTTGAGTGAGGTTGTTCAAATGAGTTTTATCTTGGGGGGTCCTTGTTTGTTGCCATACTCTTCTCGCTCTTCTTTTTTCTGCGAGGAGTTCCCTAATTTCCATAGGGTAATTGTTTCCCTTGATTTTCGTTTTAATTTCAGGAGTATTTTCCCAAGCTGATTGCTGCATATCGTTTACAAATTTGTGAACTTCTTTGTCTAATTGTTCTTCAGTCTTTAATGGAACCATTAAGTTAATTTTTTCTTCTAGCGATAGTCTAAAGCATGCCCAATTAGTGTGATTATTTACTAGGAAAGGGTTTTTTTCTTTTTGAATGATTTTTTCACTTAACGTTAGAAGTATTGGTGAATGATCAGAGTTTAAGTCGTGGCTTTCATCTACTTGTACATAATTTACAGATATGTTCTTTATTATAAAGAAATCAATCAGATCTGGCACTTTGTTTGGATCAGTTGGCCAGTAGGTTGGTTTTCCAGTTGAGAGGGCTTCACAACTTCATTTTCTGATAGCTTTTAGGAGTTCTTTACCCTTAGTTGTTGTTAATCTGGATCCCCAGTGGACATTTTTTGCATTAAAGTCTCCTCCAAGTACAAATCGTTTTCCTAATTTACTGAGGAACTCGAGATAATCTTTTTCTTTCATTGAGTGCTTCGGTGGGCAGTAAATACTAGCAATACAAATAGAACTACTTTTGGATTTGACAATAACAGCAGTTGCTTGTATTTCTTCCGTTTCATATTTTAACTCCTCATAGTGATGAATACTATTTCTAATTATAACAGCACTACCTTCTTTAGCAGTGTTTCCAGGGTGAATGGTGTGATATATTTGATAATTTTTAAATTTAATGTTTGATTGCCTAGTGAAGTGTGTTTCCGTGATGAGACATACATCGATTTTTTCTGTGTCCAGGACCACTTGCAGTTCTTGTTGATGTTGCATCAGTCCATTGGCATTCCAACATAAGATTCTAAGATCTTTGGCCATTTTTCTGTTTAGGGATGGCTCCCTTAGTGCTGTACTCTAGTTTCTGTAATCGCTCATCAAATGTATTTAGTCTGCTTAAAATTAATTTAAGTGTTTGACTTATATCGTCATTTTGAGCAGTTTTTCCTGGATTTCCGTTGCTCATCATCACTTGAGCATAAGTCATTTTACCAAATTGTCCTTGAGTAGTTCCCGACACTCTACGATTTACTTCGGGTCGGTTCATCTTAACCGCTTGTTTCCTGAATGAACTTGGATTTTTAGCAATCACGTTCTTATTTTTGATATTTTGCAGTTCAATAGCAACGCTGCATCCTCTGTAGTTAGCCGGATGGTTTTCTCCACAGTGAACGCATTTAGGTTGAACATTTTGGGCTTTTACACAATCTTTGGTATGATGTTTACCTAAACATTTGACACACCTAGGTTCCCTGTTGCAATATTTTTGTGTATGTCCATAGGCTTGGCATTGTTTACATTGTGGTATAAGCTTAGACCTTCTTAGAGGCTGAATAACCACTTTGCACCCCAAGATGTACTTAATTTGATAAATTTTTTCGATATCTTCATCAGTATCGAAGGTCAACATAAACATGTTGAGAGGTACTTTGCCTCTCCGTTTTAGCTTAATCGATGCTTCAGTTGCCTTAAATCCTTTTGCTTTCAGGTCATCAATTATTTTATCTGGTTTATACGTCCTTAATTACCTAATTAAAAAACCCTAATTTATACAAATCGTTCGTTTAGTAAAAGTTCTACAAAATTATATTTTTCAAATCGGACTCAACACTTAAGGGCCAATATCGGCAATTGCCAACAATGATGACAAAGGTTTGGCTAGCACATGGAATAGGACCCTTAATTACCTAATTAAAAAATCCTATTCCATATGAATCGTTCGTTTAGTAAAAGTTCTACAAAATTATATTTTTGAAATCGCGTTCAACACTTAAGGGCCAATATCGGCCATTGCCAACAATGATGACAAAGGTTTGGCTAGCACTTGGAATAGGACCCTTAATTACCTAATTAAAAAACCCTAATTTATAAGAATCGTTCGTTTAGTAAAAGTTCTACAAAATTATATTTATGAAATCGCACTCAATTCTCAAGGGCTAATACCGGCCATTGCCAACATTGATGATAAAGGTTTGGCGAGCACATGGAATAGGCCCTTTAATTACCTAGTCAAAAACCCTAATCCATACGAATCGTTCGTTTAGTAAAAGTTCTACAAAATTATATTAATGAAATCGTATTCAACCCTCAAGGGATATTATCGGCCATTGCCAACAATAATGACAAAGGTTTGGCTAGCACATGGAATAGGACCCATAATTACCTAATTAAAAAACCCTAATCCATACGAATCGTTCGCTTAGTAAAAGTTCTACAAAATTATCTTTTTGAAATCGCATTCAACCCTTAAGGGCCAATATCAGCCATTGCCAACAATGATGACGAAGGTTTGGCTAGCACTTGGAATAGGACCCTTAATTACCTAATTAAAAACCCTAATTTATACGAATCGTTCGTTTAGTAAAAGTTCTTCAAAATTATATTTATGAAATCGTATTCAACCCTCAAGGGCTAATATCGGCCATTGCCAACAATAATGACAAAGGTTTGGCTAGCACATGGAATAGGACCCTTAATTACCTAATTAAAAAATCCTAATCCATACGGATCGTTCGTTTAGTAAAAGTTCTACAAAATTACATTTTTGAAATCGCATTCAACTCTTAAGGGCCAATATCGGCCATTGCCAACAATAATGACAAAGGTTTGGCTAGCACATGGAATAGGCCCTTTAATTATCTGGTCAAAAACCCTAACCCATACGAATCGTTCGTTTAGTAAAAGTTCTACAAAATTACAGTTTGAAATAGCACTCAACACTCAAGGGCCAATATCGGCAACTGACAACAATGATGACAAAGGTTTGGCTAGCACATGGAATAGGACCCTTAACTACTTAATTAAAAAATCCTAATCCATACGAATCGTTCGTTTAGTAAAAGTTCTACAAAATTACATTTTTGAAATCGCATTCTACTTTTAAGGGCCAATATCGGCCATTGCCAACAATAATGACAAAGGTTTGGCTAGCACATGGAATAGGACCCTTAATTACCTAATTAAAAAATCCTAATCCATACGAATCGTTCGTTTAGTAAAAGTTCTACAAAATTATATTTATGAAATAGCACTCAACCCTCAAGGGCCAATATCAGCCATTGCCAACAATGATGACAAAGGTTTGGCTAGCACATGGAATAGGCCCTTTAATTACCTGGTCAAAAACCCTAACCCATACGAATCGTTCGTTTAGTAAAAGTTCTACAAAATTACAGTTTGAAATAGCACTCAACACTCAAGGGCCAATATCGGCAAGGGAGCAGTTCGCGATGGCAGTACGGATGTTGTCAGAGTACGCCGAGGTGTTTCCAAGCAGCAAGGATGAATACGGCCGAATGGAGGTGGTACAGCACAGAATCAAAACGGGAAGTACACCACCAATTAGACAGGCACCCAGAAGACTGCCATTGGCAACAATAGATGTGCTGGGATAAAATCATTGAGCCATTCAACAGTCCATGGAGTTCACCGGTAGTTCTAGTGTGAAAGAAAGACGGGCCAATAAGGTTTTACGTAGATTATCGAAAACTAAACGATGCCACGAAGAAGGACAGCTATCCATTACCCAGGATAGATGATTCGCTAGACACACTGTCAGAATCAAAGTTATTCAGCACCCTGGACTTGAAGAGTGGATATGGGAAAGTTCAGAATTTTCTACGAGCACCGTTCTATGGCAATTCACTGTTATGCCATTTGGCCTGTGCAATGCACCAGCTACGTTCGAGAGACTTATGGAGAAAATTTTAAGAGGGCTGTACTGACACGACATCATTGTAATCGAGAAAATTTTCGAGGGACACCTCAAAAATCTGTGCGAGGTGTTACGATGTATCAAGGCTGCAGGAATAAAAGTGAGCTCGGACAAGTGTGCATTCTTCAAGAACGAAGTGAAGAACCTGGGGCATATTGTATCGGAGAAGGGAATTCGCACTGATTCAGAAAAAATAGAAGCAGTACGAAGTTGGCCAGTGGCGAGGAATGTACGTGAGGTGCTCTGCGCATACTACCGAAAATTTTTCGCAAATTTCTCGTATATAGCTGCAAGTCTGCACAAACTAACCGAGATAAGCCAGCCTTTACCGTGGACTGAAGCCTGCCAAACATCATTCGAACAGCTAAAAACAGCATATCCTCGGCCAAAAGTGCAAAAAGTGTCACAATTGCGCAGCTAGCAAAGGACCAGCAAGGCGAACCAAAGGCAGAATGCAGCAGTACAACGTGGGAGCTCTATTTGAACGACTGGCTAGGGATATCGGTGGGTCGTTTCCATAAACAGTTGGTGGAGATCGATACCTCCTTGTATGAATCGACTACTTCAGTAAGTGGCCGGAAGCCTATCCAATACCAAACCAGGAAGCACAAACAGTGGCCGGAGAGTTCGTAAACAACTGGATTAGCAGATATGGCGTACTGTTGGAGTTAGTAGCACCCTGGCTATGCCTATATCAGTTCCCGAGCCGTCGTGATTTGGTTCTTTCTGTCTCCATTTCGGTATGCTTAGCCAGGGAAAACTTGTTCCCATCCCTGCCACTTGGAGGCGCATACTCGTCTACTATCAAAATGTCGTATATGTTATTAACTGTCCCAGTAATAAAAAAGTAAAATCATATCGAACGTTAGCTCTTGTATCCCTGCCCTAGCCCTGATATCTATGGCTTGTATCCAGCTGATCGACCTAATTTCTCTCATACTCATAAATAACATATGGTTAATGTCCTCATATTCATAGCCACAGTCACAAATACTTGACTATGCCCTGTTAACATTTGAGTAAAATGCGAGCTAAGTACTAGATTTTGAGCTAGCCTTTTCTCAATATTTGGCAAGAAACTAAAGGTAATTCTGCCATTTAAAGAGTTGCTCCATCTATCTTGCCATTTTGCTAATGACACACGCATATCAACCTTTAGAGATCTCAGGAGATTTGGTCTTATTTTCCTATCGGAAAGTAGGATATCACAGAATGGAATATCTTGCCTTTTCCTAAATTTATAAGTTATCAGCCTTTCTTCTAATAGTATATCAATCGGAATAACGCCAGCTAGAATAGTGACAGCATCAGTTGACACCGTTCTGTACGCCTTAGTAATTCCGATTAGGATGCCCCTTTGAGCACATACTAGTGTTCTGCGATGGTAGCAATTCATTCTCCTAGCCCACATGCATAAGTCATGGACGCTACAACCAAACCTTCATATAGCATGGCAAGAGTGCTTTGTTGCAAGCACCATGTTTCTCAGTTTTCACTAATCGCTCTTTGCGCTTTTTCTTGAATAGCCTGCCTTGAATTACCAGCAAAACTCATTACCTTATCATCTGCAAAAGCAACTTCGTCAATTCCATCAATCATGCTGCTGTTGAATACTAAATTCCAGAGGTGTGGTCCTAAGACGGAGTCCTGTGGGCATCCCTTGTTCACACTTTTACTTAGCGTCCCATGGTTAGTAACTATACAGTTGCAATTCTTCCAGAGAAGTAAATGCTGATTATGGAGTAAAGATTTAATGGACAATTAAACCTCTTTAGCTCTTTTATAATACTAGGCCTCCACAGATTATCAAAAGCTCCAGATACGTCTAGGAAAACTCCCAGAACATACTTTTGCTCTGACTGTTTAACCATGTTGACCAGAGTCACCATGGCGTCCTCTGCGGAGCGTCCCTCTCTGAACCCAAACTGTTTGTTACTATATTTACCACTATCTTGAAATGCATCCAATAATCTGCCCAAGACTGGTAGCAGCATGATTGGTCTGTATGCTTTTGGGTCGGTTTGATCACGATCACCGTCTTTTCTGATGATAATGACTTTTACATTCGTACATGCTGTCGGAAAGATGCCCTTAATAAGACATCGACCATGCTCTTTGTATCACTTCGACCTCGATGTTATCTAGACCAGGCGCTTTACTCCTTTTCATTGACACAACTGCCGACTTTGTTTCGTCACTATTAAATAGTTCGACGTCGGATGTGACTGGTGCAGTGGATCTTAACGCTCGGACAAGTCCTTGCGTAACTGTGCCATTTTCCTCTATATCATCGGGAAGCAGGGTGTTTAGTAAGTATTGAGTAGTGTCCTTCCAACAAGTAGTCGGAGCACCATCGCTACCTACCAGGGTACTAAGTACCTCTAAAGTTTTCAACCTTCCTCTGTACCATTGATATATTTAACGTAAGCATTTCTATGCGCCACATATCTAAGTTTTTTGCTTGCTCTTATTTCTGGGTGTACTTCTCTTTGATCTTTGGTCCAAGAAGGAAAATTTCCCTTTCGTGATTTTTTCAATTGAATACTTACTTGCATTAGAAACGTGTATGAGCGAGCTTGTTATCTCACGCTCATCTCTAGATACATCATTTGCAGAGACAATTGTCAATCTACCTTTCAATCCTTGCCAGTTAGTGCCCAATAGATTGCTGAATTTCTCCCAGTTTGCGTATTTAAGCGTAGGTACGCGAGGTACCTTATTAGAAGTTTGAAATCCTTTTTGCGCAGTTTCCTTGCATAGTGTAAAAACAATTACTCTGTGATTACTAGTAATCTAATTTTCTTTGACTGACCAATTTGATATTCTTCTCAAAAGACTATTTGTCGTTAAAGTTAGGTCAATATTTGATTCCCCATTATGACAAAAAAAAAGATATTGTGTGAATGTGAAGTTACACGATCACTAACAGACGCACCAACGTTTATATAGATACCTGCCGCCATATTGAGCTGCCATCGGCACTCGGCATTCAAAAGTAGACGTTTTAACGAAAATATTGGTGCCCTTAAAATATTTTTTGGATGCGCTAAATGTTGGGCGTGGAGGTGGGCCGGTTGATGTGAAACGTTCATTATTAAACAACGTTTATAATTTTTTAATTTAAGACATAGTTTTACCTGTAATATCACAATCTTAATTAATTAGATAGAGAACAAGATTTCAGCAACAACAAAAAAAGGGCAAAAATGACGAACTACCCAAAAATTCCACGAAACTTTCTTTTTGGTTTTCCCTTCTTTTCCACTGATATGAAAATTAGTCTACGGAGAATACAAAACAACAACAAGCAAAACTGAAAACTCTTCAAATTTGCATGTATCGCAAATTTCGCCAAAAACGATGTTTTTCGATATGGTGAAAACTTTTTATTTTCTCGAGTATGGTATATGGATACACACACCCCATTGACATATTTTTTGTACTCCAAAGAAACAAACATTTATGTATGTATGTCTTTATCTTTACATAAAGATGAATGCTTGGAGTAACATAAATCTTTCGTGATAAGTGTATATACGAGATGTCAAATTAATTTGATCATGAAGAATTTATGTTGCAAATTTTTATCGAAATTTAACTTATCATACCAAACGAACGACATTAGGTACAAATTTTTTGTGGAAGAACACGTGATAACATAGAGCAGAGTAGAGTACTTTCAAAACTAAATATTCATAAATAGATTTTTAATTAAAGCTAACACTTAATTTAAAGATAAAATCTTCCTCTCGTCTTATTGTAATTTTGGGTAAATCCTTTTATTGTTGACTCTAGTATTTTTTTTGATGTTATCCTGAGAAGGTTGTTGTAATCACATTAAAATGATTTTTTTTGTCTTATTTTTTGGGTTTGTTGTTTTTTTTCGTTTTCAATGAGGGCGACAATGGTTTCACATTATATGTACAATTACATAATATTTTCATGTATGAGAATTAATAGTCCGAGACAAATGTGTTTTGTATTTAAGGATTATTGCAATCTGATATTGGAATACAATTAAGCGGGTTGATTATTTTGAGGGAGTTTATTGAAACTGTTATGTTATTATGTGGATAGCGAAAGCAAGAATTCCTGCATTGCAAACAATCACAGCTTTCTAGATTGCGAATAACCGGCAAAGGGGGAAAAATACAGGCATGGCTACTTAATCAAAAGTAATCATGCACGAATTTTTATCCGTTGCTAAATTTGCATTTACAAAAAAATGGAGGTGTGGCCAACACACGACTTTCTTTTACAAACAGAGAATTTTGAGAAATTTTATTTTTTTTTTATAATTTTTTAAATTTTTTTTTTTTAATTTTTAAATTTTTAAATTTTTTTTTTTAATTTTTTTTTTTTTTAATTTTTTTTTTTTTTTAATTTTATTTGTTTTTAATTTTTGGAAACTTTTTGTATTTAGTAGTTTTTTGTAAACCTTATACTTTTTAAGATATTTGCAAAATAAATTTTCTGGACCAAGGGAGTGGTCACTTCCGGTTAGCCGATTTGGAGTAAAATTAACTGGGACCTCCCAATTTATCAAAAAAGCTTAAATCTGAAGTTTCAGTTCGATTGGTTGAACCATCTGGGCTGTGGAGAGGACACAGACAGACTGACAGACTGACAGACAGACACCATTTCGAAACCCACTTTTTCGGACTCAGGGGACCTCAAAACAAATAAATCTCTAAAAATCTCAAGGTCCAAAATTTTCATGATTACTATACTTTATTTTACTAGAGTAAAAGAAAGTAAAAACTTAAAAATCGAATAGTAAATTTGCCTTTGGTTTATTGAATGTATACCAATTGAACCTTTTAACTCAATCTTCAGCTCAACCACCAACTCAATTTACAACTCCAACTCAATCGCAACGCAATCACCAATTCAACTCCAACTCAACTTTTAAATCAACCCTCAAGGCAGTTACACAGTGTTGAAACTGTGGATAATTTCTGACCCTACGAATGTGTACCATGATCTCCAAAACTCAATTCGCAACAGAAGAATTCGAAATAGTGGTCCGAGAGCGGTCGCTGTATTTGCTGTTGGTTTTAAACGCGATTTTCTCAAAATCAGGTTTTCGACCTGATTGACAGCATAGAACAGATAGTTTTTTTTGTCCGATCGACCTAATTCAAAATGGATTCTGTTCAGGAAATGTGTCATTATTGCCGTATCGTACGCTTTTTTGATTGCAAATTTTTGAGACAGACGTGTTTTTGTCTGCTCCGTAAAATAAAATTTTTTTAGTGTAATTTATTTTTATTTTGATTAATTTAAATTATTTAATCATGTTTTTAGTTAAGTGTAATTTTAAATTAATATTTATGTTTCCATTTGTATGCGTTTTTGTGTTTAATAGTGATGTAGTTTAATGTGAATTTGCAAAATGTAATCCACCGGGATGCATTTATCAGGCAATGTTTTGAATTTACAGTGAAAGAAATCAAATTTCTTGATTTCTTGATTAATTGCATGATTTTGATTTTAATGTTTGTGTGATTGTACATAAAATCTAAATACAAATGTCTCATATTTTAGATCGAATTAGATTTAAAATTAAAATTGACTCAATTTGATATACGCAGTTAATTAAAATGTCTTATTTTATTTTTACAACATATTTTGGTATTTTATTTTATGTACAATTGACACAAATATATTCTTGAAGCTTGATACTACATACTCGTATGTAGAATTAGGAATATTTCCATAAATTTTTACATAGTTTTAATATTTATCTATGTATATGCATATAATTGGATTATATTCGCTATAAGGGTATTATGTGCATGTAATGTAATGAAAACATGTTCACATTGGTACATCACCTGCTACGCACATGGAAGATTTTATTTTCATACAATCTTTTTATTCTCTATGTGTGTTGGTGGTTTGTATTACGGTTCTATTATTTTTATTTTTATTTTGTTGTTGTTTTACTCTGTGTGATTTTTATATTCATGAGACAACTATAGTGTGCTTGATAAAACATGAACTATACAAACACAATGAAAATTTTAATGTATTCCATTCAAATAGGATTCTTATACTTCGTATAATCGAGTAAGTTTGAGTCGAATCGGAAACTGCCATATAAAATAGTTTATTTTTCCATATAAAATAGTTTATTTAGGTATGATTAATTTTTAATACGGGGTATTATAAACTGCATTAAATTATATTAATTATATTAAATTAATTTAAATAATATTATAAGATTATAAATTAACTGAATTATATGAATAAAATACTAATATAGAAATATTAATTTTGAGTTGAACTTAGATTTGGTTTGCAACATATGTATAATGACGTATTAATGTGAACAACGTTGCTAAATGTATTGAACTTAATTAATTAACTTAATGGATTTATTGAAATTTAGGTTGCAGTTTTCACAAACAAACGTCAATATTACTTATATGGTACAACGATATAATTCAATTTCCATTCATTGATTTATTATTTTACTGACTTATATTTTTAAGTGATAACGGTAAATGGTACGGCGGAGATCTCTTAAATAGCTGAATAATGCTAATTGGATTTTTGTTAAGTTAGTCTACTGTTTATAAGTTTTAAATAAAATTCGAAATATTGATGATCAATGTCTTATAAATAACGAATAGCCGATTAATTTGATATACATTGTCAGAGATATTAATGACCATGATGTTGAATTTAATTAATTACGTATACTCTTCATCGTTAATGGTTGTGTTTGTGAGTACAAATCTAGATAAATGGAAGGAATTGTTGTGATGGTTGAGGAGTAGTGTGGTTGTGAAAGTTTACCGAATTACTTCAACTATAATAGTAGTTTGAGCTTAATAGTAATTTTATGTTGCGAACATTTGTCGAACATACATATGTATTTGCGAATATATGTAGCTGATGTAAATTATACTTAATTATATATAATTGTTAGGTTGTCTCCGAGCTATAGAAATACTGGTGAATCCTGGCTCAGCATCCAGAAACTCCAAGCATCCAGCTGTTATGTAACGTAGAAATTGTATGTTGTTGTGATAACTATTTTATTTTATTTATCACTAACTAATTTATGTAAGTTAAATTTCATTGATTACGTAGTAAAGATATGGTATAATGGTGAATAGAGCTGCTGAGTTTGCAAAGCTCGAGCTTTCGATCTTTTTAGAGTACACGCGTTTTTGATCCCAAAATATTAATTTTATGACATAAATTATCTCTCTTTATTAAGAAAATTCTCTTTATCTCTTGAATGGTAAGAGTTACAAACATTTTAACAATACTTTCTAATAGTAACTTGGGTATGAGGAATCCGAATCTGAAATCAAATTTTCGAAATTGGAAAAAAATGCTACACACGGACACACTTTTCAAATTCATAGACGTACTTTTTCAAAGTTCGCCGAAAATAAAAATATCGATTATTTCAAGCAAAAAAATCGAGCTTCTAACTCTGCAATTACCCCCAAAAGCTGAATCTTTTCGGCTCGAGCTAGCTCGAGCCTGCCGCTCTAATGGTGAATCATTAATTTTTTTTTTGGTTTTAATCTATGCAATCTGTTTTGGGGCTCAAGGCACCCCCAACTCTTTCGCAGTTTACTTTTACCGTCCTACTTTACGCATTATGTATGGAAATCGAGGACGTGTGGCTATAGACCCGTTTTGTATAAACCACCTGCACATTGCATAGTGCTGACATGAAAGGTGGGTCGGCCCATGGATTCTGCACTCTCAACAGGGGGTCCTAGATGTGTTCATCTTCATCACCGATCGTAATCAGATGATGAAAAATCCCTTTTGCATCCCGCCCCTATCGGGATTCGAACCCGGTACCTTCCGATCCAACCGCCGCAGCTTTAACCACTGCGCCGTTTGGTCGGTAAATCATTAATTTAATTTAATTTTCAGATATACCTGGGAAATTCTATTTGAGCTTTATTCGTAAATTTTCTGCTGTGATAAGTGTTCATGTGGGGGCGCGTGAGTTCGATTGAAGCGAATGATTGGTACAACAAATTGGGTCTGCTGCTGGGACAGAAAGTTTGCTGTATTGTTGCTGTGTGTCCGAGTAGTATGTTTGTGGACCGATAGGTCCCTAGCGGTACTTTGTGGAGTCAGGGGGATGTATTGGATAAAGTTTGGAGTGATTTGGTTGAGCATTCGTGTGGGAACGGCAGACAGAGGCTTGTTTTTATTGTTTTTATTCGTTATTTTTTTGTGATTGTTTTGATTCGATCTTGTCCAGTAGATGGTTTGCGAAGCTTGGAGAGTGGCTTGGATTGTAATTTTTATTTATTGTAGCTGTGCCGGGAGTGTTTCTGGGTGGTGAGGAAGGAGTCTCCATCATGATTTGTAGGGAGGAAGGACTTACTGTTCGACAAATTGCTTTTAGGATTGGTCGATCATCGGCTGTGGTTCGCGGCTACCTAGGGGAAGGTCCAAGTTATGGCTTGAAAAGGGAAGCAAATGAGGTGGTAGGCTGTCCGTCTCTCGGAAGGGGGAGGGGGCTAGGCATAGGAGGTTGGGCGCGGATCGGATCATTGAGAGGTTGGTGTTGTCTGTTGCAGGGCAGTATATTGCTCGAGCGTTGGGAGCGGCGAGGAGCAATAGGTGGTCGACGTTGCGGGGTGGGCCTGATTTGACCCATAGCCGTGTCAACAATTGGCTACTGTTCGTCGAGCGATACATGCGTTGGGGGATGAATGGCAAAAGGTGATTTTTTCATCAGAGAAAATCTTAGAAAATCACTTTTTGCCGTTCGACCTTCCAGCGCGTGTGCCGCTCGGTGGGCAGTGGCCGATTTTTAATGTGGTTGTAGGTTGAGTTGGGCTTACTTTGCAGTTTCAACAATTTGATATTTTTTGTCGTTCCTGGTACTCGAGCGGTGTGTTGTTTTGTGGCGGATGACCCCAAGTTTTCTTTGATTTGTTTTGCGGTTGACTTGTTGCGTGTCGCTTCCTTCATTATTTTCTCTATTTGAGGGTTGGATAGCTTACTACTTCCTTTGAATTTTTTATGGGCCATAACTTTGACTTTTTTTTTGGGTAGCTGTGGGCCGCGGTTGGTGGTCGATCGGTTTTGGGAGCGGTTTGGCGAAAGGTGGGTCCTTGTTCTCTGTAGGGAAATGGTGGGTTCTTGTTCTAAATTCGGGAACTTTCGCTTCGGAATTGCTGTGGTGATTGCAGGTTGTAGTCCAGGCCATTTTCTGGGCTTTGTAAAGTATTTACTGGATAGGAGCGAGTCGGGGAAATTGAAGGGTTCTCGTCTGGGGGTGGTGGTGGCGCGTTTCTGTCTTCTGTTTTTGTACGGATGTTTAGCTGGATATTTGGTACATTTTTTCTGTTTCTATAGAGTGCCGTTGGGGTCTTGTCGGTTTGCGAACGTATTATTCGATCATGCAGTGGTATTGCGGTGGACTTTTTGTTTTGCTGGCGGACCTAGTTTTTTGTACTAGTCATGTGTGTTCTTTTATGAATATTTATGACTTTATTTACTTATAGTGCTAAACTGAATTATTGTTGATTCTAGACTTTTGTTGCATCAATTTTTAAGTTATATTATATGATTTTAAAAATAATTAACTTAAGTTTAATTTTATGGTAGTAGCTTAGTAATTTTAAATTTGTAACTATTCTTTTAGAATTTCTGGCTTAGAATTGGGAAAGTCTCGATATTGTGTTTTGCTCATTAATGTATATTAATCAATTTAGTTTAAAGAATAAATAAATAATCCAATTTTCAGAATATAACATAGTTCCAGAATTAATCATTATTATAGTGATTAAAATTAATCCTGAGTTTCACAATTAAATTTTAGCTTGAATCAACTCTTCAGCATCAATAGGTAGTGAATAAGCTGTAGTTTAGAAATTGTGTTGTCCTGTGCTAACTATTTTTACTAAATATTTACTAACAATGGTGGTTTGGCGACTATTGGAGGGGGGGACCAAAGTTGAGTAGATTACTCTACCAGGTCCGTAACCTTCCAGTAGGGTGCGCATCACGTGAGCTGTTCTGGTCTTGTCATTAGGCAGCTGCGTGATGGGTACAATTGTGTAAGAGGTAACCTGTTCACAATTCGCAAGTGTACGTACTGCCTCCTCGTGGCAACCACTGGTAACTAAGGCCATTTGGCACATTTTTGCCCATTTGGCACAGGCTAAAGTACGGCACTTAGGGAGAAAACCTTGACAAAAAACCCTAATCTAAGGTGGAACAGCATATGCCGATGGATGAATGGCTGATAGGTTAATCAGTCCAAAATATGCGGACTCTGGATACGAGGTATCCTCCAGTTTTATTTAGCCTTCCTGTAGTAAAGCTGGGTGACTTACAGGCGATTTGCAATTCCCAGCAACTCGTAAGAGTAAAATCAAACGGAATACGGGGCAGGAGTAGGAATATACGGGAGTGGGACAACCCTCCAGAGGTCCTCGCGCTCCAATGCTACCGTGTTTCTAGCGGAACTACATGCTGTAGTAAACATCTAGGAGGGAGAGCAATAAGCCCAGATAGTATGTATCACGTACCGGGAGGCAGTATTGTCAGGTTCATTAAGAACCTGAATATTTTGCTGGACGGATAATTAAGCAGGGTCCAGCACAATAGATCTTTTAGGTCGCAGTGCGAAGTGGCTGTTCGCCCGCATGGCCCTCCAATAAAAATAATAATAAAAAAATACTAACAATTTTACTAACTAACGATCGCTTAGGTGTCTGTAATCGGGTTGAGACTGTCCCAACTAATAATCCTATCCTATCCTTCGGTTTTGTGATATGTAAACGGGTGTACGGTGTGTGGCCGGGAGTGCAGGAGTTTCTGCTATAATGCTTGGCCGTATATCCTAATTAATCAATCAATCAATTAACAATTTACTCGTGATTTTAGTTGAAAAATAATTTTTTTTTTCAAAT
This sequence comes from Tipula vernalis, assembly GCA_958295665.1. NCBI lineage: Eukaryota > Metazoa > Arthropoda > Insecta > Diptera > Tipulidae > Tipula > Tipula vernalis. The sequence goes on along the minus strand of OY282560.1, from coordinate 303,422,491 downwards.
GGCCTGTATAATAATTCTGTACGGTGCGGCCATAGCCATTACGTGTAACTGCCTTAATCTAACCTCAAACTCAACGACTAACCCAATTCAAGCTCAGTCCAATACTAGCTCAGTCAACTCCAATTCAACTTAGCAACACCAAATTACAATCTACTCGTAATACTTTCCGTCGTGACGTACAGCACATTGTCACTACTGGTCACTTACCAGTGTCAAAATCACGTAGACTAGATCGACAGTGCGTCACAAAGCTGCATTCTCAGAATTTCACAATATCGTGTCCGTTACACAATGGTAAAAAAGAAAGATCTTGACTGGAGGCCTAATTGTTAATTATATTCTCAATTTTTAATTTATTTTAAGTTAATATTTCCTGAAAAGTGCGGATAGTATCACAATTTACATTCTTTATATACAGAATGTATCGGGTACGGGTTGTATTACCGATTTATACTAATAACGCCTATTTGTTAAAATTTGCTTACACGAGCAGTGTCAGAGCTGTGTGAATGTGACGATGAAAATTTGGAACCAAATTTTGCTTTTTTATTGTAGTATAATTCGCTAATACAACCTGTATAAAGTACATTCTGACAAAATTTTTCAAAATCTTTTTATTGATTAATTGTTAAGAAAATTAGTGTTTGCTTTTGCTCCCTTCTACATTAAATTTGTGACAGCAACACGTTCAAATGTGAACAAATATACAATTTTGTTAGTCCATTTTAGTGTAGCTAGCTACTTAGGTAAATTCGCTCGTTTTCTCGCCTCCTGAAAAATATCTAAAATGTAGAAACATTTCAGGAGGCTAAAATGTAGAAACATTTTCATCGTCAGCAGCGATATATAGAATTTACATTGTGATGCAATCAGTTCAGTCTCCCAAGACCTGACGAGAAGATTGAATTTTCATAATCTTTCAATGTGTTGAGATTTTCTAAATCACTGTTGTTATTGTCCCGAAGGACCAGTCCCGATTATGGAGCGTTTTGTTGTATTTTTCTTGTTGGAATTCCTTCTTGAAATGACCTTCCAATAGAAAAATTTCTTCCATTAGGAAGAAAGGTAACAAAAACTAAATGTGTTCTGCTCTAGTCAAATAATTCTCCAAAACTATTTATCTCGTATCTTCATTTTTGTTTTTAATACAATAAATAGCCTTCTGTTAATAACATCCATAATATAATATAAAGTGGCCGCCAGAGTGAGATTACAAATCTTAACAAAGGTTTTTCAAATTTTTCCTACACTTTGTCCTTTTGACTTTATCAATTATTTCCAATAATAACCCAAAGGGTGTATTTGATGAAACAATACAAATTCAAAGAAAACTTTCTCAAACCATCGGCAAACTTCAATTGTTACAATTTAACAAAGGTTTAATGATCCGAAAGCAAAATTTTCTTTTTTGAATTTCGATCATCAACCGGAAGTTTACAAACTCGATCTGGCAATAACTTTATTTCCGCACAATATTTTGGCAACGCGGACTTTGTTGGCCTGGTCTTTACAAATTTCAACAATTTTCCCTAATGACCACTGTGTTGAGGATAAACGTTGGTCACGTACGAGAAGAAGACCGTTTACTCTTAAATTTCGGTCTCTGTTCTTCCACTTGGCTCTGTTGAACGGTTTGAGTGATTTTCTCGCAATTTTTTCTGCTTTTGCTGTTATTGATTCATCACACAAAAAATGTGCTGGGGTCAAAGGACTAAGGTCGTTAGGATCATCAGATAATACCGTTAGAGGTCGCGAATTTATGGTACCTTGGATTTGTAAGATGAACGTGTTTAGTTCATCGTAAACGAACGTTTCAGGTAAGTTTTTAGAGAGTTAACTGTGCTCTCCCATAAACCTCCAAAGTTGGGAGATCGTGGAGGTATACATTTTTAACTGAATCTGCTCAATGGTACAAAGCTAATTGGCACATGTGTTAAATTGGTGCCATTAGTGCTCCATATCGTATAAGATTTTCCACTACGCAATATAAATCTCTTCAAGCATGAAATAAAGCTTTTTGATGCCTAATCTGATACCACCTCAAAGTGAACAGCCTTGGTCACAAGGCATATAAAAATACAGATATATACTTTGAGAGCCGACGAATTTCGTTGCGACTTGTGTTTTATAGAAAAAGGACCACAGAAATCGATGCCTGTATGGTAAGCAAAAGCCGTGCTGCGGCTTAAAACGTTCTGTGGGCAAGTCCCCATTAACTGTGTACTTGTTCGTGACTTTGCTCTAAAACACATAACACAAGTTCTTACAAGTTTAGCTATGTTCTACCAACGGCCAAAATTTGTTCATGGTAGAATCGAAAAATTAACCTTGTAAAATTGTCCTAATCAGACTTAGATAATCGTCCTCCTACACTAAGTAAACCTGTTAAGTGAAGAAAAGGGTTTAATGATTTTATTGAATATTTCCGAGGAAGTTGACGTGGCCTATGCAGCGTCGATATTTCATCATAAAAATTATTTTTATGAACTGTGTGGGCAATGGTCCGTTAATTTGAATGTTCTTTGACCGAGCATTGTTTCGAAATCTTAAACAGTATGGGGCAATCCGCGGAGCATGTTAAATTCGTGTACATATTTCGTTTTAATTCGAGAGTATTATCATTGAAATGTTATGTACTACAGGGTGGGCCATCTGTTGGTCCTTTTTCCAATCAATGAATTTTAGTACTTAATGTTATCTGTTCTAAAAAATTCCTTGACATGAGTCGCCTCGATTTGAGTCGCTAACAACACAACAACGCATTTTGATTGTCCAAATTTATTATGAAAATAATCGTTCAAAAACAACAACATTTCGTAATTTACGTGAGAGTTTTGATCGACATGAACTTCCTACTGAGCGTACAATTGGCAAAATTATTGATCGTTTTGAAGAAACTGGTTCAGTGGAAGGTCGTAGACCGTATCATCATGTTCATCCAGTTCGTACTCCTGATGCAGAAGCAGGTGTAAGTGAAAGTGTTCGTAATGAACCAAGCACATCAATCAGGCATCGTTCACAAGAACTAAACATTTCACGAATCACATTACAACGCATTTTGCATCTTGATAAATAACTCAAAAATTGAGGCCACCAGACCATTTAAATTGTCGTCGTTTTGTTAATAGGATGCTTTTTTCATCAAAAAACATCTTTAGCGATGAAGCTCATTTTCATCTTAATGGGTACGTCAATAACCAAAATTGTTGAATTTCGGGAGTGGAGAATTCTCATGTAATTCACGAAGCAGAACTTCATCCTCCAAGAGTCACTGTTTGGTGTGTTTTATGGGCTAGTGGCATTATTGGGCGGTTTTCTTTGAAAACGAACAGGAAAATGCCCTTACAGTGAATGGGGAACGTTATCGCAACATGTTAACTGGTTTCTTGTGGCCCAAATTGAATGAATTACGTGTCAATGACCTTTGGTCACAACAACACGGAGATACATGCCTCGCAAATCGTGCAACAATCAATTTATCGTCAACAAAATTTGCTGATAGCATAATTTCAAGAAACTGTGAAGTTCCTTGGCCACCAAGAAGCCCGGATTTAACACCACTTGATTATTTTTTGTGGGGTTATTTGAAAGGTAAGGTTTATGCTAATCATTCACAAACAATTCAACAACTTAAAAGCAACATTCGAGCTGAAATTGAGGTGATCTGCTTTTATTGGGAACAGTCATCGAAAATTTTGATGTTCGGATGCAGGCTTCTAGACGAAGCCGTTGTACTAACAGATGGCCCACCCTGTACAATCAAAATTCGTTGAGATTTTTTCTTTTGTATATAAATTTCATGGCCCGTTTCACCAAAGATGAAAATCCTGTAATTCGTGAGATAAAATGCCTCTGATTATCACATCTGCCGGATTATTTTTGTTTGGAATGTGATTCCATGAATGGTTCTTTATAAGATCCTGAATCTCGCTGACTCTATTGGCTATAAACACTTTGAGTTAATGAGGTTTGGTTTTATCCAGGTAAGGGTTATTTGTGGATCAGACCATAAATAGACTTAGTCAAATGTGACTTCGAGTGCATCCATAACAGTATGTATAAGTGGAGATAGCAAGAGGGCATCGGAGAATCCATGAATTTGTGCAGATTTGAATTAATCGCTAATGAATAGATAATTTATTTTGTTGTCATTGAGACAAATTAGATTTGACCTAAATCCTTCCTAAAATTGGAATGTTTCGTCTGGCACCACTTCATCCTAAGGGTATACAGTTTTGCAACTTCAGTAACGATTTTTCTCTTGGTCATGGAAGAGGTTCGTTCCATAATGGGAAACGATAAATGTAAAACAATCTTCCTTTGGTTGCCACGCCAAAGGAAGGAAGATGCACAACCACTTGCTGTTAGTTGTTTCGGTTGCCTTAAACAGCTCGCTATTTTCAACAGGGATACTGTCTAAGATAAGGCCGATCTTAGCCGCTTGCTATGCCTAATCGAGAGTATTCGTTTATAACCTCTTTATATTAAAATGTAAGGCGTAAGTTAAAACCGAATTTCCTTTCGGATTTTGATTCTCCCAGATTCATATAATTTTTTCGAAGTGGAATTGAAACTATATTTCTGCCTTCTTCATTACAATAGTGTGTTTCCATAAAATTTTTTTAGCAGGTCATTTCTTCCTTAGAAAGATATTTCTTGTCGATCGTGGATTCGACTTCAAATAACTTTCTAAGTAATTCATGCAAATCCAATTTGGCCTCCGTTTGCATGAAGAAACTTATATGATGCGTTTCAATCAAAATTTTGTTCTAACCATCCGGCTTAGAATCCACCTGAACCCTGCGTCGATATACAAGGGCAGTCTTGCCCTAAGTCGATATTTGTTCATAGAAATTATCTCGAAAAATATTCCTTCTCCAATCACAATGTCAATAGGACGTTAGAGATTGAAATCTAATCAGCAAGTTTAAAAGGCTTGATGGAATATCCCACCGGCTTATGTCGAAATTAGAATGATTCAATCCTGAGATTGGCGCAAGATTTTTATTCGTTTACTATTCATTCTCAAAATTTCCCAGATTTGACCATGGCAGTTTGTAAAATTACTCGTTTTGTAACTGCAGCCCTTTCCGAGACGCTAAATATGTATTCATGGTCCATTTTTTTAATCTTCAATGGCGTATCCATTGTGGCTGCTATAAAATACTTAAAAAAAGATATTTCTTGTAATATTCTGACTTTTTTGATAATTTTATATGCAGAAAGAAAGACTTTTGGGGTAGTTGATTACGAATTTATGGTCAAAATTGTTATTTGAATACAATTCAAATTTCAAAAAACTTGTAATAATGTGATCAGCGACCACAAAAATACGTTTCTATATGGTTCTGTTTTTTTTTAAATATTAATAAATAGTTCTTAACAGAAGGTTATAGCAGCCATATTGGATCCGCCGTCTTAAATTATAAAATTCGGTCCATAAATTCGTAATCAGTGAGTGAAAAATCCCTGGGTACCGAATTTCATTGCTTAATATTAATTATTATGGTGAAATAACAACATGCTTCGACAGACGTAAAAACGATTGTGTGAAAAATCATTCATTGTATTGACCATCTAAAATGTGTACTAACACGTTATTAGTACGGTGCGAAAAGTCTCAGCGGAGACGCAGCAAGGGTCAATTTTGGAAATCACATATTCTTTCAATTTTTTAATTAATCGCCTAATGACAAAACATCCAAAAAGGTAAGTAGTCTAGTTTAGAAATAATCATTTGTGTTTTTACATGCAGGAAGAGTAGATACTGAAATGTATTTATAGCAAAATGTGTCTTTCTGAAATATTGGTTGTTATTTAAAGAAAAAAGGATCGTTAAAGCAGCATTGTGAATTAAATGCTCTAGTGGTCTATACATTTATCTTTTTACAAGCAGGAAGAGAAAATATCGTAAAACCCAAAAGGTGATTTATGCTAGAACTAACAAATTTTGACCCAACTATAAACTAGTGTTATCATCCTTCACTGCTTACATATCAACACAATCACGTATTACTAAATTCTACTAATTTATTTATTTGATCATTATTTGCTTGTAAAAACACAACTAAGCTTCTCTAAGCTCCAGAAGCTTCGTTCTATTTTTACAAGCAAATAGTCACCAATGGTGCAACATTAGTAGAGTTTAGTGAAGACTGATTTCTTAGAAATATAGAAAGATTGGGTGAGACATGCTAAAGAAGCTTTTCGGTGACAAATAATGCTGTCTTATTTAAAAATCAATGTGCTTATATATGTAGTAAGTATATTCTACCCAATTTCTTTTTTTTAGATTAATTATCAAAGTGAAACCTGGTCACTGGGTAATCAATTAGCATATTATTGCTCGGTGGCCCATTGTTCCTGAATATGGAGTTCACCTTAGACCAAATTGTCTTTAACTATTGCCGGTGTAATTTACTATTAGATATTTTTAGTATTTATTTGACTATTGGTAAAGTTAATTTCAAATTCATATAATTCCGAATGACGAAGAATCTCTAGAAAGTTGAGTTATAGTAGAATCTCCAATATAAAACTCAACTGAAAATAAGAATGATACTTCTGACTGAAAACTGGCAAATTCAAATTTAAATAATAACATAATAATAATTAACAATTAAAATGTTGGAAGTCCCCACAGGTTCATTATTTTGAAATGTATTTTCATATAAATACTAGTTCTTGCAACTATTACTAATACATATAAGAAAATGATATAACTTGAGACCGATTGTGTAGTACATATTCATTACTAAATTTTCCTAATTTTGCCCACGAAAATTAATTATATTACTTCCGGCTTTGAACTGCATTCGGAATAAAATTTCGGTTTGTCATTTTCCATAAATTTAATGTTAAGGAATTTTTTATAAACTCATCGTTCACAGAAATTCATTAAAGGAAGATACAAAACGTTGAATGTTTTGATGTATTCTGTGTGCGAATGACCGTAATTCTCCTTTAAAACATTTAAGATTAATTTAACTTTGAACTCAAACATTTGTTGTTGGTAATAAAGTAAAAACAACTATTAACACTTGAAACAGTAAACACTTTATCATTTTAATGTAAGTTTTCAACTTACGTAAATTTCACCCTAGTTTCTAAGAATTTGAGTTTAAAACCAATTCCTTTAAAAACGAAAATTTATTATGAATTATTATTAAAATATAAATAATGTGGTAACATATTTTCAATATCGTATTTATCGGTTGATTAAATTTATTAGGTGTTTTCCTTAAAGGTAACCCCATTTTATTGTATACGAAAAAAATTATGTTCAAGTGGTTGAATCGGTGTACATATACATATTAAAGGTCATATTCAAGTATTTTTAAGTAACGTAATAATTTTTTTTTATTAGAAACCGGACATATATATTTTGGAGGTATAGGAGTAAAAATACTTTACCAGGCTTGGTAATTCATTATCGCCAAGAAAAAAGTAACGTGCTATTTTCTTTCTCTTTTACACTAGTGGAAATAAATATAACGGCAACTGCAAAAATGATCTAAACATGTGATAACGATTATAAAAATTAAAAATTCAGTTATTATCTTAAAATAATATTTATTGCGCAATGATTCATAATATCTATTAATTGCATTAAGATTAACAATTAACGGTTTTTAAAATTCAATATTTTTTGTACCAAAATAATTGGAAATAATTATAACGGCAACGAGCATTTATATGATTTGTTGTTTAGCTAATAGTGTGTGCTAGCGCCGCCTTTATTGATAACTTCAAAAATTCTATCGGGCATCGAATTGATTAATTTTTGAAGCTCTGATACAGGTATATCCCTCCATTCTTTTTGAATTGCATCCTTTAGTTGTTCGACCGTCGTAAATTGCCTTCCTTTAGCGTATACCTTTCGCACTAATATACCCCATAGATTTTCTATAGGGTTTAAATCAGGGCTAATAGCAGGCCACTCTAGTACTTCAATATTTTTACTTCTTAGCCAATTTTTTGTTGCCTTTGCAGAATGAATGGAAGCATTATCGTGTTGAAATATAAAATTTTCATTGATTCTATCCGCAAACTCCAACAAAACGTTGTCTAATAAATTAATGTAATAGTCGGCATTCATTTTAGTACTTATCCAACAAATTGGGGTTTTACCGTTGTAACAAAAAGCTGCCCAAACCATAAGAGATCCTCCTCCAAAATTTCTGCTCATTCTAACTTCAACATCTTTAGACAAATTATGCCAATAGAATTGATTTCCATCAGGCCCATCTAAATTGAATTTTTTTTCATCGCTAAAAATTACATTCTGCCATTCCGACCGGCAATGCATATGTTTTTTTGCGAATTCCAATCGTGCCTGTTTATGGTGTGGTGTTAATTTAGGTTTCTTTTTCCTTTTCAGCCATTTTACCTTCTCAGATTGCTGTAAAATTTGCCGAATCCTTCTTGTTGTTGTTGGTACGTTTAGATCTGCTTTTATCTCAGACGATGTGCTGTGTTCTTTTCTAGCTTTCTCGATGATGGCATTTTTCATTCTTTTTGATATGGTTGGTTTTCGTCCTGGTCTTTTTGTCTTGCCATAAAATTGTCCCAAATTAACAAAATTGTCCACCACGGTTGGATTTCTTCCTATTTCTTTTGCTATTCGCCTATTAGAAAGTCCCATTGACTTGTAGGATTGAATTCGGCCTTTTTCTATTTCGCTAAGCGATACTCCTCTAGGCATTTTAATTTAATGTAATTATAACACCACAAAAACTAATAAAAACTATTTTAATTTCAAAAGTGAATAGGTCCTAACTATAGAAGATAAAATACGAAACTAAAATACATTGACACAATAGCAAAAAAACGATAATCGTAAGTGCCGTTATAAATATTTCCTATGGGAAACAAGAAAATAAACTAAATATTGTTATTATACTCTAATAAGAAAGAAGGAGAAAGAAATAGTAAATAAGAATGTTGTAGAATATCAAAGAGAATTAAATAATACAAAATATTTATTTGCCAAATTTATATTTTTAATAATTTAACATGTTTCGTGGTTGCCGTTATATTTATTTCCTCTAGTGTATTGTTAAATATTTTACCTTATAAAACCCCCTAAAAACTTGCTCGACTTTGAAGGGTGAGATAACGAGTGTCTTTAGTATTTGTTACACCAAAGTAATTAATATTTTGAGAAGAGACCGGCAAAGGGTTAGAGGAGTTGACATATACAGATAAAAATGTTCTTTCAAGCCACAGTTTAAAATTACGATTTGATTGAATAGCTTCAGCAGCTTCATTCGTTTCGAGGATGCTAGGTAGTGCAAAATACACGAAACGATTTAAATTTGAAAACTGTACTGAATTTTCATTGGTAAAAGGCACTGCCATATTATTGGATAAATCAATGCACCATTAGCAATGTTTTCAAATGACCAAAGCTGCTTTACGTTTTCGGAAATCTGGATTCCATAATGAGATCCGTTCCTATTGACAATGTGCACAAAAATCAGAATCAAAATCAAAGTCTGGCATGTAATTGATATTCATCAACCATCATTTTTAGGTGCTGATCAAAATTTGCACCTAAACTTTCGTTTCACTTTTTTGATTCTTAGTTTTTACTGTTCTAAAGCAAAAGAATGCTTTAACTTTATCAGGTCATATATTATTCGCATAGGATGGACTTTAGGAGTATCCATCGTTTTGGAGATGGACTTTGAAATAAAAATAAAAAATCTATCATTTTAATGTCGCAGCAGTTTGCTCTGTATAAGAAGATAAACTTTTCTATCTAAGTGTTACTTTGGACCATTTGGCACAGGCTAAAGTATGGCGCTAAAGGAGAAATCCTTGATAAAAAACCCTAATCTAAGGTGGAACAGCATATGCCGATGGATGAATGGCTGATAGGTTAATAAGGCTGGGTGTCCCACAGGTGACTTTCATTTCCCAGAAACTCGTGGGAATAAAAATGTCTAACAAAAGGTTAAAAAATAAGGATGGTAACGCACCTAAAGCGTCACGTACCAGCGATAGGCCCGCAGTGGCTCCCGAGGACCTCGGCCCTCTTTCCGCTGTGGGGCTCTCGGTGAGTGGTCCATCGGATGGGGAGCTCCGTTCGGGGCTTGAAAAATTAATTCTCAACTTCGACATGGATACCTCAGGAGATGAGTACTCGGCCCCCGTAAGTGGGTGTACCTCCTCTGTGAAAGCAGAGGGGAGCATGGACGTCGGGGAGGACCCGAAAGGTGAGGTCAACACCATTGACAAACCTGTCGCGGCTCCTCGCTTGAAAATGTGTGGAGCCGCAAAACAGCGGTATAGGAGGCTTCTTGCGGAGGGCAAAACGCCCGGAAGCGAGACAAGGCTTCTGGCGATGCGGCCACAAACGGAGACTTGTGCTCCCACTGAGGCCCCACCGTCGAACAGAATCCGCTCGGATGAGGGTACTCCACCGGCACAAAAAAAGGGCAAGAGGGAAGGATTTGTCCCGATGGTACCGGGTTCTGCGGTCCGGTCTGGAGTTACTTTCAAGCAGGCCGCGGAGTCGGACATCGTTGGGATCTTGCCCTCTGGTTTTCATGAGGTTGTCCTCACTGGAGAACAGCTTAAGGCTGTCCATAAAATCATCCTAGATAAGGTGCTAGAGCAAGAGGCCAAGGAGCTTAAATCTAAGTTCCTTGGCAGTCAGCTTCAGCCTGGTTGGCTAGTAGTAACCTGCGCTGACCGGGCCACTGTCCAGTGGCTTAGGAAGGCCATAGATACTATTAAGCCATGGGAGGGAGCACAGCTGATTGTGGCCCAGGCGGAAAACCTGCTTCGAGCAAAGATTGTGTTCGGAACCTTCCCAAATAGTGCTGAATTGCCCTCGGAGAAGTTTTTGGTTTTATCAAAAGCCAAAACGAGGGTAAACAATTTTGAATTGGTTACTGTTGGATGATCGGCAGCAAAAGTGTTGGCGTTCCAGAAAATAAAACGTGGTTTAGGCTGCTGATTTTCCTCGACAATTTTCTTTAGATATATTGTTGCAGTTGATTCCAAAAAAAAACCACTGTAAGGATTAGTTTTCCAAAATAAACTTTATTTAACAATATGGCTGACTTTTGTTTTATTATAAAAATTAAGTTTACTACAACAATGTATAATGTTGATTGTTGAATATCTCAATTATAAGTGGCAGAAAAAAAAATGATTTACAATTTCGAATTACAGGGTAAGCATAAAATTATAATATCCAGCTTAAATATTTAAAACTACCTTTTTGTACCGAAACACTACATTACCATTATTCGAATTCAACTACCCTGCTACCTCAAAGTATAGCGCTCTACCATTATCGGTTATACACACTGCTACATTAAGTATATAAATTCGATATTCGAGTATACATACAATAATCACACAGTTTGATAAATAAATAACAATAACAAATATAAATGTCAAGTGTTTGGTGATCGTGTGCATAAATTGTGGATATTTTAATTAAAAGGTAAGTGAATTTATAAATTAAGATAAATCAGGTGGTTTGCAATTAATATAAGGAAACAAATTTATTGAGATTTCCGTAAAACCATCTGATTTTTCTTTTACATTTTGTATGTTTAAAGTATGAACGATTTTGTGATGCAAATTTTATTGTAGATATGTCATGGATAATTTACAAAGATGCAGGTGGTAATGTAATGACATAAGCTAAGTATTGGATTTGTTTTGAATATTTTTTATACTAATTTAATTATTTAATTTCAGGGGAACGGCTGGCTGGATCCAAACAGAGGGCATGCAGGCGATCAACTGGAGAGTGGTCAGGAGAGAGGCGAAAGGCTCTTCAGCCTTTTGCACCTTCTCTATGGACCACTCTTCAGTTGAGAAGCTCAAGCGAGTTGGCTTTAAAGTCAACTACAAGTTTGGGTACCTAGCGGCACCTGTAGCCAAGACCACTGGGGTGGCGGCCCTCTCCAGGAGACAGGTGAGGAGAAGGCGCGAAAGAGAGAGAAAGGCGTCAGAGGTTCCACGGGGGAAGGCGCCTCAAGGAGACTCTCAGGCAGCGGGGGCCAGCAGAAAGGGGATGGAGGTCATTGGTCAGCCATCGTCCGGACAAAGAACGCATGTGAGTAGTGGCGGTGCGGAAAAGGAGGCTGAGCAGGGCCTCCTGAAGAGGTCCTCGGAAAAATGAAGGCATACATCGCCTGCCTGCAGATAAACCTGCATCATGCAAAGGCGTCTTCGGACGTCCTTTGTCGTAAGTTTATCCGCCAAAACATTGCCATGGCTCTAATCTAGGAGCCATGGGTGATAGGTAACCAGATTAGAGGTATACCAAATCAAGTGGGTAAGTTGATTTATCATAACGGAACTGAGAGTCCAAGAGCGGCTATTTTGGCCAGTTCGCAAATTAATTTTATTCCCATTTCAGAGTTAATCTGCAGGGACTTGGTTGCTGTAATGGTGGAGGTCTGGGTGAAAGAGGCAAACAGGAGTCTATAATAGCCTCCGCCTACTCTCCTGGAGACTCAGAGTTAATACCTCCACTTGAAGTTAGGCGGCTCATAGCTCATTGCAAACGCAATGGGCTGGCCTACCTGATAGGATGCGATGCAAACGCGCACCACACGGGGTAGCACGGACATCAATAACAGGGGTTAGTATCTTTTTGAATTTCTGATATCAAATAATGTAGACATTGTCAATTGGGTCTTTCAAACCTTTCAAATCCGCTGGAGGGGATGGTACCTTTCCAGCTTTACTTCAAATAGGTAGTGGATGAAGGTAAATGTGGTATTTATACCAATGGAGGGGAAGGGGGTCTTCCAGACACCCAGGCCAAGGCATATCGGCCAATTAGTCTCACATCGTTTCTATTGAAGACGATGGAAAAAAATCCTGGACTATCAAATAAGAAGTGAGGTCTTTGGAAAAAAATCCGCTGCATCGGGACCAGTTTGCGTATCAAACTGGTAAATCCACTGTGATGGCCCTTAGCGGTCTAGTCAAGAGGATTGAAAAAGCAGTGAGATAAGAAGAAATTGCCCTTTGTGGCTTTGTGGGCATTGAGGGGGCGTGGGATTACTGCCAGACTAGGTAACCATCAGGACAATTTTAGTTACATATTTTTGATTTTTTAGAACCTAAAATCCTAAGCCTATTTTTGATTGATTGATTGATTGATTTATTTCGATGTACGATCAAGCATTAAGCAAGTCTCCCGTATTATAAATGCGAATACCACACCACTATACCCATGTTGCAACACGACACCATAAACTCTCCCTTACCAAGGAAATATGTACCATCATACTCAGCTTTTCATGAAGCCAACATAGCAATATTTCACCCTGTAAAGGAAGGCGCCACATCGATAACCACATAAGTCTAATAGTTGTGATATCCGCCCCTGGCCAGGCCGCCGTCGTACACCTTTTTACATATAACAAAATCGAGGGATGGGAAAGGAATGTTAGCAACAAAGACTCAACCCGGTTCCAGACACCTAAGTAGTTGATAGTTAGTAAATTTGTTATTTATATATTTTTAGTAATTTATTTAGCACAAGACAACACAATTTACAGTTCATCTACTGCTCGAACTCATATAAGGTTGTTTCAGGTTCTTCAAGACATTCCTAAATTTAAAATATGCATTAATTCTTTATAATAACTATTTTAAAATTAATTGAGTGTAAATTTGATTCTCTGAAATAAATTCTAGATCAATCCCTATGTACCACAAATAAATAACCATTAATAGTCTGACAATCATTCAACCAACTACCTTCTAGCCATCGTGCTGTCATCACAGCCATTGTCATCTTGGTCGAGTTTCTCAGGAGTGTTCTAAACTAAAACCATTTTAACTAACCAATATGAATACTAATACCAAAACTATCATTAACAATTATACCAATAAGTATGAACATTAACACCAGTACGAACACCAATACCAACACCCACTTCAATACCAATACCAACCTCAACCATAATATTAAGCCATATGAATAATTCAACATCAACTATAAAATTCTACGGGAATGTTAAAAAATTATAAATTGCCAAGTTACAATTCAGATTCACAGCACTCGTTTCATTAGCCCCCGTTCTCCTGTAAATAGTTAATTAATGGTTTACTTACTGCAACTAGATGATTCACAAATAGAAGCTGAAAAAATATATATTTTATATATTTTACCATACTATTAAAAATTCAACTAATCGGCAATTTCCTAAAAATCTTGCAAAAGGATATTAGTAATGCTTAAATTACTTATTTATTTACTCAGTTAATGATGTTTAAATTAATTATTATATACTACGGAAAGGTTTAGAATATTAATCGTTTAGTTAAATACTACTTGTACCGATATATGATATTTACTAATAAGACTCAAATAGAGTTTCCCAGGTTACTCTGAAAACTAAATTGCTTTACTACTTAATTAATAGCAATCAACTTATACAATTTAGTTATAGTAATAAAATAAATAATAAAATAGATATCACAAGCTAATCAACCTCCACGCCACACAGCTGCTGTATGCTTGGCGTTTGCGGGGGTTGAGCGAGAATTCACCATTATTTCTGCAGCTTGGAGATGATCTAACATTTATATATAATTTAGTGTAACCCATCACAACCACACCATCAGACAAAGTACTTGAACAAACTATGACACTTTGATATAATTAAATTCAACAACCAAAATGTGCTGAAATGTTTTCATCAATACCTCAAAATTCTTGCAATGCAATGTAGTACACAATATCATACAAAAGGAATTCTCCCCCATCCTAGATAACGTGCGATGCTGTTCATTCAATCAGTATAGTGTGTTTATTAAAAGCCTTATAGAAGTTTAAAAAAAGTTATCAAAAGCTTCATAAAAGTTTAAAAGTTTAAAAATTGAAAAGTTTAAAAATTCAACAATTTAAAAATTTATAGGTATACAAATTTAAAAGTTCAATACAAGCTTAACAAAAATCTTACAAATGCCCATCAAAAGTCTATTAAAAAATTAGTAAAAGTCTAATAAAAGTTTAAAAAATTTAATAAAAGTTTAATAAAAGTTTAACAAAACTTAATTAACAGTTAAAAAGTTTAAAAGTTTAAAATTCCAAAAAATTAAAAGTTTAAAAGTTTAAAAGTATAAAAGTATTATAAAAGTGTAAAAATATAAAAGTATAAAAGTATAAAAGAATAAAAGTATAAAAGTATAAAAGTATAAAAGTATAAAAGTATAAAAGTATAAAAGTATGAAAGATTAAAAGTTTAAAAATTTCAAAGTTCAAAAGTTCAAAAGTTTAAAAGTTCAAAAATTTCAAAGTTTAAAAGTTCAAAAGTCCAAAAGTTTAAAAATTTCAAAGTTCAAAAGTTTAAAAGTCTAAAAGTTCAAAAGTTTAAAAGTCTAAAAGTTTAAAAGTTCAAAAGTTCAAAAGTTTAAAAGTTCAAAAGTTCAAAAGTTTAAAAGTTCAAAAGTTTAAAAGTTTAACTTTTATTAAAAGAAGTTTAAAAGTTTAAAAGTCCTAAACTTTAAAAGTTTAAAAGTTTAAAAGTCCAAAAGATTAAAAGTTTAAAAGATTAAAAGTCTAAAAATTCAAAAATCTAAAAGTTAAAAAATTTAAAAGTTCAATAAAAGCTTTATAAAAATTTAATAAAAGTTCAATAAAACCTTAACAAAAGTCTAATAAAAGTTTAACAAAAGTTTAAAAGTTTTAAAAGTTTAAAAGTTTAAAAATTAAAAAGTTCAAAAGTCTAACAAAAATTTAATAAAACCTTAATAAAAGTTTAATAAAAGTTTAAAAGTTCAAAAATGTAATAAAAGTTGGAATAGGCCCCTAAATTATTTAGTTTAAAAAATTCCTAATCGATACGAATCGTACGTTTAATAAAAGTTCTACAAAAGTATTTTCTTTGAAATCATACCTTAACTTCAGAACGCCATATTCCGTTTTTAATGAACACTTAAAAAATAAATCAATCAAAATTACTTTAATATCGAACGAACAAGAATTTGTAATATTTTTTGTTTTGTTGTAATTTAGCTAAAGCTTGATTTTCTAAAATCATTTTCAAAATCCTACTCAATTGTTTCAATAAATAATACTCAATTTTCCTATAAGAATTTGTTTTGACAGTGTAATACATACTAATACATTGATACACCTCTGGAATGTCTGGGGTGACATGTTACAACCATCACCCCTCTCGCACCGATGCAACCCCGACAGAATAACTGTATTACATTGTTAAAATATAAAATTTTAAAACAATTTAGATGTAAGATACCGCTACTCTGCCGAAAACTCATCGAAGCGAAAAAAGTGATGGTCACCCCTGGAAAACTTCACACTCGTGTATCATCATTATATTTTAAACAAAATACGGTTCACTTCCCCATTAATTAAAATACAGTGGCACGCACTCACAATACGACATGCTTTACAAACTTGTTTCAACCAAAATCAAACAAAAATACAACATGAAACAACGCACAAAATACAAAACAAATCTACAACATTTTTCTGTTTTTTTTTTTTAATACCAATTTTCAACTAGTATTTACCGTAGACACTAATACTAATATACCCTAATGCACAAAAAATTCCTTACCCAAGCCATATCATTTAATAAATATAAAGAAAAACTGTACACAATTCGTCATCACACATATGTATTTCAATACGTGTGATGCGAAAATACCTGTCTAACGGTACTAGAGAGTACCGTTAATTTATTTTTGAGCACGTTTGATCACGTTTTCCTCGATAATCACTTCACCTTAAAACTATTAATTGCACTACACTTACATATATGTATGTACATAAAAAACAACATTTCTGCACTACATATTACAACACACCACATCACATCAAAACTATTGTTTCAATACACTATTACACTGCCTAACAACACAACACATAGTAACACTAATTTAATTAATTTTAACTAATTTAAATGAAATAAAATAAATTTCACTTACGGAGACAGACTAAAACACGTTCATCTCCGCCGTCGTAAACAACATCCCAGAACTTAAAATCCTAAGCCTATTGATAACTAATTAATATTTACTTTAGGGTGCCAATGATTGAAAGTAGTTTTTAGAAAAAAGTGTAACTAAGTGTAACTAATATTTGACCGTTAAGGTGTTTGTAACCGGGTCGATTTAAATCCTATACTAACAATCCTATCCAATCCTTCCAAGTAAATGTAAAAAAGGTGTACGGTGGGTCCGGCGTCAACCGGGAGATCCTGATTAATGCTTAGTCGTACACTCAAAATCAATCAATCAATAATCTAAATCTTTATTTTTCAAAGGAAATGAGACTCCACGATTTCTCATGCCCGTATATAAGGAACCAACCTGTATACTTATTATAAAATAGCCACATTTATTTTATTCTTAGTAAATAAATAATTTTCACGAAATGAAAACCAAATAAAAGAAAATTTCTTTCATAATTTCCATTTATCAAAATCATGTTTATTTGCAACAAAAAAATGTTTTAAATTAACTTTATATGAAAAATTGCAACGGATTATTTAAAATTCGAGGATAATTTTCTTCCCAAACAGCAATAATATACTGTGCACGATACTCTGTTCATATTATATAACCATAACAGCTCTAGCTATATACCAATTGAAAAGAAAATCGGAAAATTTACCTACATACATTCAATTTCGTTCTACATAACAAATGTAAATAAATAATAAAACACAAAATGTTTTTTTTTTTAAATTGGAAAATTTATTTATTTTCGTCGATTATTATTATTCTCGTTTAGCTCTGTATCCATATACGAGTACATACTCGTACGAGTAGGTTTCTTCAAAAAATTTAAATCGAAAATGCTTAAAATGTGGAAATTGGAGGAAAGCAAGAGAAAATTGAATGAAAATTTATAGTTTCTGGTTTGAGCTATTTGTATGTATTTATGTATATTGTATTATGTATGGAAACTTGTTTCACGAAAATATGCAACAAGTTTTGTTGTATGTATATAGTTTGATTCGAAATTGAAAATTTTGTGAACAACGTAAGCTACTGAAATGTTAATCAATTTTTATTCCTCTTTTTGGTCAGCTCTCCATTTATTAAACCGTAAAAGTCTCCCTATATTTGAAACATGCGTTAAATGATTCAGGATATATCTAAAATGTATACCGGAAGATTTGATTTCATTAAAGTGTTGCTTTTTGCCAGGAATTTACTCTTTATATACTCGAACGATTATGTCTGCGTACTGTTATCTTCTTATCACCATAATTATATGTCTATATTATGTATTTTGCTCATTTATATGCCATCTGTGGTGTGTATGTAGGGCGATAAAATAATTAAACATTAATTTATGCTGATTGAATATTTGGTTTGATGTGAAACGTGAAGTACTTAACATTTTTTTATGAGTTAATTACCAAACATTTTATTGACCGTATATGATACCTACACACATATCTATGATAGTGTTATAGTGCGGGATATCGTAAAAAAATAATAAAGAATGATTGTTCATAGGTAATTTGTGTGATTAACATTACAAGCAGATGGTTGGAAAAGCTATATGTATATAGTATTTATTTAACGAATTTTATAGTAAACATACTTCATCATCGCTGGCAAAATCCGCTTACTTCTTTAGGAATTTCCTCAAACTGGCCGCTCAATGGCATTTCAACCAAAAATGTTTGTCAAATTTCACAATGCAGTACGCACTTTAAAAATATCTCTGTATTTTCCAGCATTGTTCAAGCGTAAAGCGATCCATTTCTTACCGCGGCTTTTGTGTTGCTAAAGTCTCCAAATTGTTAGCGAACCAAAACGAAACCAATAGATGGCCAACCAAGGCCAAGGTGAAGTATTCCTTCTTCTAAACATAAATTTATAAACCAATGCTCTAAGCAAGTTGATTGGAAATTGTTTATTGCGTTTTATTGATGAACAGTAAAGAATTTAGCTTTCGAATCTTGTTTCAAAAAAATTTGTTTCGATTTTCTTAAATTATTTATCATAACTAAACTTTCAATCAATATTAACAAATGGTTTTAGTCCTTGTGTTTTAATTATATTACTGGCACTGATCTTCCACTGGAAGATACCTAGGGGATCTATAGGGGATCCTAGGCACTGGTTTTCCATTTCCAGCTTGTTTAAATAATCGCTGGATCAGGATTTCCAGAAGGATTGGATTTACGTACAGGTGTCTTTTCTAATATTGGTCCGGGAACAGCTTGAAGAGATTCACCAGTTAAAAAATGTCTAGAGAGTTGAAGAGAGTCAATGTCATCATAAATTCGGCATAACGGTCTTGAATTCCGCAAACATTCTATCTGCGTTACCAGCGTTGTTGTTTCTTCAAAATTCAAATTAGCTTCGTTTGTGACTCTTCTAAATTGGTATTTTATGGATTTTACCGCCGCTGTTCATAAGTCTCCAAAAATGGGGTGCACAAGCTGGATTAAATTTGAACTAAATGCCTTTCTGTACTGTAAAATTAGATATTAATTAATCAGCTCCAGTGTTTAAGAATGGTTTATTTTTGGTGCACATCTCTGCCGGTAGGTTGGCCAATTTGTTTTTCTTGCACACGACGCATTGAGCAGATGACAAAAGCGAAGGACATACTCCATGATCTTTTTAATTTTGAACCAAGAGGAATGTTTATAAATTAATTGATCGACAATATCGATCTGACATGTTTCCAACATTGTAATGACTTTTCGTTTTCTGGCTCCAATATCATCATAAGCTGATTCCGAAGCATCGCAAAATGCATGAAGTTGAATCGATTTTAGATTTGAATATTTAAACACACACCTAGGAATTTTGATAGTTTGCAGATGATGTAAATTTGAAAAAATCTTCTTCCATCTACATAAAATGTTGCTAGGTGCATCCCATTCAGCTTTGGTTATCCATGATTTCTGTAACGGCATTTTAAAACTTATAATAATAGGAGATAACCAACCTAACCCCCACTTCATTTGTTAATGTGGTTAATTTAAATAACCACAAAATACCGAGGGGTTTAGTGCTTTGGTCATATTCAATTAGTTTTGGTACATCTTCTATGTTATCACGTTTTAATGATTGTAAGAATTCCGAAGAATTGGATTTCCATTTACGAAGCCTAAATCCGCAGCTGCTTAAAATTTCGTTGATTTGATCCTTTAGCAATATTCCACCTTCTACAGTAGTACTTCCAGAGAGTAAATTGTCCATATAAAATTGGTTTTGCATAACGTTAGCAGCTTCTGGAATGCTTCCCGATTGTGTTCGTCTTCAAGTGGTACTTCACTTCAAGGAATATGTGTCATTTGATTCAGCTGAATATATCCTTCCATGAATGTTTAATACTATTTACAGTATTCTGCTGAACTGGCACATCTTTTTTCAATTCCAAATATGTAACCTGTATTGTGCATTGATTAGGGAGTTTCGTAAATTCGGTCGTGGTGCAACAAATGGCAGTTTGACGGTAAATCTTCCATCAGTTGAAGGATCTTCTGCAGTAGGTTCAACGTCTGTAGAATTTATAAATGGTTCTTGTACTTTCAAAAATTTCTTCAATTGTTCCATTAAGTTGTCGTTTGAAACTGTGTGATCTATATTTATGTTGTAGATCTGAACGTTACATCCCTTTTGTTTATTATCTAACTGTCCAGCTATAAGCCAGCCGAATTTGGATAAGTGAAGAACTGGTAAATTTGGAATATATAACTTTTATTCCGATAAGATATCCAAAAAAAATTCTGCTCTAATTAAGAGATCAACTGAAGTGGGCTTATAAAATTCAGGATCCGCTAGCTCAAGTTGCCGTATCTTATTTGACTTTGGTATATTTATCATCGCTGATGGTAAGTTTGATGATATTTTGTCGATTATGTGTGCCGTCATTTTTAAAGTGAAATGTGGAACAACGCGTGATGATACACTGACTATAGTTTTTGACTCTTGTCTTCCCCGCACAACTCGTTGCTAGGCCGAAAATTGAAAATTTAAATATTTTCGTTGTAAACCTAGTCGTTGCATGCAGGATTCCGTGATAAATGTCGATTGCGATCCTGAATCGAGTAGCGCTCTTGCGAGCATTTGTTGACCGTTAGTTGCTTGGATGTAAAGGAAAGCTTTAGGTAACAGTATAATAAGAGATGATTGACTATGATCATGCAAGGATGTTGTTAATACATTTGTTGATGACGTTGACTGATCTGGAGCTATTGGAGCTGGCAATGTATTGGAAGAGTTTATGTATTCGCATGTAGTATGTAAATTTGTTGTTGGTGTATCTTTTGGCAGAAGAGAGTGATGACGCCTTTTGCATATTAAGCATAGAGCACGAGAATAGCATTTCGGTTCTTGATGTCCAGATCGAAGGCAGTTGGTACAGCTGTTAGTACTGTCTATTACTTTGGATCTAGTCTCAACGTTCATGCTTTTGAATAACGGACATTTATAAATAAAATGCTCCTTTTTACATGCTAAACAGCTCTACTGTTGTTTCTGAGCAGCATTAATAAAATGTATACTCTCTGCACTGCGCTAGTTGACGTTGATACAAATGTACACGATTTAAGAGTACGATCTTCTTGCCAAATGTTCAAAAAATTTTCAAATGATGGAAATAACTGTCTGGTGTCCGCATCTAACTTGCTTACGATAATATGCATTACCCAAGGATCTCGTGTTTGCGCTGAATCTCCTGGAGTTCTTAATCGTTGAATGACCTCGTCTGATGTATCACATGAAGGCCATAATTTGTAATCGCCATCAAATGTTTCAATGTTGAATTTTGGTAAGCGCACGTTGTAATTTTGATTTATGCCTTGCAAGAAGCTTTGCTGTTGTCCAATTATCTGGCCTAACCTAGCATTCAGATCTTAAATGTCAGTTTTATTTCCTTGAGATCTTGTGTTGATTTCAGCCTTTAATGTAGAGATCATGCTCAAGTAAATTTCATCTACTTCTTCAGCTATCGGCTCATAATTATTGAAGGCTAGGAAATCCACCTCTTGTTTACCAAAATTTATATACGAGTATACCGGCTATCCAAATTTTCTAATCGTGCTTCCAAAACTTCCAATGTGGTATTAACATCTATGGCGCGAATAATTCGGTCCATTTAAATCACAAAACTTACACTTTAAATTCACTAAATGTTAACACTTTTTTTTTCGTATTTCACGTTTCAATTTTATGTTAATAAAGTTTTATTTTGTATATTTTAGATCAATTACAAAAGCTTAAACAGTAAAGATATAATAAATAGTAATTAAACAAGGGCTACATATCTGGAATGACCCAGCAAATTCTATCCAGCCTTACAATAGCTCGCTTCTATAAACAGCTCCCGGGTTTGAGCGCCAAATTTGATAAAATCTTTGCAAAGGAATGCATTTCTTCAGTTTAAACTCACATCTCGATACCGGAAAGTGACTTAAAGTTTTATTAAGGAATTGACGAACAATTTTAGGTACCAGTGTGACGCTATACAACCATATGAATAATTATTTAAACAGTAATATTCACGTTGATAACCAGTAAAATAGGTAATTTTGTGTAATATTACCTAAAGTGGTCTTACCGTGGTAATATCGGTAACATAAATTTAAAAACGTTTTTTCTAAACTACTCAACTAGTCTAAATGCAAAAAGAGTTGTGACACCACTGGATTATACTTCCTACTATTAATCTATCTACACCATATTTTGCTGTAAAACATCATAATCCAAACATTTTTCTCCTGTTCTGATTTTGCTTATTCTTTATTTAAATATTACGAGATAACTTCAGTGATTAACACATTTCGTGGTTCGTTCTGTTCTGCTGAGTTCAAAAAGCATGCTACTAGCTATTAAGCACGTCATCTAATCCAGAATGCTCAACACCCAAACCTAGCAGTCATATTATCAATCGAGCTGAAATCTGACCATGAATATGATGATGCGTCGCTCTATGTAGAACACACACCAATCACTGACGTTGCAGACCGATGGTTGGTCTAACATACGCAGGAACTCCATAACAAATTATGTCATCAACACACACACGCGCGTTTTCTTTAAATATACTCACACTAAGGAAAATCGTCATATTATGGCTAAGTTTATTTTCGAGGAAATTCTAGCAGTGTTGAAAGAAGGCGAGATTCATAGGTTAGGTTAGGTTAGGTTGGAGTGGCTGCTTACGCACACTTAGACCGGTGACGGTCCATTGTGATACCACAGGATGTATCCCCTTTTACCCCTATTGGAACCATTTCGAGCTACTTATGTAGCGTAAGACGTCCCGCACTTTAATGTTTTCGAGATCCGAGAGGCAGTCCATCCTGAACTTACCTAAGTGTTTGTGCCTTCTGAGAGCCAATGCTGGACACGAGCAAAGGAAGTGGACCAACGTCTCTTCCTCCTCTTCGTCCAAGCAGCTTCTGCAGAAGTCATTAGCCTCCAGACCCAGCCTTCTTGCATATTCTCCAAAAAGGCAGTGTCCCGTGAGTATTCCTACGACCGTTTTTAATTCACGTCTGCGTAAGGATATTAATGCCCTAGTGCGCCCCAAGTCCAGCTTTGGCCAAACTTGTCTTGCAACTCTACAGGTTAGGGTGTTAGACCACCTTTCCCCCGCTGAGGATAGCGCCTGCTTCCCAAGTGCTTGTCTCAGCGCTGTGATAGGCCTCCCCAGACTTGCCCTTTCCGGCTGCAGCTGGAGAGTCGTACCATGCCTAGCAAGTTCATCTGCCCTGCAGTTCCCCATGACGCCCGAGTGACCTGGGACCCAGACTACCTGGATGTTGAAATGCTCACCCATCTCATTTAGAGATGAGTGACAACTCAACGCCACCCGTGACGCCAAAGACACCGATTATAACGACCGGATCGCCGCTTGACTGTCCACATAGATTGTGATATCGTCTGAGGATAACACATTATGCTTCAACCACGTCATGACCTCCTCAATCGCTACGACTTCAGCTTGGTACACGCTGCAGTAATCAGGGAGACGAATAGAAATATTTACATTTAATTTGTCACAGAATACTCCAGCTCCTACTTTGCCGTCTAGCTTGGAGCCATCTGTGAAGAATTGCAATGCTTCAGTTTCCGATGACGGTGTATCCCTCCAGGATTCCCTTGAAGGGAAGGAGGTCCGGAATCGCTTCTCGAAGCGTAGAGTAGGTTTAATGTAGTCAAGATTCGCCAGCTCATCCTTCAACGATCTGACGATAGTAGAGTGTCCTATACTAAGACACCTCCAATGAGAGACGGCTGCAAGTCGTACAGCCGTATTTGCCGCCATCTGTTTGCCAAAGATGTCGACCGGAAGAAGGTGCAACATAACCTCTAAGGCACTTGTCGGTGTCGACCTCAATGCCCCGCTAACAAGCATACAGGCCGTTCTTTGCACTCTCTCAATCTTACTTTTGTAGGTTACCTTGTCCAGAGCTGGCCACCAAACACCCACCCCATACATGAGTACAGGTCTCACTACGGCGGTGTAGAGCCGAGATTCATAAATTCCCTATATTTCCGAGCATGGGTGACTCTACCATGAACTTAACTTGCTCATTGTCGATATATCTTCAAGATTCAGTCTATCAATAGATTGAAATCTTCAGTCGTACCAATGCTTTCGGAAATCAAAAAGTCGCTTATTTTGCATGCTACCTTCTAGTGCAAACAGCACGACTGCAAATCCCAGTACATTACGCTTATCCCAGTACATCTACGATATCCTCCGTTCTAAGCGAATCGCTTTGGAAAAGTTGGAACTGGACATCTTTTTTGAGAATGACAAGAAAGAGGAATTGTCTAAAGTGGTGGACTGTTTTGTTATTGTAAAACAAGCTTTTGAAGAAAATTGATGCACCAATTACGAAGAACTTATAAGTATCCTCAAATCAAGAGCCGAAAAATCCTTACAACCAGATTATGCCGCAAACCAGCTATTCGAGGAAAGAGTCTTTCGGAATCACAGAAACTTGAATCGACTGAGTTTATTTTTAATGTCGCAGAATTTCACCCAAAATGAAAAGTTTACTAGTTTGAAGTGTACTTTTTGCCCCGAGTGTTTGTGGTTGCATGTGAGATTTGGTGGCGGGAGTGTGTTCTATTTATTATTATTATACACAGCTCAAAACGTAATCGATTGACTGTTAAGCGTGCAGAAAAACAACGTACATATTGCACAACTTCAACCTGTGAAATTGAACATTGGAAGTTTGGATAACAAAGATGTAACTATTCCTACGGAATCATATACAGATCAATTCACTGCATGGATTTTCTTTTTCATGATGAGCAGTCGTATCCGAAGTAATTTTTTGCGCTGAATCCGAATCTGGCCACATAATTACCCTATCACGTCAGGTTTTTAAAATATTCTAACCTAAATGTGTCAAGAAGAGTGTTTTGGCACTTTTGCACTTGAAATAACTCAAGGCCAAAAAGAGTTAGGGCAAATTTGACAATGGGATCGCATTTAGCGTACGAAAATCTCAATTTCAAAATGAAATTGACGAATTTTGTAATATCAAATTTCGTATGAACTTACATATAGGGACGGAACAAATCTGCCCTAAGTCACTTATCGTCAAACTTTTTTGAAAGTTGTTATAATTGAATCCCCAACTATACCCATAAAAAAATGTGGCCACGTGGGTACGATCTTTGGGCCAGATTGACAAAATTTTTAACATCAAAATTCGTTAATATAGGAACCGAACATGCCTGTTCTAGGTCACTTATCGTCTAGATTTTTAGAAGTTGTTATATTTGTTGGTTAGAAAAGATCCTCGACTATCAAAAATATGTGGCCAGTTCGATACAATATTTGGGTCAGATTGACAAATTTTTTCCTAAGTTACTTATCGTCTAGATTTGTTCTTATATTTTTTGCTTATAAAGGGTCCCGGATATGATATTTGGGACTGATTATAAAAAATTACTAATGGTTACTACTAACAGGTTTGCTAGGGTTGCCTCTGAGTGTCGGTTGTGTATCTGTCGTATTTCAAAAATTGGAATGACAAAATCGCAGAATGTCTTACGTAATAGCGTTTTGTTGCATTTTCAAAAAATTTTGAAACTCTTGTAATGCTTACAAAATGGAGCACCAGGAGTCCTGATTTCAGGATTTAGTGATTTTTTTATATTTTTTTGAAAATAAAGTTTAATTTTGTACATTGGAAGTGCCTTAATTGGGCTTAATCCAGATTATTATAGAATTATGATTTGTGATTTTCGAGGTTTTCACCGGGTCGTCGGTGGCTAAGTTTATTCGAAACTTTTGGAAATATTCGAAATTTTTTGAGATTACTATAGAATTTTAAGATGATTCGAGATTATTCAAGCTTTTCGAGCTCATTATAGTCTATTCGAGTTTCTCGATATTACTCTAAATTTGTAAAGTGCGATAAAGGCGTTAAGTTAACGAATTATTGTAATACTCGTAAATCGAGATTTTCGATATTTTAAGAGATTTTGAGGTTCTTTAAGCTTACAGAGATAACATTTTAGAAATTCGAGGTTTTGATGTTTTTGAATTAAACTGCATTTCCGGAATTGAACGTTGGTAACAAAATTCTGGCATAAAGTTTTTCGAAATTCTTAGTAATTTCTTAATTTTTTAAGGTTATTGTAGGATTCTAAGTTTATTCGAAGTTTTTCGGGTATATTCAAAATATTGTGAATAATCGTGTTTTTCAATATTATTCTAAATTTGCGAAGTGCTGAGATGCCGGTAAGACTGTTTAAATATTTGTTTGGATTTTATGTATAACCATTTTTTATACAAGGAATCTAAAATTTGATGGACCCTAGATTTCCTAAAAAATAAACTTAAATAAAAAAATAATTTTGTTGTTGGATCAATCATTTAAAACAAGTTTAAAAAAATTTTGGTTTTTGATCACTTGATGATTTTGAACTTCGGCGATACTTTAAATATTGATATTGAATATAAAACCAAACACAAAAAAGAGCTTCTAACCGAGCTTCTAACCTCTAAATAATGCTAAAATAAGGTCGTGCAGACTATTATCCAAATCCTGGTGTGTAGTGATCACTCAAAGTCCTCCTTATTATACCTTAATATATTCAAACATTGCTGTGAAGTGGTTACTCGTTCATGGTTTTGATCGATAGTGAGCAAACGCGGCGACCATCTTGCTTAAAGCATTTTCACATGCAACTATCCATGTTTCATTCAACTTCACTTTAAGATCACTCAATTCAATATCATTTTGGGTTCATCATCAAAAACATTTAAATTCACGTTAAAAACGAGTTCGACACGTTTAAATTCACCGACCCAAATCTGAAATGAATTAAATTTAGTTCAAAAGGATTAATGTTATTGAAATCTAGTCGAAAATTACCAACAATTTTGTTGGCCTAAAACCACTTTGCTCGACGTTTTGAAAGTCCCAGAATTCAAAAAGTAAAGGAAATGCCTCTTTCGTTTGTCTGGATGTCTGTCTCTACCTAAGGTATCTCGAGGACGGCATGTTCGATTTGAAAATTCAAAAGCTTTTGGAAGCTTTAGGTCAAGAATATTGGATACTTGCTACACCAATTGACCCAAAACCACCAATTTTTTTAAATAGGCTGATTTGAGGATTGAGTTGGGCTTTGAGTTTACGGTTAAGGCGAGGGTTAAGTTTGGTTCCATTTGCGGTAAATTAGGGTTTAGTGAGCAGTTCAGCAATTTTTTGTGTATATGCTAGTTTGAGATTATGATGGACTTTGAGTTTGTGGTTGAGTGTTTGTTAAGGGTTGAGTTGAGTTCCATTTGCGGGTTGAGCAATTCAGATTCTAGATTGAGTTGAGTTTGGGGGTGATTTTGGGATTGATTTAACTATATGATTTTAATACGAGTATGTTCCGAAGATTGTAAGAGAATTCAATCCAGTTTCGAACTGAAAGTAAAAATTAGCGTACACAGAAATAGAGCTGTGTGAATATTGTGAAGAAGAAAAATTGTAAGAGAGTTCATCTGTATTAGTTATGATTCGCTAATACTTAAATGCACAGCACATTCTGTATATATAGAATGTAAATTGTGGTATAATCAGTCCATCGCCGCGGCCTGATGAAAAGATTGATTTTTTCATAATCATAAGCTCATCAGTTCCAAACTGGATTGAATTCTCTTACAATCTTCGGAACATACTCGTATTAAAATCATATAATTAAAATAAATAGAATTACGTCTATTAGTCGGTTTCGTTGAATTACTGTTCGTAAATACTAATATACTTCTAGTGTTAATCGAAACACAATTAAAATGGTCTAACCACCGGTAGCATATTAGATATTACATGAATTAATTAATATTCAACAAAAAATTAATAAAGTAAAAATTGATTTAACGGCTGTGTTACAGGTCGAGTTAAGGTTGAGTTTGGGTTAGGTTAGAGTTGAGTTGGGGTTGAGTTGAGTAGGAGTCAACGGTTAACTTGAAAATTTTTTAGGGATCTTAAATTGAGTTACATTGAGTTGAGTTCATGTATGAATGTATTTTTTGGAGTTGCATTGATTTGAAGATTTAGTTGAACGTTGAGTTTGGAATAGTAAAATGAATGGTGTGTTAACTCGGACCATACAAACACTGATTGATAGCTGAGTTTTTGAACCATACAAGCTTCTTGCGTTTTAAGTCGACAAGAACGAAAGCACGTGTGAATGTACACAATATCGATCTGGAACAATTTGCCAGGAATGTTTTTAGGTTTATAAGTAACAACTTGCGAAACGGTACAACGGAAAGATCCGCGCCGGTGTCAATTAATCAAAGCGGCTTTGTATTATTTGTTTCTTATGGTTTGGTTTCAGATTGGACCTGTTTCTAGAAGAAAAATCACGGCTAAGGGAGCGACCACGAATTTCGCTGGTCTGTTTTGTGAACATGACTTCCCTCCGATTGATGTTTTCTTATAGTCTTGAACCGATTGTGGATAATACCTCGTTCAGCTTATCGGCGGTTTAAACTAATTCGTCGATGGCCTTTTCATCAAAGTTCAAGTTAAATCGAAGTTCGTCTGAAGATCGAATTTGTCAGTTCTGTCTAGTAAACTTTGTATCTTCCGTTGCTCTGAGAGCGAGTTACGTTCGATCACAGCCGCCCTCAATATCTTATATTTATTGACCTGAGGCGGGTCTTCTAGTAAGTCAAGCACTGTTCCACACTCGCCCTGTGTTAAGGCCTCGACTACCTGTCCGCATTTAACTTCGTTCCTGATCACCTTATGAATGATGAATTGAATTTCCATTGTGATGGACCAAACCTTTGGGTTTTCGACCCAAAATGGTAATAGACGGATCGATTGTGTGGAAGCTGAAACCTATGCTAGCGTGTCTCATCTGTCACTGTCATGTCATTGTTCGGTTTTTTTCGGGTGTTATCAGATACTATATTGGAGACAATGAATTTTTATTTTTAAATTAGAAAATGATGGAGTGTTAGTGCTGCAAATAGGTTGACTCAATCGGTACAATAACCAATACCACTTTACCTCTTGTTAAGCGTTCTAATTGGCGATATTTCGGCTACAGTTTCTAACTTTTTTGGTAATAACTTCACCACATCCTACTGGGCAATCTTAATTTGCTAATGATTAAGAATATCCAAATTAGAATTTGGTAAAAACATTTTCAAGAAAATTGTATTACTAATCAGGTCTCTACAACCATTACAGAACCACATTATTTTGGTGCATTTCAGCGTGATGTTAAATGACATTCGATCCACTTCCATACAACCATAATGGTCCCTATTGCAAAAACCAGAGCAGTCGATTTTCTCCTTTAAAGTCGATGTACTCACATCACATTTCTCACAATTCATAATAAAGAATTAAAGAACAGAACAAAGAAAAACACACCACCAACGGAAAGAAACAAAAACACACCAAATAAACACACGCACTATATATTACGCTATAAGGTAAATAAACAATTGAAAATTATTTTATTATTGTGGAAGAAAGTTATTTTCAGAAAAATAATTTGAACGTCACTTTCATTTCACGATGAAAACTAGAATTACTGAGAAATTTTATTAAGAGAAAAACAAAGAAACTTTAAAACAAAGTCCATAAAATTTCCGGGAAATAGTATTGACAAAAAACAAAGAAATTTTGAAACAAAAGAAGATCAAAAAATGAAACCACAGGATTACCGAAGAAGGCCCATAAAATTACATAAAAATTTTATTGACAAAGAAACTTTGAAACAAAAATTAATTGAAGAAGAAAAATTGAAACCGAAAAAATTACATAAAATTACTGAGGAAAAAATTAAGAAAATTTAAACTTTTTTTGTGAAATAATCACTATTAATACACGAGGTGAAAAATGTGTTTGAAAAATTAAACTATTTTCTAAATAACGGAGCATTCACAAGGAAAAAAACTTTTTACTTTCTACTTACAGGTTTGTACGAATTTCCAACTTAACGAACCCAAATTTTTGCTTGTTATGTTGGAAATTCACACAACCCTGTAAGTAAAAAGTAAAAAGTTTTTTCATTCTGAATACTCTGGAATTCTCTGGAAACGATTTATTTAGTAAACACATTTTTACTTTTTCCACTACATATAACCATATTGGGTATATAGTAAGTATTGTAATCGCGAAAAAAATTTTGTTTCAGATTTTCACATTTCTCGAAAAACTAGGTTACCAGGACTCCTAAACATCGATTAGAAAAATGTCGTGTCCGTCGTCCGCCCTTCCGTCTTTCCAGTCCATTTTTATTATTTTTGTTTTGCCTCCCGTTCTCATAAATATTTAAAGTTTTGTAAAAAGATAGATTTTGTTCATTCGAATCTAGAATAGAGGAGGTTGCAGTGGAAGACAAAACTGCCAAATCGATTTTCGCAAAAACGAGTCCGACGATGTTTATGTTTTTTTGATGATAAATTTGACAATCCATCGTCTACCTTTTCACCAAATTTGAAATCGATTGAAGCATTTTACAAAAAATAGTAAAAAAAACTTGTTGCACTGTTTTCCGAAGTAATATCAAATTTTTCGAAGAAATATTTTTCTACGGTTAGTACATCTTCCAAATTCTAAAAATTGTTCCAAATGTCTTTAAAATAAAATGAATAACCATCTAACATGGAATTTACATTTCTAAATTTACCTAAAATACTTTGCTGGTGGCAAATAATATCGTCATCAATCAAAAATAAAACATATCTAAGTAAGCTTTGAAATATAAATTATTTCAGTGACGTTTTACTGACATTTTCTGACATTTCATTGATTGAAATTACAATGACATGTTGATTATCATAACAATCTTATAGGCTATTGGCTATTTCGAAAATACAGGGATTAAAGGAACTAATTCGTTATGTATGTGGGAACACCCTGTTATAATCATACAATCATAGATAACTTCATTGGGGTTTGATGATGTTGTCTCTTTTTGCAGATGACAGATGAAGAAGATTGAGTTAGATTTGATTTGACCGTGTACAATAGAAGAAGTGTAAATAAAAGAAGTAAAATTGGATTACATATTTGTAACGTGTTAAAGTCGGGCGTTTTATTTGAGGTTGTGTGTTTGGAGTTCGTTCATTTTTTCTGGATCAATCTGTGAAATCCCACAAAATTGGGGGCTCAACCGGGATCCTCGACAATTGATTCAACGTGGAAACAAAACGGCGGATATTTCCGGATTTGTTTTCAACATTCGAGCGCGTGGTGATCAAGGATTAGTGGTCATCTAACAAGGTCACATATAATCGAGTTGAGTGATTATAAGAGAACTTTTTCGTCAATAAGGTGTATTAAAAATGTGCAAGTTTATAAGTGTATAATGGGGCGAAAAAATAAAACAAAAAATCGTTCGATTGATAAGGTTACCTTTATGGGGTTCGTGGTGGTTATTAACGACCCCACAACTTATACACTATTTATTTTTATAATGTATTTATTTATTTCTTATATAATATTTAGTCTATACAATATTTATCGTTGTATTTTTTAATGCGAGTATCTCTATTGATATCTCTGAAGCGACTGAAAATTATTTATAATATTTTTCCTGTTTACTTCTTATTGTTTTATTTTCCGGCTATCGCGATTTTACCTTGGTTGAATTGCCTTGCAATTCAACAAACCACGTGAACAAGTGTGTGCTGATTCGCGGTTTTTTATGTAGATGGCTTCGCTATTTTCCATGCGTTATATTTGTGCAGCGCCTGCTTAGTGGCGGATTGCTATTGCCTATTGACAGCAAAACGTCACAACATCTCAACAGCAACACAAAGCCAACGTATTTCATGGGACGTAAAAGTATACGAAAGATGTGCGGTGAAATTTAGAATGTTTTTATTTTTATTGGTAATTTCCTCACATCGCCACAGACCCCCTTGCCAGTGAATCCCCGATGAACGAGATGTTCGCGTAGCGTGCTGGCGTCGTAATTTGCCTCCCGGCGCGGGTGACTATTGCCCCCGGTATAGTGGCGGATGGTTTCTCGGCCTTCAGGCAGGATTTTCTGCCTTTATGTGAACTTGCTGTCATGGCTTTCGTTGGTGGCTGTGGTTCCATATTGAACCGAACTCTTGTTCTGTCGCCTGATTTTTCCTTCCCGCTGGCTTGTGGCGTTTTTATTAAACTCTCTTCTGACTCTGGCTTCCCGATGGCTTGCGGTGTTTCGGTGGAATCGTCTTCTGTAAAGCACGGCTTCAGTCTGTCGATTGAGATATGGCTGCTTCTACCCCTGATATTGATGGTAAACGCTTTCTCGTCCCGTTGTATGACCGCGAAAGGTCCTTCGTACGGTTGCTGCAACGATCTCCTGCACAAATCCGGGGTTCGTGGTGGTTATTAACGACCCCACAACTTATACACTATTTATTTTTATAATGTATTTATTTATTTCTTATATAATATTTAGTCTATACAATATTTATCGTTGTATTTTTTAATGCGAGTATCTCTATTGATATCTCTGAAGCGACTGAAAATTATTTATAATATTTTTCCTGTTTACTTCTTATTGTTTTATTTTCCGGCTATCGCGATTTTACCTTGGTTGAATTGCCTTGCAATTCAACAAACCACGTGAACAAGTGTGTGCTGATTCGCGGTTTTTTATGTAGATGGCTTCGCTATTTTCCATGCGTTATATTTGTGCAGCGCCTGCTTAGTGGCGGATTGCTATTGCCTATTGACAGCAAAACGTCACAACATCTCAACAGCAACACAAAGCCAACGTATTTCATGGGACGTAAAAGTATACGAAAGATGTGCGGTGAAATTTAGAATGTTTTTATTTTTATTGGTAATTTCCTCACATCGCCACACCTTCACCGAATCGGATGAAGAAGAGTATATCAAACAATTTCATTTAAGTTTGCAAAACATTCGAACTATGAACAGCACTGTGAGAAAAGTGAATAATAGTGAAAATCCGGAAATGTTAAACGAAATTAAATCGATGCGTGAAGAACTTTTGCGTCTAAAAGAGGAAAATGAACGGTTACGAAGCCAGCCGCATGGTTTAGAAAATTCGGGAAATCGATTTAACGGTGAAGATGAACAGTTAAGTGAAACCGTTGTAAACCAAGACTCAATTCGTAAGAATGCCGCTACCGATGGAACCCCGCATAATAGTAATGCTAATGCCGCATTAAAATCGTCATTGTTAAAAACACATTCAATCCATTTAAATGATTTAGCTGAATATATTTCAAAATTCGACTTTTTGCTGAACATCGTGTTGAAAATTGACATAGATGAGTTCGAAAACAGCAGATTTATTTGAATTAACTCCATTACAAAAATTAGTGTTCGCGAAACAATCTTTAACAGGTAGTGCAAGAAAAGCTTTAAAAACCGAACCAAATATTAGAAGCTGGAACGAAATCAAAAATTTATTACTTCGGGAATATCTTCCAAACAGGCGAATTAAAACAGATGAAAACCTTGGAGAATACTTTCTGACAATGAGAGAGATAGGTGCACTAGGCAACGTGGAAGAAGAGGCCATTTTCCAATACGTCATAGATGGTGTCAACGACAATGAATCAAACAAAGTGATCATATATGGAGCCAAGACGGTGGATGAATTCAGAAAAAAATTGCAACTGTAAGAAAAATTCAAGTCGAAAACAATTTCTCACACAATTTCGCAAGTACAGCCAAAACCAAGCCGAACAAGCACACCACAAAATATCATTGTATGCTTTAATTGCGGTAAAAAAGGTCGACTAAGTGCTGGATGAGAGATAAGGGACCAAAATGTTTCAAATGTTTGAAATTTGGTCACAAAGCTCCAGACTGTCCTGGTAGACCATCAATTCAGCAACCACAAGCAAAGACATTGAGGAAGGAGGTAGAAGAAGCTAACAAAAATTTAAGACACAATCACAAGTTAGTTACAATTTTTGGACAAGTGATTTAACACTTTTATTGGAAGATGTTTACACTGTTATGATATCTCCATCAATATACAAACAATAGGTTACTTCCTAGGAAATATTATTATTGATGGCGATGAATTTAGTGGGAAAATACACGTCGTACCGCAAAATTCAATGCAAGTCAGTTGTATAATCGGAACGGATATGTTCCATAAAAGCGGGATAGTTCTAAGCGAAAATGGTATACTCATTAAAAAACTACCAAATGATAATTTTTTAAGTGCTTTCCAGTTAAACGAAGAAGAAGAAGAAACAATTAAAATCCATAACGCTGAATATCGAAAGGAGGTAGAACAACTGATCAAAAACTACATGTCATCACGATCACGAGAATCTGCAATAGTCACGAAATTAATCCTAAAGACTGAGCGTCCTATTTTCCAACCGCCAAGAAGAGTAGCATCTAAAGAAAAGGAGGAAATAAAACGTCAAATTAACAAATGGCTTCAAGAAGATATAATAAGACCTAGCTGTTCCGAATACGCAAGCCCAGCCGTGCTAGTGAATAAAAAAGACGGATCCAAGCGCTTGTGTATAGATTACAGAAGATTAAACTGAGAAGTGGTAATGGATCGGTATCCACTACCTCTAATAGAAGATCAGATTGATCAATTACACTCATCTGAAGTATATTCAACGCTAGATTTAGAAAACGGATTTTTTCATGTGTTAATTGAGGAAGAGAGTCGAAAATTTACAGCTTTTGTGACATACATGGGACATTATGAGTTTAATCGTGTTCCGTTTGGATTGTGCATCTCCCCAGCTGTATTTCAAAGATATGTAAATTACATATTTAGACATTTAATTCAGAATAAAATATTAATGGTGTATATGGATGATTTGATTGTGGCAGCAAGAGATGCTGAGGAAAATTTGAAAAAGCTAAAAGATGTCCTGAAAATAGCCAGTGAAAATGGATTACAGTTCAGGTGGAAAAAATGTCAATTTCTATGCAGGGAAATCGAGTTCTTGGGGTATATTGTGTCGAAGGGGAAAATCGAGGATGTGGCCCCTACGGTATACGGAATGTAGTGTCATCTCGTTCTATTGACAGTGAACTGTCACTGATTCAACTAGATGTCACAACATTTCATAACCGAATGTTTTTTGGGGAATACAAAGGTAAATAAAATTCGTTTTGCTTTACTATGATATTTTATTTCTTGTGTAATGTATTTTCTAGCTACCTTTCGTATCACCACACACCCCTTGCCAGTGAATCAGCTATGAACGGTGTTCAAAAATCGCGCTGGTGTTTTCGTTTGCCTTCTAGCTCGTGTAAGGTGGTGGCTACTCCGCTTGTTTTTATAGGCAAGACTTCTTGCTGTTGGTGGCATACTGGTTTGGCTTGCCGTTTTTTGATGGTTGCTCCTGAAAGTTAAATCTTACTTTTGGTTAGCGTGTACCCGATTCTCCTGACTGTGTCTCTCTCGATTCCTCGTCTGTGTTTGTTGTCGATGTTTCGTCCCTCGTTGCCGGCGCTAACATCTGTGACGTTTCCTCCAGTAAGCAACACAGTTTGAATCTGTCTATGCGGAGATTTTCCACCGCTTTCCGCGCACACTAAGCTTTTCCTCTCTATTTGGTATTCGTATGGTGGTTGCAGTGGGTGCAGGTATTCAGTTCTGACGATACGAATATTTTCGGATTTGCATGTCTTGATGGTGGCGCAGGCCGGACTTGGTCGAATTGGTCGCGCATTTTTTTCGCGAAATCTGACTGATGCGTGCGAACTTCTTTTGGCTCTATTAACTGACTCGCCGATGACTTAAGTTCCTCCCGGTACGCCGTTCGTAGCCCGATCAATATTAGTGGTAGTGTTCGTGTCCATGCTTTGCCGCCTTGGCACATGATGGCCGCCTTCAGTGTCCTATGTCACCTTTCTAAGAAACCGTTACATTTTGGATTGTATGCTGTGGTTCTTTTACGTTCGAAGATCAATGTCAAAGCGAATTCGGCGAACAATTCGGACTCGATCTGGCGACGGTTTCTGCTCGAATATCCGGCATATTCCGTCCAACGTATGAAACGGTCTATGATTGTAACACAATACTTTTGACCCTTTGATGTTGAAAGTGGATCTACTATGTCCATGTGAATCGAATCTTTTGCTCACTGGTGTGAATTCGCCTAGCGGGGTTTTGGTGTGCCTGCTTACCTTTGATTTTTGGCAAGGTATGCAGCATTGCACGAGTTTTCTTACATCGCGTTTAATTGCTGTCCAAATATACTGATCCGTGCGAGGGTGTGCGAGGTTATACGCGGTTTCGAATACGCTCTTCCGCCATTCCAGTTGAATGAATGGTCTTACTCTTCCCGTTGAAATTAAACGCAATGGCGACCATGGAAAATATCAAATCGGAGCTTGACCTCAACGGCTCCTTTAGTTCGGTGTCATCTTGTTGCGCTTCTGCGATTTCGCTGAAATTTATAGCTTCCGGCATCTCGATACTCTCCAAACGAGATAGTGCGTCGGCCACCATGTTCTCCGATCCTGATATTGTGACTCACGTCTGTGGTAAATTGGCCTACAAATTCCAGGTATCGAAATTGACATGTGGACGCTTTTGCCGGATTTTGTTTGAACGCGAACAGTTTGTGGTCCGTATAAATAGTAAATACTCGACCTTCGACTAAATGCTTGCATTTCTTCATTGCGGCGTACATCGACAACAATTCGCTGTCGTATGCACTGTATCGCTGCTGTGCTAGTGGCTTCCAACCGTCATTGCTTCTTTGCCCACTGCACCTATTGAGCTGTCGGATGCACCGACCATTATTTTGCTTCGGATGACGGGTGTACTAATAGCGTCGCCTCGCTCATTTGCTTTTTAGTCAAGTTGAATGCCTCCTTTGCTTCGACTATCCACTTTACCTCCCTCGTATTTCTTACTTCCTTTTAAATATTCGGTTAGGATTGCTTGATTCTTACTCGCTTTGGGTATAAACATCTTGTAAAAATTTATAATTCCCTAGAATCGTCGCAGATGATTTACTGTTTTTGGGAGTGGAATTTTTTTAATTTCGGTTATTCGCTCAGGGATTGGTTTTATGCCCTCATACGATACTTCGTGGCCGAGGAAATTTATTTTTTGTTTCACGAACTGACATTTGTGAGTGTTTATTACCAACCCGAAATCGTTTAACCTGTTGATGCTACGAGCACGTCATCTAAGTGAACAAAGCAAAAATTGAAGCCTTGCAATGCGGAGTGCATGAATCTTTGAAACGTGTTACCTACGTTTCGTAAACCAAATGTCATCCTTGAGAATTCGTAGAGACCAAATGGTGTGGCAATTGCTGTTTTTGTGTTATCTCCCGGCTTGAATTGCTGATTTGGTACTGTGACGTTGTTCAATGCCCGATAGCCGCCGCACGGTCGCCATTCGCAATTTTTCTTAGGTACCAGGTGTAGCGAGCTGGCTCAGGGGCTATCGGAACCCCTGCAAATTCCCTGCGATCTCCATTTTTTCCGCACTCAAACGCCGTGGGCGGGCGAAAACTGGGGGACCTCTTGTCACGATGTGATGCGTTGTTTGTTGTGTTAGCTGTTCGTTAGCTTTAATTTCGCTGCTTTTCAAAGGCCTAAATTTTTTGAGTTCTTTGGGACGATCCTTTCGTCGATTCTCGTTCTTGTTATCCAGCGTATGGTTGGTACTGCTTTGGTGGTTCTCGATGTCACTGCGAAGAATGAGGTCATAGGGTCGATCAGCCGACCGCGTCGGATATCTACTATGAAACCTGTATATTTCAAGAAATCGGCACCGGTTTTGAGCATCGTGACGTCTGCGATTATAAGACCATTGGAACTGTCTCCTCAGACCCAGATCAAATATGAATTGCCTTTTTCCGAATGTGTTGATTTTGACGCCGTTTGCTGCCTAGAGCTGAAATTCATTTCTCGGCGTCTGTGACTGCTTTCGTGGCCTCGGCACAACCGACACGTCAGCTTCCGTGTCGAATAAGTAGCTGATGTACGTGACTTTGTTCTATATTTTGATGCGATAATTTTGACTATCACCTTGGTACGTCGCCATGTGTCTCGATGTTTTTAGTTTTTTTTCTTGAATTCCGCCTATTCAGGGCAGTTCAGGCGGA
Organism: Tipula vernalis; assembly: GCA_958295665.1. NCBI lineage: Eukaryota > Metazoa > Arthropoda > Insecta > Diptera > Tipulidae > Tipula > Tipula vernalis. The sequence goes on along the minus strand of OY282560.1, from coordinate 303,383,982 downwards.
AATTTCGAGCGGCTTCTTCGAAACAGTAATGGTAGAAGCATACAAGCAGCGTGTCCTCTTCGATTTTGTTACGGCACCCTGCTTTTGGTCTTCTTCGCTTCGTGGATTTGTTTCTTTGATCGATTTTAAATATCACTATTTTCCACTATGCTTTATTGTCACTTTTGTTGAACTGAATTTAGTGTTATAATAAGAGACCTTAGTTTTATATGCAGCAGTGAATAATGGATATCATTATAATTGAAAAAACATAAGCTTCAATTATAATGATATCCATTATTCACTTCTAGCAGTGATTAATCATTAATTTCTGTTATTGTTAAAAAAATAAATACTTTACTCCGACAAATATAACAATTTTAATAATATTATGAATAGGCTTTTGAAAAATAAAACAAAGTATTTTATATTGATAGTAACATTATTAATGGTTGTTGGGGGAGTAGTTTTAGGAGTCAAAGCTTTCTAGGATATGCGATTCTCATAAGACTTCTTCCTAGTGTAGTTACGCCTCCTCGTGGCGACAACCGGGCAATGCATCCTAGAATGTAGCCAAGTAACTTACACGACCGTGCAATGGCGGTAAATCCATTGCCCCAAGCTTTGGTGGGACAACATACGCTGAGAGCTGCGTGGCTAAGGGGGAGCTTAGTCTTTAGTATGTGAACTCCGGGTACCAGGCGACCCCCGGTTTAAAGTAGCCTTCCCACAGTATACCGATCTCTGCTGTGGGTGACCTTCATTTCTCGGATACTCGTGGGATTCAAATGGAAACCGAATTTAAAAAAAACATAGAGGGTGATGCCTCTTTAAAAGCATCAACCTCACCAGCTATTGAGTTGGGTCTCCTAAGCTATGATGGAATGGTAGATGCCACAAGGGCCACCACTCTTGATTATCTTAACGTCCGGACCAAGGAAAAGGTGGAACAGTCCACCTCTTCTACTACGGACACCTTCTGTGATGACAACATAAGTGTAATCTCTCAGTTATCGGGCACCTCAACCATTGGTGTTGATATTGGGAACATGTCCCTCAACGCCGGGGAATGGGTTAAGCTCAACTCCTTCGAAAGAAGGCGTTTTAAAAAGGGGCTCAAGGAAGGCAAAACTAGAGAAGAGGCTCTAGCTGCTGCTAAGTCCGCGACCCCTCTGAAAGCATCCTCGGGGCCTGTTGCTCCTACCCTAGACAAGAGGTCTGGTGGTAAGCGTGAGAGGTCTTTCGAGGTTGCTCCGGAACCAAATAAACCACCTGCCAAAAAAGCAAAAGAAGGGCCTTCTCCGGTAAAGCCCTCTTTCAGCCAGGTAGCAGGCAGTGTTAAGCTGGGCATCGTACCAGGTGATCTCAGTGGCAATCCTCTTAGTATGGAGCAAATGGCAAACATACAGGAGTGTGTCATTGACCTCATTATTGGGATGCAAGGCTCAAACCACAAGCCGCAATTCCTTGGCTGTTTCCGGAGAACAGGTTGGCTATTTTTTATATGTTCCGATCATTCCACAGCGGAATGGATGAGGAACAGTTTTGTAAGCCTAAGGGAAAAAATTGGTCTGAACATAACTTTGGTGGAAGAGGATGATTTTCCTCGGCCAAACATCGTTAGGGGGTTCTTTCCACAGAGCCTTAGCTTAACTAGCGAGAAGATTCTCGCTACCATGGCCGCGCAGAACGATGGTCTCGCGGCCAACTCATGGAAGATACTGCAACGGACGACAACTGGCGCACTCGTCCATTTGGTTATGGCCATAGGCGAGTCTTCCATGAAGAAACTACGCGAATCCAACGGGAACATCGCATACCGCTTTGGTAGGATAAAACTCCTTCTCAAGAAGGATTCCCCCTCTACCAACCCAACCACTGGAGTCAGCTCCAGTAAGGAGGGTACTTTACCAGCCCCAGTAGTAGGCACAATCACAGACGAGGAGGCATCCAGGAACAGCAGCGCTATTGAGCATTCTGTTCCTGCTGCCTCTTCGTCGGGAGCACGATCAACGGATCTCTCCGCAACTCCTACTGTGGGATCGAGTAAATCAGCACTCACCCCGAAAATTAAGCATATGGGCGCTCGGGGTGTTACTGGGAAAAGTGGCAGAAACAGGCCAAGTCCCGCAAAGCAGACGGCTGGCAAGCAGCCAGGAGCGTAGAGCTCCTTTACCCTAATCATCCAGTATGGCTGGTACTATTAGGGTACTACAAGCGAATCTGCATCACGCAAAAGGAGCTTCGGATACCTTTTGCAACAGGTTCGCGAAACAACACTTAACCCTTGGCCTTATCCAGGAACCTTGGGTTAATGGAGGAAAAATCAGAGGCCTCCACCTCAAGTCATGTAAGTTGATTTACGATCGAAGGGAGGAAGTTCCCCGAGCAGCAATATTCGTTTCATCTAAAATTAACGTTCTTCCAATTCCAGAGTTCACCACTAAGGATTTGGTTGCAGTAATCCTGGAGGTTCCGACTAGCAGGGGAATGCAGGAGACAATATGTGCCTCTGCGTACTTCCCTGGTGAGTCGGTTAGTGCTCCACCTGTAGTTGTACAGGAACTGGTGGATTACTGCAACCTAAAAAACAAGCATTTCATCATAGGCTGCGATGCTAATGCACACCATATCATTTGGGGCAGCAGTGATAAAAATGGCAGAGGTGAGTCCCTTTTAAATTATCTTATGAGTAGTCACATAGACATTTTAAATAAAGGTTCGAACCCCACTTTCATAAACTCGACTCGGCGAGAGGTGTTGGACCTCACTTTGTCAAGTCAGTTTATTTCCAACTCTGTTGCAAACTGGCATGTTTCAAGCGAAGCTTCTCTGTCGGACCACATGCACATCAGGTTCGATATACCGGGAGTGATCATACAGGCAACAGAGCGTCGTATCCCTTGTTTTACAAATTGGAAAACATATAGGGATATTTTATTTATCAAAGCAGACATGCTGCCAACATCTTTGAGTTCAATTAGTGACCTCGAAACCGCAGCTGGTCTGCTTAATGACGTGCTCCTATCTTCCTACGAAAGCAGCTGTGTGGTGCGTAACGTTGTGGTTAATCGCAAAGTTCCATGGTGGAACGAACAGCTGGCTAAACTTCGTAAGAAGGTTAGGAAATTATTTAATAGGGCAAAGCATTCCAATGAGTGGAATGAATATAGGCAAGCCCTAACCAGTTACAACACAGAACTAAGGCGTTCCAAACGCCTCACGTGGAGGAAAAACTGTGGAAATATCGAGGATATACCTACAGCTGCTCGACTCCATAAAGTTCTAGCTAAAGATCAGTCCAACGGGATTGGGCTTCTTCTGAAATCCGATGGTAGTTATACATCAGGTCGCAAAGAGTCGCTCGAAACCCTGCTTCAAGTGCACTTTCCGGGCTGCACTGTTTGCGACACAAATACAATCACTAACTCCATATCTGGTACACACATGGGTGTAAATATGTGTTGGGTTAATAGTTTATCCGGTAAGCTTTTTACTCCGGATAAAGTCAAATGGGCCATTAACTCTTTTGAGCCTTTCAAGGCTCCAGGAGGGGATGGAATCTTCCCAGCCCTCCTTCAAAGGGGCCTGGACTTGATTACCCCTGCTCTGGTGGCCTTTTTTAGAACTAGCTTCAATTGGGGTCACATACCACAGGCTTGGAGTCAAGTAAACGTGGTTTTTATCCCAAAGCCTGGCAATCGGCCATGTGAACTTCCTAAGTCCTTTCGACCTATCAGTCTTACATCGTTTATTCTTAAAACCATGGAACGACTTATAGATCTTCATATCAGAGACTGGTTAACGGCAACCAGACCTCTAAATCCAAATCAATTCGCCTATAGGAAAGGCAAATCCACAGAGGGTGCGCTGCATCTACTTGTCACCAAGATTGAAGCAGCCTATCGCTCGAAAGAAATTGCTCTGTGTGCATTTCTGGATATTGAGGGAGCTTTTGACAATACTGGATACGACTCAATTGCTAGGGCAATCAAGCGTAGAGGTATTGACGATCCGACTAACCACTGGATTAGTTCCATGTTGGTTAGTAGGAAGATTACATCTAAATTAGGTAATGAGTCAGTCACGATTACGGCAGCAAGAGGGTGTCCGCAGGGCGGTGTCCTGTCCCCTTTGCTGTGGTCACTCGTGATCGACGAGTTGCTTGATAATTTACATCTACTTGGGTACGATGCCATTGGTTATGCGGACGATTTGGTTGTCATAGTCTCTGGAGGGCATGAACGTACGATGTCCGCCAGCATGCAACAGGCTTTGCTTGTTATTTCGAATTGGTGCACTGGGGAGGGCCTTTCGATTAACCCTAGCAAAACAGTCCTGGTGCCCTTCACCAAAAGACGTAATTTGAACCTTGGTTCAATTAGTCTTAATAATATAAATATCGGATACTCCAATGAAGTCAAATATCTGGGTGTTGTCCTAGATAAGAAACTAACTTGGAACTCTCATATTACTTCAACTACCGAACGCGCGGCCAGGGCCATGTGGGCCTGCCGGCGTATGTTCGGCAGGACATGGGGCCTGAACTCAAAAATGATTTACTGGATGTACATCATGATAGTGAGGCCAATTGTAACATATGGGGCAATAGTTTGGTGGCCTAAGGTACAGCAAAAAGTTATTATGAACAAGCTGACCTCATTACAGAGACTAGCATGTCTCGGAATTACAGGTGCTATGCGCACCTGCCCTACGGCGGCAATGGAAGCTCTCATCAGGCTCACTCCACTTCATATCCACGTCAAAAAATCAGCTGCTACCTGTGCAGCTAGATTGAAGCTCGTGAATCAATACAGTCATGATGACCATATGGGTCACCTGGACATTTTGAATGAACTTCCAGACCTGAATAAGTTCTTTAGTGTCCCGGACGTTATGCCGAAAGAACTCTGCTTTGGCAGGAATTTCGTGGTAACAATCCCCGATAGAACAGACTGGGATACTGGGTTACCGCAGATGGAACCTAACAGCCTAGTCTGGTACACTGATGGATCAAAAATGGATAGTGGAGTCGGCATTGGTGTCTTTGGACCCAATCACAAAATATCGAAATCACTGGGTACTTACCATAGTGTTTTTCTAGCCGAAATTCACGCCATCGAAATCTGCGCCTCTATTATTATGACCAAAGGTCTTAAAGGCGCATCCATCCACATTTTGTCTGACAGCCAAGCAGCACTGAAAGCATTGGCTTCTAACTGCTTGGTTTCCAAGTCGGTTCAAAGTTGTTATAAACTGCTACAATCTCTCTCTTGTCAAAACAAAGTAAGGTTGTGGTGGGTGCCTGGTCACATGGGCATCACTGGAAATGAGATAGCCGACGAACTTGCACGGGCAGGCTCGTCGACTACACTCATTGGCCCTGAGCCTTTTTGTGGTATCCCGTGGGCTTCTGCAACCTACACAATCAGTAAATGGGAAAAAATACAGTGCTTGACTTATTGGAACTGTATTCCCGGCCTTAGACAAGCCAAATCTTTGATCAGACCATTTCACCACAAAAATTTGGCGATCAATTTCAGCAAAGAAAATATTAGGAAACTTGTGAGTTTTCTCTCAGGTCACTGTAACCTGAGATATCATTTGAACAAAATGAACCTGTCCACAGAGACGGAGTGCCGACTCTGTTTGGAAGAGACAGAAACCGCAGAACACATACTATGTGAGTGTGTTGCTCTGTGCACACGGAGGTGGATTCATTTTGAAGAGAGGTATCTGACCCCGGAGAAATGTAAATTGGCCTCTATAAACAGCATTCTCGCCTTTATTAGAGAGGTGGAGAAGCTCCTGGAGTAACAGTACCCAACAGCACAAAAGACCTTTTAGGTCGTAGTGCTAGCCGCTTTTGGGCAGGGACGAAAAAAAAAAAAAAAAAAAAAAAAAAAAAAAAAAAAAACATTATTAATTATTTCATCAATAAAAATGTCTTACATCAAGAAAGTTGAAGCATATAATGTGTAAGAAAGCAAATACTGTAAGGAAACAAATCTATGCTTTTTATTTAGGCGTGATTACGTATACGCAAAAACTTTAGGCGTGAAGAAATCAACTGGCTATCGATGGGTGAACAGCCAACAAATGCGTGAGCAACAATGTGCTGGGAAGCGAAAAATAAAACAAACTAATGAACATCTAGTATTTACGGAACGATATATTGAAGAAAATCTTAGAATAACTTTAAAAAGCGGATTACTGTATACGTTGAAACTAGAAATTGAATATGCTTGGTCAAACCTTAAATCTAAACCGCAAACCCCTGGCTGATGGAGGCAGATAAAATTTGACTCAAACCGAGTTTCGTTTACAGTGTCTATAGAAAACATCATTCGTGAGAACATAATGATCGAAATTACCGTTTCTAATTGTAGCCGACATATCGCCTATATTCAAAAATTTATACCAGCCGCGATAAATATGAATGATATGGCTTTTTAAATAACATAATATTATTAAAATTGTTATATTTGTTGGAATAAATTATTTATTTTTTATTCCCATTCTGAAATTGTTTAGTCTCACTTTGAAATTATTTATTCTTGTATTGAAATTGTTTGGTCCCAATTTGAAGTTGTAAAGGTAAGGCGATAAACATCAGTGTGAGTAGAGTGACAAAGAAAACACCAGCGGAGCTCGAGTTCAAACATAACTTTAGAAGCTCAAACAATAGCCCGTTAACTGAAGAGATTGAAGAAGTCAATATAGAAGTCGGAGTAGAGAAGGACGACGTTAATGTAGCAGGTTTATTGGAGCATAACCGTGAGATTCAGCAGCGCCAATTTAACAAACACAGGATCAAACCGAAGACTTTGCAACCTAGAGATATCGTGATGTTGCGAAGTGACCCACCAGCTTATGGGGATTCTAGGAAGCTACTAGGGAAGTACAAAGGGCCTTATGAAGTCATTAAGCCTATAGGTAACGACGAGCAGCAATCACAAAGGATATATAAAGCTATCGTAGCCGTCGATAGATTAAAATTTGTAAAACCTACAACAAGTTAAAGTTGAGATGAGCGAGGACGTCATCAGTTATCGGATGGCCGAATTGTTGTCATTTTTTTATATATATTGTTGCGATGCGATGTGGATTGTATTTTTCCGAGAAATGATAATCTCACCTTTTATATTTTCGTACACCTTTATTTTCTTTAATTTTATTTTAACACTAAATACAAAAATAAATGGTACTTCTTCCACTAAACGAGACTCACTCTCAAATTCTTTTTTCTTTTTGTCTATTTTTATTGTAATGTACCGTTTTATTATCATTCCTTTTTTGTTCTTTCGTTTTTGTTTGCTTTTTGCTTTTATAAACTAATTACTACTGACTTCACTCGATGGTCTGTGGTATTAAACAGGGTGACAATCAATTAAATTATGTCAAAGCTAATTTAAAACTACGGTTAAACATGCCGGGCCCCTTGAAAGGCTCAACTTTCGAAATATCTTATTCTTATTATTAATTGTAAAAAAAAACAAAATATTATAACTACTTTAAATGTAATGAATGATGTTCTTGAGACAGCAATTTAGTTTTAATATGGTACATTTTTTAGTTAAAAATGTAACTTAACTTAAAATTTTAAAATAACGTATCAGGTTGAAAACATCGACAATCTAAGCAACCGGAAGTTTGCATATTTTTGAAACAACTCGCTTGTATATTCCGTTTTTAGTCTTAACGTCAAAGACACGGATCCTACCGTCAGATCCCGGGTACACTGTTACAACCAAATCTAATAGCCAATTAGCGACAAATGAGGTTCCCTCCAAAATGAGAACCACGTCACCCGCCTTCAAATCTGGTTTCGAATCCTTCCATTTAGTACTAGATTGAAGTGTATGAAGATACTCAACGGAATAGCGCTTCCAAAAACTTTGTATGGCGAGAGTTGTGGTGGATCGAGCACCAGCAAAGATTAATTAAATCGAATTGATTTTTATTGAATTAATATTTGACGTTCGTTTGACAGCAGGGTAAAGTAGGCACACACCAATAGATTGATTGATTGATTGATTTCGAATGTACGGCCAAGCATTAAGCAGGAGATCCCGGAAAGCGCCGGGCCCACCGTACACCCATTTTTACATTTACTTGGAAGGATAAGGAAGGATATTAGTAATTGTTTGAGATCGACCAGGTTACAAACACCGTTACAGTCAATAGTTAGTAAATTTTGTGTGGTAGGATGGGAAAGGTATGTTAGTAATGACAGAATTGGTCCGGTTTCCCGGTGGCCAGTTTCAAACTACTGTTAGTATTCGACAATCACAATTGGTTACTTTATTAGTTGATCATTTCTCTGGAATCCGGGGGCTGGAACTCAGGACTCCCTAAATTTTTTATCAGGACTTAAAAATTATTAATGTTATAATTCCCAGGCGACTCTGAAAGTTCAATCCAATTAATAAAACACCATAATACCAAATTTTATTACTTAAATGAATAATTTATGTAACCGTATCTTTAGCATCCCCATGCACACATCATACACCCATTTTCACATACCAACCAAAGCCGATATAGGTTATTGATTTATTACCCTAAACCTTAATTAAAAATTATTAATGTTGCCATTTCCCTCAGTCCGCCTTTCATTAATTTACCTGATAAAGTATTTAAGAAATTTAAAATTACTAAGCTAAGATTATAATTAATCCTTATAACAATAAATATAAAATTAAAATAAAATAAAATAAAATTGAAATTAAACTTTAAAATTAATATGCAATTCCCAGGCGATTCTGAAAACTAAATTTAATTAATAAACAGCCTAATAGCAAAATTTTATTTCTTAAATGAATAATTAATATAACAGAATCTTTTGTATTAGTTGGGACAGACTCGACCCGTTTACAGACCGCAATGCGATCGATAGTTAGTAAATTTTTAGTGGAATATATAATAAAAGTTAATACAAGACAGCACAATCTAGCTACTTTATTTGTGATCATTTCTCTGGAATCCAAGCCGGATACTCAGGACTCTCCACATCTAAATCAGGGCTTAAAATTTATTAATGTTGTAGTTTTACCCCTGTCCACCTTTCACTAGTTTACCTGATAAAAACTTACAAAATAAATTCTTATATAGTAAAAACGCAACCGTAAGGTTGATGCCAGAGAGATTAAACATTTTCTTGCAAGTAATTGCGAACGAATCAAAATATGTAACTGGAATAAAGTAAAATAGGTAAAAATTATTCAATACTAGCATGAACTGCGGAAGATTATCGTTTGCCCACAAAGAATTAATTGATCAAGTTATTTTCGTGCTAAACTGACGTTAAAAGTCATTAACTGTGCCATAAAAGAAATTTTTGATTGATTGATTGATTGATTTCAATGTACGATCAAGCATTAAAAAAGTCTCCCGTATTATAAATGCGAATACCACACCACTATACCCATGTTACAATACGACACCATAACTCTCTCTCACCAAGGAAATATGTACCATCATACTCAGCTTTTCATGAAGCCAAACATGGCAATATTCACCCCGTAAAGAAAGGCGCCACATCGATAACCACATAAGTCTAATAGTGTGATATCCGCCCCTGGCCAGGCAGCCATCGTACACCTTTTTATATATAACAAAATCGAGGAATGGGAAAGGAATGTTACTGAGGACAGACTCGGCCCGGTTACAGACACCTAATAAAGCCGATAGCTAGTGTTTTATGACAACACAATTAAAATATTAATAATAAAACGTTGGAACCTGATCGATCTGAAATAATATCTTAAACTAGAATTTATATTTATATAATACTCCAAACTTCCGATTAACAAAATTGATGATAAAATATATTTCGATGTTCTTCTGAAACCAAAAAACAAATTATGTAGTTATTTATTTCTACTCTCACTTAGTCCAACCGCTCTATAATTTCAAATATTTAAGTATTAGCTTTCAACAATTAAGAGAAATATTAAAACAGCAATAAATATAATATAATCTAAATTCAAATGTAAAGATGTTCCTATCCCTAAAAATAATATTACCATTTATTAATCTTAATTCAATTCTAAGCCTTAAGGCATTAATTACATTAAGGATCAATTATATTAAATTCTTATTCCTCCAGCATATCCCATCTGAAATAAAATTTTGAACCATAAGTACACTCCAACTAGTTCTAATAGATGTCTCACGACATAATGTTGACTATACATAAAATAAAATTATATTAATTAGTACAACTATTGGTTATTTATACATTTTCTAATTAGATATGTTACTTACATTAATAGTTTGAAATAAATTGCCAAAAAGCATCACCAGAATCAGTATACGTTTAATTGTTACAAGTCTTTGGCGTATTATTTCGGTTCAGAGTACAATTCTGAATGAGTACGCCAAACTGAAGCAAATTGATTTTATTGATTTCTGTGTTGTGAATGTATGCCAATTTTCATATAAGTTATGTATGAGATAATTTAATTGCTGGTTTTACAACATTTATTGTTTAACCAACGTGATACGACAAAACGTGAAAATTTAGCTAAACTTGATTCTTAAACGTTTAAAACATTTATATAAATTGTTAAATGTAATCAGTCAATTGAAATAATTTTACTCGACAAATTGTAGATTTAGATCTATATCAGAACATCAAGTAATAAACAAATGCGGAATTTCAGAGCAGCTTTTACCTACATGTGCGTGGCTTCAAATTGGTATGACCTTTTGAAAGCTTATCCCGATTTTATCAGCAGATACATCTGGGTTAATACTAGCAAATTTGTTGGACAATTTTTGAATCCATTTTATCCCATCTGTCCCCTTGTTCCGATATTTGGGGATGAGCTTATTGAATCTAATGAGGTACATATAATCTTTACAGGTTCAAATAAATATTTTATTTTTAAATTTCCATTTTATCGGTTATAATTTAGAAATACCGAAGCTTAAACCAAATGCTGCTCTAGATTTGGAAAAATCGGTATAATTTTCTTTGTTTTAGTCCTAAATTAATAATTCACGAACCTGAACTACTACAAGTCATTTTGTAGAACTGAAACCTGGTACATCCACACCCTAACAGGAGATTACGTGACTTGGGCCATTCTCCGTGGCTTTTAGAATAAACTTTACTCAGAAATAATAAATAATTTAGCTTTATGATTCCGACCGACGCATTAAAGAAAACATAAGCGCAGACGTTATTTATACAAAGGTCAAAACATTGAATGGAAGAAATAAAAACATTATTTGCTTCCGACATTAAAACTTTGTAGAGCGCTCATATTAGCAATACTCCTGATTCTATAAAAATATGGGAAACTTTTGTCGCTATAATTCGTTATCCCAAATTCATCAATTACCCACCTATGCTAAAGGTGTGGAAGAAAGGACTTCAATTTTTTTAATGACACGCAATTAGACGTTTCACTCATCTGGCGGCAACACTGGCCATAAAAAAAGCAGAAGAATGTATGACACGATTTTCCACTTTACATAGCGTTTTACAAGGTGCGTGCGCATTGAAATGAAATTTCGCATCGAAATTGTTAGAACAGTTATAAAAGATGAACGGGTTCCTTCAATGTGAGGCGCACAAGTACGTATGATAATAATCATAGGAACAGGAAATTCGAAGTATAAGACTAGTTATTGAACTCTTGCCAAAATCACCCACCACAAACTGTTCTTAGTGTCACGAAAAAAAAAAAGAGAAAGTTAATGGAATATTAACTGTAGCAGGATACTAAACATAGTTACATAAAATTATTAAAGCATATACAAATAGTGAAAAGTAAATTAAAAATAAAAAATAATCACATTTTTCCCCTGAAGTCAGTACTCGAACAGTGAAAATATGTATAAAATAAAAATCAACCAACAGCTTAATGAACGGAAGAAACCGTTACTGCTGTAGCATCAGTAAAAAGCATGAGGGCATATCATCATCCCATATGTACTACGATTCAAGATTCGATCGACAATCGCTGTCCGTAGTGCGGTTTCGTTTTTTCATTTGATAAAAACAATACGAAAAAGGAAAAGGCAACACAGAGTCGTGTCGACTATACAATAATAATTCCCCGTTGTATTCTTAGAACATTAGTGTTGGTTTTAATTTAATGAATAAAAATAAAAATTTTACACAATTCATCATCACACACATGTATGTATGTATTCCAATATGTGTGATGATAAAATACCTGTATAACGATAACCGAGAGTACCGTTAATTTTGTTTTTTGAACACGTTTGCTCACGTTTTCCTTGTTCTTAAACACAAAATAGTCCTCCAAATAAACATTACACTAAACTGACTTATTTTTATTATCACTCACTAAAACAAAACACCGCTCACAATCAAAACTATTTATATACATATATACATTCACTTTTTCACTAATATACTACACAACACTATTATTACACTATATAATACAGCATAACATATAGTAACACTATTTTAATTTAAATTTAAAAATAAAAATTTAAAACAAATTTCACTTACGGAGACAGACTAAAACACGTCCATCTCCATCGAGCGTTCATCGCGCACCCCCGTAAAGTAGGCACACACCAATAGAGATACTAAATTTATTATGGAAAAGCCAATGAGCTTTTCATAAATATGGAAGAGTTCCTTTTTTCCTAAAAAACACAGCACGTCTTAGGAGGAAAACAAATTCCGTTTAAAACAATAATTTGTAAACAGGAAAAAATTATTGTTTAGAAACCAGAAATCATTATAACACGCATCCGAACGCACGGATAAAATTCAATGCGTATAAAAAGGATACTAATCCAACACATAATCCAACAATCGCTAATAAGACAGCAAGCAGTCGCAGGCCATTGGTATACGGCATACCAAAATCATTCAGCGGTTAAAATTATAATAAACGATATAAATAAATAAACTTGTATAAAAGCAACGTACTCATTGTGTTCTTATTTATTTATTTCAAAAAACATAAACATTAAATTATTTGGGACATCACCCACCCCAAAGAGTAACCTTTTTCCATCTACTCAGAACTGATTGCAATTCCTCCAGGAGTGGTTCGATGATGGATTTAATTGGACCTCCTGTCAAAAAATGACCAGGTGTGAGCGAAAGAGGATCAATCAGATCAGATGAGAGGGTAGACAATGGCCGAGAATTTAATATTCCCTCAATTTGCATAATCGACGTATAAAATTCCTCGTAAGTTTAATGGGTTCTGTTAGTTATTCGTTTCAAATGAGTCTTAAAGGACTTGACCGCGGACTCCCATAAACCGCCGAAATTAGGGGCATGGGGAGGTATGAACTTCCATTGTATTCCCTCTGAGCAACAAAAATTAACTAACGTCTTGTAATTGTTTATTAAATTCTAGCAAGCGTTTCCTCAATTCATTGTCAGCACCAACGAATGTCTTGGCATTGTCTGAATAAATTGATTTAATTTTCCCTCTTCGTGAGATGAATCGCTTCAGACATGAAATAAACGATTCCGAGGTCAAATCACTCATGATGTCCAGGTGTATAGCCTTGGTTGCGAAACAAAAAAAGGCTGCAACAAAGACCTTTGAAGCGTTGGATTTCCTGATATACTTATTTTTAATGAAGAACGGGCCGCAGAAGTCCACTCCGGTTACATTGAACGGCCTGGATGGTGTGATCCTCTCTAGAGGTAGATCACCCATAATTTATTGCAGCTGGACCGATTTTGCCTTAGCACATACCACGCAATTCCGAACTACTTTTTTGGATATTGATTTCCCATTAATGGGCCAATATTTCTGTCTTACCAATGATAACAAAAGTTGTGGTCCAGCGTGCAAATCTTGTTCATGTTCATGTCTAAACAATATTCTTGTGAAATTTGATTTTGATGGTAACAGTATCTGATGTTTAACGTCATATGCTAAATTTGATTTAGACAATCGACCACCAACCCTGATCAATGAATGTGAATGCAGGAATGGATTCAGTTGTTTTAATGCACTGCTGTTAGATAGCGAATTTCCTCGTCTGAGGCACCTAATTTATGTTTCAAAATCTGATTGAACGATTTTGCATAGTTGTGTTAATGCACCATCTGTTTCCGTGACTGTTAGTGGACCTACGATTTTAATGTTCACTTTGGTGATATTATTAATAAATCGTAGGCAAAACGAAGTGACTTGAATTAATTTTTTAAATGAACTATATTTTGATAATAAATCGAACGGTGGTGCGTTACATGTGGCTAAACTAACAGCTTCTTGTTTAAATTCCAACTCCTGCGGTCTATCGAATCCATAACTGTCACGCGACCAGCCATATTCATTCATATGATACAAAATATCATGACCACACCACCATAATTTTGCTGATTGTAATTCAGCAGTTGATATGCCTCTAGTTAACAGATCGGCGGGGTTGTCACCGGATGGAATATGTTGCCACGTGTAGTTGGATGTTGTTTCTTGTTGTTCGATGTCTTGGGTTTCGAGGGTTTCAGGACGGCGTGGTGTGGCAAAAAGTATGTATGGTTCGATTGATTCGGGCTTTCTATCATATGACCTAAGCTAAGATACTCATTAATGAATTCCGTATATCCCAGTTTTAGCTCTGCGTTAGAGCTTAACCTTTTCTCCAAATATTGAAACCTTTTTAATGCACTTGTTTTCGATTCCCCTAGGGTTGCATTATTTCTTACTGGAAGTGATACAACATATCTGCCAGACTCTGTTCTGGAGAATGTTTTTGAAAATATTTCCTCACACTGCTTTTCGTCGTCTGAGAGAAATTTTATTGCAGGAATGGTTTCAATCTCCCAGAATCTTTTGATTGATTGTGAGAGTTCGTCGAAACAATCTGTCTCAGTCTGTGTATGAATGGATTGTTGGATACGATTCAGTGGAGTCTCAGATCTACCACTAATTATCCATCAAAACAAGGATTCATGAATTGTCGGAATACCTTGGTTAAGTTTAATCTGACTCATTCCGAGTATTTCAAAAAATACTTCTGCACCCAATAGTGCTTCCACTGGCCTTGAAATGTAAAAGCTGGGATCAGCCAATGCCAGATTTGGCGGTATATTCCACGATGAAATGTTCAAACTTATTTGTGGCAATGCACCATATATTTGCGGAACAACTAGGAAGTTTAAACATTTGTTATAACGGCTTGAACGAGATTTGATTTTTGTTGAAACACCTTGGGATATTAATGTCTTTGTTTGATTGATACCACTTATCGTCAAATTGGTAATATTAGTCTTGTCAATGCCAATCTTGGATACTAAGGGTAGCCAATTTGGCTGTAATATGTCGAATCGAATCGTGCAACAACGTATGATGTCTAGAGTTACAGACTCGATAGCCAATCGATTTACATGCATCTACAGCGTGTGACTTTCCCAGACAGTTAATACAAACTTTAAAATCGCTTGCCTTTTGTGAGCGATCGGCAGGGGATAGTTTGAAATAGGATTGACACACAAATAAAGGATGATATTTAGTCTGATACATCCCACACAAGTTTTTTCCGGTATCTATTTGTTTTGTGTTTATCTTGTGATGTGGAAATCGATTGTTATCGTCTTTCGCAGACTCATTTGATAAAACAAATGAATTGCCCTTTTTGTAGCCTTTGTTGAAGTTATTCGTAATCTCATTATTAAATTTAACTGAGTTGGCAAACTGGCTATCTGACTGTCTGTTTTGTTGGTTCAACCGATTCCAGCACTCTACTTTTTATTCGTAGAAATTCTTTCAATTGCGGCCAAGTAGGCATTTCGGTAGCAGTCAGTCTATCTTACCAATCTTTACGTAATTGTGAATTAGAACCTGCTCTCCCAAACTAGCAATCTCCAGCCCGCAAACCTCAAGAGATGATATGTGATTGCGACAGGCATTCGAAAGTATCCGAAGTTCATGTGCACTATCCTTTTTGATCTGCGAAAGATTACACAGTGCATCGATGTGCACCTCAACAATAAGTCGTGCATTGTGATAAGTTTGAATTAGATCAGACCATGCACTGTGATAACCAGCAGCTGTCAAAGTTATGTGCCCTACCGTTTCGCGTGCGTCACCCTTAAGTTTATCGAGAAGGTAAATGAACTTCACAATATTAGATATTTCCTCGTTGTTGTAGATAAGCACAATATACGTATCCTTAAAAGTAAGCCATTGGGAAGGATCGCCGCTGAATGTAGGTACTTCAGCTTTAACGGATCGCTTCAGCTTTAACGGATTCCACCTGTATTTCAGCTAAATCGGATGAATTTGATACGTCGTTGGACCCTCGCCTTGATAGCACTAAATTACCATCGTGGTCCTGAGTGTGTTCAGGCAACGAACTTTGAAGGCTACTAAAAAGTAAAAAATAAGTTTCTTCGAATTCCGTAAAGGATTCAATTAAAATTGAAAATTTCTGATGGTCGTCTACATGTTCAGTCAGATTGTTCTGAATAGATTCGAATTCAATGAAGGTTCGCCGCAATGAATCTAATCGCACAGTATTCTCTGAAGGTTTTGTGTCGTTCGTAGCTTGATCTATAAATTTTTTAAAGTTAGTTAACTTTGCCTTTAATGTGGCAAATTTCTTTTTGTTTATTTTAATTTGAGCCTCCATAATTGCTTCAAACTGAGAACGAATTCAACCGGCTTTACAATAATAATGTCGAATTACGGAAATGTTGAGTTATAATAATAAACAATATCAAAATAATTTTAAAAATAAAATGGTATCTAAAAAAAAAACAAAATGATACTGATTACGTAATTTTATGTAACTACTTAGCTTATGCTCTAGTTGCTGGTAGATGGCACCACTACTAATGTGATGATAGTTGAAAATTTCGTTTCTGATGGTTGTTTTTATAGCCACTGGATTGCTATATTTAATATTCAATTATCAAACCCAAATTCTGCGTGCTTTGTTGTTGTTCTGTAGACAAGTCGTGTGCCTCACAGATTTAAAGATATATGTGGAAAACTGGAAATCGTTGTTTCAATTTGTGGCTAAACCGTACTTCATACAAATTTTAGGTTATGCGTTGACACCCGCGAACAATCGTGTTCGATTATAATTATTTTGACAATAAACCCGTTGTAGGTTAATAATTTGTTATGCGTAGACAAACGTGTGCCCGATGATAATTATGTATGCGTAGACAACCGTGTGCCCGATGATAATTATGTATAAGTAGCCTGATCCGGCTCTACAGGACCAAATGTTGCGATGCGATGTGGATTGTATTTTTCCGAGAAATGATAATCTCACCTTTTATATTTTCGTACACCTTTATTTTCTTTAATTTCATTTTAACACTAAATACAAAAATAAATGGTGCTTCTTCCACTAAACGAGACTCACTCTCAAATTCTTTTTTCTTTTTTTCTATTTTTATTGTAACGTACCGTTTTATTATCATTCCTTTTTTGTTCTTTCGTTTTTGTTTGCTTTTTGCTTTTATAAACTAATTATTACTGACTTCACTCAGTGGTCTATGGTATTAAACAGGTTGATATTCAATTAAATTATGTCAAAACTAATTTAAAAACTACGGTTAAACATTATTGTTGTTATATTTTTTTTATAATAGTATGTCAAAATAATATGCCACTGAAGTTTATATAATGTATAATCAAAGAGAATAAGATATCTTATTCTCTTTGGTATAATGTTAAACTGTTATAATTTAAGTTGTTGGTATTGTCACCAGGGAAATTAAATATAAAATGTAAACTAGCACGGACTAAAAGGCAGAGTACAAAAAGAGCAAGCAAACCAAAAAAGCAAACCTGAAAAAACAAAGTAAAGCGTGATAAATAAATAAATAATTAAAAAAGGAAAACGTCTCGAAGTATTTTTGGTATTACGGTTGTTAATTTTATTAAGTTTGAGAGATACCAGGGAAAGGTGAAATTGCCCTCAAGTTTGGCAGAAGAAATTAAGAATTGCCAACAATATTATTAATTTAGGTAATTGAGCCAACGATTGAATATGATAAACCAAGCTATCAAAGTTTTGTCGCATGCTACGAATATTTTGAAGTAATAGCTTAGAAACCATCAACGACATTTCACTCGTAAAAAGATCAAAAAAATAATACAATAGCCAGAATGTGTTAACAGTTCAAGATCAATTCAATATCACCAATTGCATCACAAAAAATTAATAACCCATATAAGGTTATTAATTTTATAACCATAAAATTTTATAAACCATATTAATTTAAATTAAAAAATATAACCTTACATATTTTATGAAAGAATTGATGGGGAATAGATTTTTAGCGAAAATGTTTGTTTTTATGTAGTTGTTATTAATAATTAATAATATTAATACTGTTAATAATTTTAAAGATAGTATTATAATAAATAAGAGTTATTATAATAATTTTCATAGAACTAAATTTATTTCCTCTGTATATTTATTCCCCAATTGACAGAATCCACTTTAGGAAAATGGGGAATCAAAAGTTGGAAATTTGTATCTGGGAATAATTGCTGTAGAAAAAATTATTCCCCGTTCTCCGGGAATTACCAGAATAGGGCCACAGAAATGTTGGTGAAGTGAAACGGGAAATATTTTTTATAAGCCACACAGATACAGATTCATCATTATTTGATACCACAATGAATACTGAAAGGTCTATAAGTGAAAATGTGAAACTGACAAAAAATAATGTTCTTCCATTTAGTGAAGAATACACGGAATGGCAGTTATTCTATGACCTTTACTATCTACGAAAATACGTCGCCAAAAGTTTCAATATCTGAGCGGTTTACTACGGTTTCTGAACTAACCTTCGGAAACTACTAAATAGTTCAGACGAAATTATTATATACCTGCGATCATTGGAAGGAAACTGAGCAACGGGATTCTTGACTCATTATTATGCTACTCAATAAAGTCATGCGATGTACAAAAGACGTGCGATGTAGATTTTCCAACTAATGACGATTTTTTGAAATTCTTAGGCAAACGATCAGATGCTCTGGAATCCATTCTAATGGAAAACTTTTACGATCGTCTTTTACAATCATTTCGGTAAAATGTGATGTTTGCGATTCTTACGATCATTTTTTGTATCAGTGTAAAAAGTTCGCGAACAAATCGATTGACTAGCAGAGAAACGATAGTAAGGAATCAAAGCATTGCTTTAACTACCTCTTGGACACTCGCTCAGTATACCAATATAAATCAAAAAGAAGGACGTGTTATCAAGGAAATCTGAACACAAATTTATTAGTACAATCAATGCCATATGCCACCAACTTGGTTAAGGTAAAGGATTGGTGTGGAAATAGGGTTACACGTACAAGGTGCTGTTGGATACTGGATCCCAACTGTTGTTTATCTCGGAAGCCTGTATGAATCGCTTAAAATTACCAAACCTCAATGGACGTATTTCAGCGTCGGGTATCGGAGAAAGTCGGACAGACCAGCCTAAATAACTACAACATAGAATTTCACGTCGAAGTAACTGCTGCACCTCCACCACCAACACCACACCAAAACGACTTAAGTCTATTGACTGGCATTGAATTAGTAGAATTCGAAACAAATAAATCAAACACAATAGACATTTTATTGCGGTCAGATGATTTTTTGCAAATTTTAGGCTAGGGCAAAATTCCAAATAATAAAGGTCAAATTATCGTGCAATAGACCTTATTTGGATGGGTTTGGTTGAACGCGAAAGTGATATTCGAAACACCGCTCTTCATTATCTACAATATCAAAATATTCAGGTGATTTCAATATTGACAAAAAGTTGAGAGCCTTTTGGGGAACTGGAGGAGATTCCAGAGCCATCCAAATAGACAAATGACGAAGAGGAAAGTGAAGTCTATTTTGTTGCTAGTACCATCAACGGAAGTTCGCTGTGAGGTTGTCGTTTGAGGAAAACGGTGTTTTAAAAGAAGATAGCATCAGCAAAATGTTAGCATTAGTATTCAATGCACCAGACAAAACCGGATCGACCGCTTCGCTCAATGATGAACTCCTAGTTGGACCAACAATACAATTAAGTATCTTCGAAATAATTTTGCGGTTCCGGGAACATGCCTTTCTCACGAGTTCAGATATTGTCAAGATGTACAGGCAAATTTTATTGAATGATGATGAGGAAAACCAATGTACGTACAGAACTTGGTCACTTATGGTACCACTTCTTCCCCGGTCTTAGCAACAAGGGTTATGAAGGAAATAGCCAGCCTAAACCAAAATACATACTCGGTTTGCCGGAACTTTACTGAATGCTAACATGTATTTTGAAGAACTGATGATTGTGACCAACGATTTGAGGGAAGCAATAACTTTGAAAGATGATACAACTAAAACCCTGAAGGCTGCGGGAATGCACTAAAGTGACTGACTTGAACCCACCAAATCATAATTTGTGCCCATCAAACTATGTTTACTTATAATGTAAAGCAATCGAGAAAACCAAGAAGTAGAAGCTAATGTAAATGAAGATAATTTTATGCAGTGTAATTTTCATAGAGAAATAATCAAACATTATTTTAGTTCCCTTTTGGAATTTTGTTTCAATTCGTAGAATTATAGGGAATCAGTGCTTCCCTTGCTTCCAAAGACGCTACGCCCCTGATATGTATGTATCATCACAGTCATGAGCATCAATTAGTTTATGTTGCGCTTTCAAGAGTTGCGGATTTAAGTGGATTATATTTAACTAATATGGAGAATGATTTCAAATTGTATCATTCGAATGGTTCAAAAAATTCAGATTTACGGCGAGAGTTGGCTAGATTAGAAACGACGCCATTGGATACTGTGACGAAGCGGTGTGAACATCACATTACATGCACACAGCAAAGATATAACGACGGATAATGTTTTAAATAAAATTGTTATCATTCTTTGTACCGAAACTTGGATGGATGATGATAACGAGGTTGAACTGGATGGATTCCAATGTAAAAGTTCTCAGAAACGTAAACGAGTTCGAGCTGGAGGATAGATCGGTAGATGAACATATTCTTCATATGAATAATAGTATACTGGGTAATAGCCATTCTACTATGCCTGAAATTGGAGATATCCGTGCAGTAGAAGTCGTAATTTGTGGCCAAAGGCGTATGGCAGATATTCGAGCATTTCTTGCAATGAATTTGGGAGCATATACAAGAAAGTTTACACAAGTGTTTCCGGATATCATACGATTTAATTTGACCAATTTGCCTATGATAGTGGCAGGTGATTTTAATTTAAATATTAAAAAGCCAGAAAACGAAGAGCTTGTAAATTTCATGAAAAATTACTGGGAGATTGATCTTTGTTATACAAAATCTGTATCGACAACAAAGAATAATACGTGTATCGATTTAATGGTCTCAAGAAATTGTGAGGGAGTGGATTATATGAAATATGTTAGTTATTTTAGTTATCATGATCCTATATACTTGCGGTGATTAAATTATAAAAACTTTAAAATATAAAGGGCTGAAACCTCATAAGGTGATCAGAACTTCGGTCTTGATTAATTCAACTCCCAAATAAATCACGAATTGAATCTCTTAAGTCAATCTTCAGCTTAACCTCCAAATCAATTTACAACTCAACCTCTATCTCAATTACAACACAATCCTAAACACAATCACCAAACTAACGACTTAATCAACTTGAAAATCAACCGTTAACCTAACTTCAACACAACCCTTAAATAATTTCCCAACCGAACAACTCACACCGTAATGCAAGCTAACTAAATCCTAATTCTACGTCAACTAAACTTAGCTCGATCCAAATCTCAACCCTCAGCTCAACTCTACACTTATTTTCCAACCCAATTGCAAAATTAAATCGATGCGAAAGCTATATGCTTGTATGAACTCAATTTAATCTTACCTCCCAGTAAACTCTAAAGCCTAACCGAAGTTTTCTTTCAAATCCAATCCCATTACCATCGCATATGGAAACTCTGTTATAAAATGGACAAGTTCTATCCTAACTGACCATATTCCAGAATTTCATCTAAAAATCATTTTAGAATCCCAATACTAGTCTACTTATCAAACTTCATCATAATCGGTTGAGAAATAGACAAGTTCATTCATACTTGGCCATATTCCAGAACTTCATCCAAAACTCATTTTAGTATCCCATTTCAATCATAATCGGTTGAGAAATAGGCAAGTTGCATCAGACTTGGCCAAATTCCACAAAATCTTCCAAAAATTATTTTAAAATCACATTTTCAAGGCGCAAACCGAAATTCATCATAATTGGATGTGAAATAGGCAGGTTCCATCATATTTGGTCAAATTCTAGAACTTCATCCAAAACTCATTTTAGAGTCCCATTTCTATCGCGGAAGTCAAATTTCACTAATATTAGTTAAGAAATAAATAAGTTCCACCCTAATTGGCCATTCATTTAATTTGCTAAAGGTTTAATTTGAAATGTAAAAAGTTCAATTTGAGGTTTGAGATATTAACAGTAACCTTTCTTAAGTCTTAAACAATATTTGTGTAAGGTTTGGTTCAAATCGTTTAGGTCGTGTGGATTTGTTTAAATATCATAAACATATCGTGTACATACAAACACTCACACTATTTTATAGACTGCTCAACTACTCACTAAATACTGGTCCAACACCATATCAATCCCAATTCAACCTGCAAACGGCCCCCAACTCAACCCTTAACCCAACCGCAATCTCTCTTTCAACTCAATCCTCAAACCAGCATATATAAAAAATTGGTCAACAGCTCACTATATCTTAACCCAACCCCAACTCAACTTGAACTCAACCCCCAAATTGATCCCTAACTTCACCTTCAACTCAACCCCAAACTCAATACCCAACTCAATATTCAAACCAGAATATATAAAAAATTGGTAAATATTTCTTTAACCAGGTATTTTGGGTCAATTCGTATGGCAGGTACCCGACCCTCTTGACGCACAGGTTCCAAATACTTTTCAAATCTCGGCCTTGACCATAGACCATAGAAACAGATTGGCAAAAAAATTGCTAAATCGAACAAGCCGTTCTCGAGATAGCATGGGTACAGACCAACAGAGGGGCGGACATCTTTTTTTTCGCTTTTTTAGACTCAGGGACTTCAAAACGTCGAGAAAAGTGGTGTAGGACCAACCAAATTTTTGATCATTTTTGACAGGATTCGGCTTTTATTGTCGCTGGTTGTGCGGAAATTGGTTCCCGAATTGGACGGATCCCAAAATATTTCTATGATACAAGTTGTGTGTACGGCTGCATTCCTCACACTCCTTCGGGTACGTGTCGTACGCGCCTTCCCTACGTCAATTAGTTGCTTTGTCAAAGTAGTTTTTAAGGCAAAACTAGTTTGTTTCGATTCTGTGTGTTATAAGGAATATCTTTCAGCGACTTTCGAATTAGATCGTCAATCTGATTCTTGGTGATGAAAACCCAATGATTCAGCGAAACTATTTCAACAGTTTTTAAGTCGCGAGTGTTCTCAGGGAGCGTATTTGCCCGGATTTCCTGTGAAGTACTGCGACTTGGGTCTATTAACCAGACGCCCGTTCGAGTGGTGGTCAGTTTTATAAGAAAAGAAAGAGTCGCGTCATCCGTGATATCGGCGATAATAAAACTGGAAGACGCGTGAGAAGGATGTGCAGTTGCGGGCCAGTCCCATAGAAACGTTCTGTCGATTAAACTTGCTATGACTGGTGCCGTGGTCTATAACAATTGGCATTTCTGTTTATTTAGGAGCCAGATAGGTGTCTGAAGACGCCGAATGTGGAAAGACTTTCGCGTGGCTAACCTTATCCTGCTTATACGTCCTGAAACTTTAGGTTAAGGCAAAACACAACCTATTGGACAAGAAGCAGATCATCGTAGCACTCCATCAAGTTGTAATGTCTTCTGTTGCCAGTTCCAACCATGTGCTTCAGCGACTAGCTTGAAAAGTGTGACATACTTCTCCCAAGCCAATAAACCGTGATGCATCGAGGTCTGGCGTTACTCCTAAATGCAACATTTTATTGAGCTGGTTTGTCGCTGTATTGTGTTTTGCCACCTAGGATTACCGTGTCGTTTATGACCAACTATCCACGCGGTGTAGGCAGATTAAACCAAATTAAATCCTTCGCATGAGCGAA